>JAKSZT010054458.1:15611087-15674230 GCA_026826555.1 Tolypeutes matacus | reverse complement strand
TAGCACCCATTTGCCTGACTAATACAGATAGAATCTGTCAAGTGCTGGTGTCCTCCCCTCATGATCACTGCTGTTTCTCTCCCACATCATTATCCCTCCTTCCCCCAAGGCAGGCCCCAAGGAAGAGCTGAGGACCAGGCTTCCTCTGACACAAGGAAGGGAGCTTCAGTTTTTAAATTGGGGCTGTGGATGGAGAGAGACTGCTTCAGCCGGAGGTATTTGGGAAGACATTAGCACAATCAATATCCAACCATTTCAGTTTCTTGTATACATGCCACAGAGCAGCTCTCACTTTGGGGATCATCTTTCAGATCAAAATCTAAACTTTCACCTTTATACTCTGGCAAACAAATGGGCCCATTGTCAGAATGCGGCTGTTTTTTCCTATTGTAACTGAAAAATTAACAGATGTGTTTTGACTCACTGAATTGTATTTTAAGCAATTGCTAATTTTCTGATAGTTTGCAATGTAGCCAAAAGAAAATACGAATAACTATGATAGTTTACTGAATTATATCCTTGATTCATATTAGCCTTTTGAAGTAACAAGAAGTATATCTCTAACTGTTGTAAATCACTGTGCTTTAACCCAGATGCCTTGCTTCTTTAACACTAATGTTATGTTTTGAAACTGCATGACCTTACCCTGGTAACTGGACGGTAATAAGACAATGTGTTACTGTCCCCACTTGTATCTCATTATCTTATTCTGCAGCCTTGATATGGGGTGTCATTGCACATAGTCCCCTGAAGTTGGATGCCCTTGAATGTAGCCCCCTTGTTGATTAAAATGAGTCAGCCCAGGACTGACCACCCCAATTCCTAAGTTATCTTGCTAAACAAAAGCAGTTCTAATCAAAGTTAGCCTGCCTGAATGTGCATAGTCTAAGCTGTAAACCAAATAAACTAAGCATGTAATCAATCTGTGCATCATGTTCAGCAATTAGACCATCTCTAACCTCATTCTCATCCTGAGCCTGCCTGCCTTTGTTTGAATGCTATAAAACACTGTAATTTTCTCCAGTTTGGAGAGACAGATTTATGGCCATTAGGCCTTCTGTTCTCCTTGCTTTGTGCTCAGCAATAAACTCTTTCTCTCTTTGAAACTCTGGTGTCACATAATTGGCTCTTCTGTGTGCATGAGGTAGAGAACCCCCACACTGATCATTATCACTATCTTGCCACTCTTGAGGCTTCCCTCATTGATCCCTAATTACACACCATACCTGGAGACACCATAGAGAAACACACTGAGAACTACCAGGCTTTGGGGTTCCACAGTGTAGCTGGTGGTACAGATAGCACCAGCCATGTAGTCTGCTCTTTCTTTACTAATGCTGCTCAACTGGCCACACATATACTTCTTATTCCGGAGAGGTCAACCCTCTAAAACTAACTGGCTGTACTCCCAACTATACTAGATTGGATAGTCCCTACAAAACTCATGTCCGCCTTGAGCTTCAGAATGTCACCTTATTTGGAAATAGGGTCTTTGCAATAGTAGTTAAGTTAAAAATGAGGTCATATTGGATTAGAGTGGGCCCTTAATCCAATATTACTCATGTCCTTAGAAAAGGAGAGAGCACTCAGAGACAAACACAGAAGGAAGGAGGCCATGAGAAGATGGAGGTGGAGGTTGGAGCCATGCAGCTGCAAGCCAAGCAGTGCCAAGTATTGCCAGCAAACACCAGAAGCCAGAAAGAGGCAAGGAAAGATTTGTCCCTAAAGCCTCCAGACAGAGCATGACCCTGCCAACATCTTGATTTTGGACTTCTAGGCTCCAGAACTGTGAGAGAATAAATTTCTGTCATTTCAGACTACCTAATTTGTGATGCTTTTTTACAACAACACTAGGAAATTAATACACCTACTTCAGGACATTATTTGCTAGACACCCCCAGTCAGGTTCCTTGTTTTTTTTTTTAAGTACAACTGAAAATATATATTACAACTTAATCTAGGCTAAATAGACTTGAAGTGCAAAGAATTCAGAGTAAGAGAGACTCCCTCAGATTACTTTTCAGCATATTTGGGTATCAAAGGTGGAAAACATTTTTAATAGAAGTGATGAAAGCTTTTAGAGTGTCCCATTCTCAGAAAGGCCTTAGTCATGAATCTACAACAATCCCACCTTCCTCTTTTATGTATGACAGGCCTCATACTCTTAAGATAGATGTAATGAGGGCTAGAATAGTGAGAGGTTTTTAAACTTGCCCAGAAATCAAGTTTTACCAGAATATTTAAAGGAAGCTAAATGCATACAAGCAACTAATGGAGAAAGATAGCAGAGAGATATAACTACTATCCTCCACAAAGAAAAAAGGACAGAAAGAAAAAAGAACATATATATCATCAGTGGTGAAACAAGTAAAGGAAGCTTAACTCAATAATCTTTTACATTTCATCCAGAGACAGAACAAGTAGGACAGAAAATGGACTCCCAGAAATAAAGTTTGGATGACTTCGCCCAATTGGGGAGGAAAATCAATTCAGAAAACCCTCACTGATACTGCCCAACTTGGAAGAAACTCAACTGGATGGTGTAAGAATTACAAGGGTAAAAAAGGTGGAACATTCTTCTAGAAATTCTGCTCTACTGCCTCAGGTAAAGAATGACCCCCAGAAATCAAAAGGACCACCAAAACTCACCAAACTGGTGCACTTCCTCTGAGGTGGGGAAACAATCTAAAACCCAAGTTTATTCTTCACTACAGTAGAATGCCCCAGAAAAGGCCTTGTAGCAGTTTGATATTATTGGTGAATTCCAAAAAGAAATATTGGATTATGTTTGTAAACTGGTCTTTTCCTCTGGGCATATTACAGTGTATTGGATTCAGAGGTTTTACTTTTACTTTATTACATAATGATTAAGACTTTGATTGGGCCACATCAATAGGACGTTACATCCCTGCCCCCTTGGTAGGCAGGGACCCACAGAGAAACTGTACCACAGAGAAAGGAGGTTGGAGTTTTAATGCTGGAGCCAGGGGAAGTAAGCACACAGAGCTTGATCATGAGGAAGGAGAGAAGGACCCAGGTAAAAAGACAAGCCATTTGCCTGATAGTCTAAAGCTAGCCTTGTGGAGATAGACGAGGAGCTGAGCCTGGAAAGAAGCAATCCCCTGGAAGAGAGGAACCCAGGAAGCTTGAACCCTCACAGATGTCAGCAGCCATTTTGCTCCAACACGTGGCAATAGACTTTGGTGAGGGAAGTAACTTATGCTTTATGGCCTGGTAGCTGTAAGCTTCTACCCCAAATAAATACCCTTTATAAGGGCCAACAGATTTCTGATATTTTGCATCAGCCCCCCTTTTGCTAATACAGGCCTTTAATAAATCGATGGGGAAAGAAAGCAGAAACATAATTGAGGTCCCTAACAGGTGAGAGTTGTTTCCAGCCGTTCTCCCCCTTCCCCCAGAAACAGAACAAGAGAACATTAAACCATCAGCACCATGCCTCAGGCTTGCATTATAAGGTGAGGGTGCAAAGAGAGTTCAGATAAAAACAGAGGACAGCCAAATAGAATTACCCTCACTATGTGGGGGCAATGAGAAAACCTAGAAGTCACTGTCACCTATCAGAAATTAAAAGCCTGAAAAGAAATAGTTCAGGAACAATGCAAAAATACTAGAGCAGGGGAAAATATGAAAAATAAAGGAACATAGGATACTGTAGCAGTTTGATGTAATTATGAATTCCAAAAATAGATATTGGATCATGCTTGTAAACTGGTCTGCTAATCTGGGCATGATTAAGTTATGATTAGGGCATTAACTGGGCCACTTCAGTAGGGCATTGAGCCTCACTCCTTCGTGGGGTGCGAATCATATATAAAAGGCATGGCAAAAACAGAGTTGGAGCAGTTTTGATGTTGGAGTTCTGGTGAGGAAGGAGAGAAGGCCCCGGAATAGAGACAAGCCATTCACCTGACAGTTCACAGCTGGCCTCGTGGAGAGAAGCAAAGCCTAGAGAGCCTCATAGTCTACAGCTGATCTTGTGGAGGAAACAGAGGCGCTAAGCCCACAGAGAAACACAGCCCCAGGAAGAGAGAAACCCAAGAAGCCTGAACCCTGGCAAACGTCAGCAGCTGTCTTGCTCCAACATGTGGCAATGGACTTTGGTGAAGGAAGAAACTTACACTTTATGACCTTGTAACTATGGATTTCTACCCCAAATAAATACCCTTTATAAAGACCAACTGATTTCTGGTATTTTGTATCAGCACCCCTTTGGCTGACTAATACAGAATTTGGTACCAAGGAGTGGGGAAGTGCTTTTGCAATTCCCAGAATGTTGGAATGGTTTTATAAATGGGTAAAGGGTATTTTTTGAAGGAACTGTGAAATGCTTGATGGAAAAGGCCTAGATTGGTTTGAAGAGACTGTTGATAGCAATATGGACACTAAAGAGACTTTTTATGATGCCTTAGAAGAAAATAGTGAAACTATTATTGGAAACTGGAGGAAAGGCAATCCATGTTTTAAAATTGCAGAGAACTTAGCAAGATTAACTCCTGGTGTTATATGGAAGACAGAATTTGAAAATGGCGAACCAGAGCATTTAGCTGAAGAGCTTTCCAAGGTAAATTCGGAGGATGTGGCTTGGCTTCTCCTTGCAGCTTATAGCAAAATACTAGATGAGCAAAATACACTAAGGACTGAACTCTTGGGCACAAAGAAAAAAGAAACTGATTCTGGAAATTCCAAGCCTCTGGAAATCAAGTTCCCAGATAAAAATGCCCCATTTGAAGACTTAGCTAAACCTGGAACTTATAAATCAGAATTGAAGATGCAGTTACCTCGGAAAGACTTGTGGAGAGTCTTACTGTCTGATGACTTGAACTCTTGCTTCTCGTATGCTAAACCAACAAGGTTTTTGAAAGCACTATATGAACAAAACCACTGTTCGCTTGGGCTAAAAAGGACATGGAAAGGACAGATTGAAGGAGAAACAGTTTCAAGAGGAAAACCATGGAAGCTGAGATCTGGAATTAAGACATCACCTTGGGCCAAGAGAGGAACCCCATCCATGGGTACAGAGAGGGTGAGTTTGCCCCAGCAGTTGAAGAAGGTGGATGTTCCTACCCGATGTTCTGGGAGAGTTTTGATGCCCCAGTGTGCAGAAAGGGTGGAGCACATTCCTCAAAGATTAGAGTGGTTAAGCTCAGCATCCCATAGGTCTGAGAAGGGTGCACCTATCCCCCATGGATTGGAGAAGGCCAGGTGGTCAACTCATTGCTCTGAGAGGGTTGAGCCTGTATGCCAAAGGTTAGGGGGAATGTTGTCTTCACCTCACTGTACTAGAGGTCTAAGTTTCTAACCCAAAGATTAAGTAAGGTGTGGCAACCACCCCAACACTCTTGGAGGGTGAGGTCTGGAGCTTGGTCATCACCCACGTGCTTGATGAGGGTGGAACCAAGAAAATGGCCATTGGGCAAGCCTGTGGAAAGGGTGGGTTCCCATGTGGCCCCAAGGAAAAGAAACCATCGTCTTAAAAATGACTCTCAGACTTTGAAATCGAATGGAAGATGCCCTGCAGGTTTACTGAACTGTAGAGGATCCATGACTCATGTTTAACATCCCAATTTCTTATGATATTGAAAATGTTTATCCTTTGTCTTTCCATTTGTGTATTGGAAGCAGTTAAATGGTTTTGTAAGTTTCAAAGGTCTATAGCAGATGGGACTTTGCCTCAAGATGAACTGTATTTCTTTAAACTGATTATGATATGATTTTGTACTTGGATTGTTACTAATTTAAGTTTTTTTAAATATTGTAATGTATTTTTGGAATTCAGAGGGTGGAATGTGGCAGTTTGATGTAATTATGAATTCCAAAAATATAATTGAATCATGCTTGTAAACTGATCTGTTAATCTGGGCATGATTAAGTTATGATTAGGGTGTTAACTAGGTCACATCAGTAGGGCATTAAGCCCCACCCCTTGTTGGGGTGGGAATCAAATATAAAAGGCATGGCAAAACAGAGTTGGAGCAGTTTTGATGTTGGAATTCTGGTGAGGAAGGAGAGAAGGCCAGTTCACAGCTGGCCTCGTGGAAAGAAGCAAAGCCTAGAGAGCCTCATAGTCTACAACTGACCTTGTGGAGGAAACAGAGGATCAGAGCCCAGAGAGAAACGGAACCTCAGGAAGAGAGAAACCCAAGAAGCCTGAACCCTGACAAACGTCAGCGGCTGTCTTGCTCCAACACTTGGCAATGGACTTTGGTGAAGGAAGAAACTTACGCTTTATAACCTGGTAACTGTGGACTTCTACCCCAAATAAATACCCTTTATAAAGACCAACTGATTTCTGGTATTTTGCATCAGCACCACTTTACTTGACTAGTACATATACTAAAGACAGGGAACAAATCTATTCTAGAGTAAGGGATGCTCCAAGAAATTAAAGACTCTTAGATTTTGTACTGTTAAAGATAATAGAGAAATTGCTCTATGAAACAAGATATATAAGAGGGGATAAAATAATAGAATAAGACTTTATTTTTAAAGAAAGGATAAGAAAAAGTTGAAGACAACAGATAGCTAAGAATTAAAAATAAATATGAAACAAAAAATGAATAAAAATGAGAGTAAATCAAGTGTCTTGTAGAGAATAGTTTTGAGAAAATTATACCAAATGAAGAAGATACAAAAAAGGGAGTAATTTAAAAATGACAAAAAGAGGACAAACACCAGTGATTCATAAACAGAAAAATAATGTCCCCTGAAATATGAAATAGAGTATTGAAATGAAAAAGATATTAAAATATATTATAGAAAACACTTCCTTAAAAATGTGAGTCAAAATGAGGAAATGTGTTCTAGAAACAACATTAATGAAAAGCTACCACAACTTTGTATATATACACACAGAGAAAGAAATGAGAAAGTATTTTAAACTTTAAACATGGGTAAATAATTAAAAGTTTTCTCTGAGTATATGGTGGCGGGGGGGGTGGGGCACAAAGTAAAAAATGTTACCTATAAGCAGCCAAAATATTTCTGTTAAATCATTGATACAGATCTTGTCACTTCTCTGTTCAACTTCTCTTGTTTTCACAACTTAATCTATGTAGGCCAAATTCTTAAAATTATCTATAAGACCCAACCTGATCTCACCCTTAGTTAGCATTCTGACTTCATTTCTTCTATTCCTTGCTTTGCCCACACTGCTTCAGCTAAACTGGCTTCTTTGCTGTTCCACAAATATGCCAGACATGCTCTAAACCTCAGGACCTTTGCACTTGCTCATCAACCTACTTACAATACTCCTCCTCCAGATATCTGCAAGCTTTGCTCACTCATCTTCAAATGATATCTTCTCATGAAGTCTTCTCCTGATTATCCCACTAAAATTACCCCTCACTCTGGCACTCTGTATCCTCTTTGTCTTGCTTTACTTCTATTTACTTATATATTCACCTATTCAATATGGGTAATTATTTATTCATTTTCTCTACTAGCTGTGTCCTTCCACTAAATTTAAGCTCGAGAAGAGCAGGGGTATTTGTGTGTGCATGTGTTGTTTATTTTTATATTCTTGGTGTCTGAAATGGTGCCTATCACATAGTTAGAAGTTCAGTAAGTATCTAAGTGAATGGACAAGGAAAAATATCAACTATCTCAGAGCTCTCTAAAGGAATATTTGATAAATAGGGGAAATATGTGACCGAATAAGTTTATCCTCATCCCATTCATGTATAAAAGTAACAGAAAGGCATTGCTAAATGTAAATGATCTCAAAAAAACACAGTAACCATGACTATGTTTTGAAAACCTACCAGATGGCAAAATTCATTCAACTAAGATGATGTTCAAAATACAGACCTCAAGAATGTAGAAGATGCTTTATGAAAAGGTTAACAGTAAACATCAGTTCCCTTTTAATTATGGTTACAGCAAAAAAGAGTTATTAAAGTTGCTTTAATTAAAATTATAGTTACAAAAAGAACGTAATTTTATAAACCCTTAAGAAGAAAAACATACAAAAAAAAAAACAATAACCATAATGAACTTGGTCAATAGTCTTAGAACATAGTGACAAATATCAGAAGGAAAGAAGAGCAGTGGTGAAAGTAAAATTGTGCTGTTTTTTGTTGAAGTATCCTCTTATGCACCATTGGTAGCAGGAAAAATTAGTACATTCCTGCAGAAAGGAAATTTGGCAATATCTGTACTCTTTGAATGTGTTATGGAAACTGAATACCATATGATCCTAACTTTTCACACCTTGCTAATGCCCTTCCATTCTGGACTTGACTGTGCGGCTTATGTTGACCAGTGAAATAGTAGCAAACACGACACAAGCAGAGACGTGGGTGAGAAACAAACAAAAAACACTTGCACCTTTCCACTTCTCATTGACTTCTGTCTCACAACAAGGAGATGCCTGGACTTGACCTTAGGAAAAACCCTGAGGCTCTCCAGACTAGACAAGAGCTAGTTAGACCCAGACATGTGAGCCTAGCAGAGAGGGGCAGGGCTGCCCAGGCAACCCACAGCTGACAGCAGACAGGAATCAACCTCACCAAGACTGGAAGAACCGCTAAGCCAACATGTAGTCTTGTGAATAAGAAATGATCATTTCAAGCTGTGAACAAAATTAACTAATTTATACCTGGAATGACCCTTTGAAAAGCAATTCTTCCTTTAAGAAGTTATATTAAAGACAAACTTACTTTCCCTGAGGATTGTAACAATTCTTTTCTTGTTGCAAACAATGCTACAAGAACAGCATTTATACACACAAGAATATTTATTATAGCATTTCTTCCCATAAGAAAATAATTGGAAACTAAATAAATGACCATCAATGGGAGATGAGTTAAAAATCTTTCAAGCTGGAAAAAAAATTATGTGGCAATTAAAAAGCATGAATGAAATTTATATATTTATAATACCATAAAACATATTACTAGGTGATAAAAATGACTTGCAAAATACTATATAGGCCTTTTTAGTTTATAAAAAAATGTATATTTACTTTTGTCTCAGCAATGTAAGGTGGTGGTGGTGGGGTAATGTATGGGAATCCTGTATAGTATGCATGATTGTTTTGTAAACTCACAACTTCTCAAATTTAAAAAATGGAAATATATATATATTTACATATGCAGGAAAAACTGTTTGCAAATATAAACAGACCGCTAACAGTTATTACTTCTGGGGAGTGAGATAGAGGGTGTTAATGAAGGTGATTTGTGTTTGTTCTTTTATATATCTTTGTTAATTTTAAATTTACAATATGTAGTGTGTTTGTCATTTAAAAAATAAAAACAATAGCTTTTTAAATATAAGAAAAGAATTTTCTATGGAGCCATAAATCAATCAGTATATATATAATGTTTCCAAGGCACCTGGTATCAGACATAGTCATTGATATTCTTGCATTTTCATATAACTTTTGATTCAGGGAGTACCTGTCTCAAGTGAACTCACTTCTCTGACTTTGCTGGGTCTGAGGAATCATCATCACAATCACTAAAAAATGGGGTTCCTTAAGTGCATTCATGTTGTTTATGAGCCATAGAAAACATGTTCATTTTCCTATCCTTGTTAAAAACTGCTTAGAGGGCTAACAGACCATGCTTAGGAAGCGTTCTGGAATTCTGATGAAAATGTACTGTTAGTATAAATCATTACTAGTTACCATAAACTTACACTTATGCTAGAGATAAAGATCAGGAATTGATTAAATGTACTTCTCTTCTTAGATCTCTTTGTAACAGCACATGGACCAGATTCTCCTTAGAGCTTGGCCAGGAAGCTGGGAGGAGAGTCGCTCCTTCTCTTGTTGATGCAATATAGCAGAGGCTGGAGAGGAAGGTAAGTCAGTTAACCAACAGAGGGAAGAAGAGGAACTAAGATATGCAGAAGTATCCATTAGGTGCTAAGGGAAGGAAGAGGAGACCTGATCCATGAAGGGGTCCTTCACCTCAGGGAATGGCAGGTGGCATTCTCTCACTGTGCCAGGTTTATTTCAGTCACCCTCTCTTTCCTAACATATCTCTCAGGAGACTTCCACTTACTACAGGGTATTCTCTTCATTGGGTAAATATAATTACTGTTCAAAGGAACTTAGAAAAAAACTGTATTCACACTATGAATAAGCAAGTATCTGTCAAAGCTCTGTATTGCCAGTAAGCATAGCCCAGTGAGTTCTGAAGTGAAAAACACAGAGAGGGGAAGAGGCTGTCCAATTACAGTCTACTCTGCAGAACCAAATACTGCAAATCCCATGTGATTTTCTGTAATTGAAGGAACACTTACAGAATCTGACATACCACACAGCTCTTGGTTTAGTATATGAAGCAAATCTGAAATTTTAATTAAATATTGTTTCTTTTCTTGTTCTTAGAGCAGAAAACATATCAGCTGGAAAGTTGTTTCATACATTAACATTTTGAAGTGCTTCAGGAAGTGATGTGTGTGGGATCTGAGTCTTGTTGAGTTTAATTAGTGGGCCATTATTTCACTGGGATTGCAGTGATCCTGCCAAAGAGAAAGGAGTAGGTGTGTTGTGTATTGCCAAACTCACCTCGACCCTTTCATATTTAACCCTCACTACCCTCACTGGAGAAGTGAGTCCTTTAAGAAGCTTGCAAGGTAATGGTTTGAAAAGGAAACAAGAGTCTAAAAGTGAAGCAGAAGAAATAGAGTTTCTTACTTAGAACCAAGGTGAGGGGATTATAGATCTGATTGGGACTGCCAAAATATGCACGAGAGTACTTTTTATGTGGCAAGTCAGCACTCCTGTATAATAACAGGGGATTATAATGGAAAGAACATCAAGACTCAGACCTTATTTAAGAAAACATGCCTAGGAAAACTCAAAGACAGCACGGGGTACCAAAACAAGGACACCGGAGGCAATTTTTGCCTCTGACACCTACAGCTACAACAAACAGTAAACACAACCTAACTCCAGCCAGAGAGACATAAAACATCACACCAAAGACTCATTTAGCCAGTTCTTTTCACGCAATATATCATGTCTTGTTTTCAACAACAAAAAAAAATTACAAGTTATTAAAAGCAATAAACACAGTCTGAAGAAACAGAGCAAGTATCAGAACACAGCTCAGATATGGCAGAGATGTTGGAATTGTCAGAGATGTTGGAATTACCAGATGTTTAAAAGAGCTATGATTAATATGCATAGGGCTCTAAAGGAAAAAGTGAAAAGTTTACAGGAACAAATGGATAATGTAATCAAAGTAATGTAAAACTCTAAGAAAGAATAAAAAAGAAATGCTAGAAATATTTTTTTAATTATAAATTTATTTGTGTAATAATTATGTGTGTAAATTATAAAGATAACTGTAACACAACTGTAACAGAAATGAAGAATGCCTTTGATGGGCTCATCAATATACTGGTCAAGGCTGAAGAAAAAATTAGTTTTGTATTCTCAAAACTGAAATGCAAAGAGATAAAAGAATAAAAAGATAGAACAAAATATCCAAGAAATGTGGGACAGTCACAAAAGGTGTAACATACATGTAGGAGAAGAATGTAAGAAAGGAACAGAAGAAATATTTGAAGTAATAATGACTGAGACTTTTCCAAAATTAATGATAGACACCAAACCAGGTCTAGAAAGCTCAGAAAACACCAAGCAGAACAAATACCAAAAATAAAATAAAAACCCTATATGTAGGCATATCGTGTTCAAACTACAGAAAATCAAAGATAAACAGAAAATTGTGAAAGGAGCCAGAGGGAAAATCACCTTACCTAAAGAGGAACATGGATAAGGATTAAATCAGACTTCTCTTCAGAAATCATGCAAGTAAAAAGAGAATGGAATGAAATATTTAAAGTGTTGAAAGAAAAAACCAGCAATCTTGAATTCTGTATCCAGAGAAATTATCCATCATAAGCAGAGGAGAAATAAAGACTTTCTCAAACAAAAATTGGAAGGGCATTCATCACAAATAAATGTTTAAATGTTAAAAGAAGTTCTTCAGAAAGAAGGAAAATGATATAGATCAGAAACATGGACCTACATAAGGAAATTCGGAAGAATATTCAAAAAGTAGCAATTGATGACAAAATAAAACCTTTTATTTTTCTCATTCTTTACTGATCTAACATTATGTTAAAAATAATTATAGCAGCAATATATTGGATGATTGTAACTTATGGATAAGTGAAATGAATAACAGCAATATCACAAGGTACAGGAGAGAAGAATTGGGAATACTCTGTTATAAGGTACCTGCACTACTTTTGAAGTGGTATAATGTTATTTTAAAGTGGACTTAAATTAGCTGTAAATGTATATTACAAAGTCTAGGGCAACCACCTAAAAAAATTTTTTTTTAAGTATAATTGGTATGCTAAGAGAGGGGAGAAGTAGAATCATATCCAATGCTCAGTTGAAACCTTAAAAGGCAGAAAAAGAGTGGAAGACAAAAATGAAACAGAGAACAAGGGCAACAAATGAAGAACAGTTACAAATATGGTAGATTTTAATTCAATTATATCAATAATTACTTTAAATGTGAATGGTCAAAATATACCCTTTAAAAGACAGAAACTACCAGAGGGGATAAACAAACAAGATCCAATTATATACTGTCTACAAAATCCCACTTTAAATATAAAGCAGATAGATTTAAATTAAGAGGTGGAAAAAGAAATACCATCTAACACAACCAAAAGAAATAGGGCATAGCTGTAATAATTGCAGATAAAGCAGATGTCCAAGCAATGAAAATTATCAGGAATAAAAAAGGGCATTATATAATGATTAAAGGGTCAATTCTCCAAGAAGACATAACAATCCTTAATGTGCATGTGCCTAACAATAGTGTCAAAAAACCTAGAGCCAGCATCATATTTAATGGTGAGAAAACACTTTTCCCTGAGATTAGGAACAAGACAAGGATGCCCCTTCTCAACACTCTTATTCAACCTGATACTGGAAGTCCCCACAGATGCAATATACCAAGAAAAGGACACAAAAAATATACAGATTGGGATGGAAGAAATAAAACTGTCTTTGTTCACAGATTATATGATTGTCTATGTAGAAAATCCTAAAGAATCAACAAAAAAACCTTCTGGAACTAATAAGCTGTTATAGCAAGGTTGCAGGATACAAGGTTAATATACAAAAGTCAATTGCTTTCCTATATACCAGCAATGAACAATTGGAATTGTAAATTATAAACACAACAACATTTATAGAAGCACCAAAAACATGAAATTACTTAGGTATAAATCTAACAAAATATGTACAAGATCTAAATGAAGAAAACTATAAAATTCTGATGAAAGAAATCAAAGAACATCTAAACAAATGAAGAAATATTCGATATGCATGGATAGAACAATTCAATATTGTTAAGATCATTAAGACTGATATAAAGATTCAACTCAGAATCCTGATAAGTTATTTCATAGATATTGACAAATTGATTGTATGGAAAGGCAAAAGACCCAGAATAGCCAACACAATACTCAAGAAGAATAAAGTTGGAAGATTGACAATTATCTGACTTCAAGACAACTATAAAGCTGCAGTGATCAGGAAAGTGGGATATACATGAAAGAATAGACAAATAGATCAATGGAACAGAATAGAGAGGCCAGAAATAGGCTCATACAAATATAGTCAACTGATCTTTGAAAAGGTGCATAGGCAAGTCAATGGAGAAAGGATAGTCTTTTCAACAAATGGTGGTGCCAGAACAACTGGACATTCACATGCACAAAAATGAATCTAGACCCCACCTTTCACAAAGATCAACCCAAAATGGATCATGGATCTAAATGTAAGACAGAAACCTATAAAACTTCTAGAAGATAACATAGGAGAAAATTTAGGTGACCTTGCATTTGATAATGACTTCTTAAATACAACACCAAAAGTATGATCCATGAAAGAAATAACTGATGTTAGACTTTATTAAAATTTAAAACTTCTACTCTGTGGAAGACATGTTCAGAGAATGAAAAGACAAACCACAGAATGGAAGAAAATATTTACAAAATACATATCTGACAAAGGACTTGTATCCAAAGTATATAAGAACTTTTTAAAATTCAACAATAAGAAAACAAATAGGCCATTTAGAAAAAACTGGCACTTCACCACAGAAGATATGTGTATAGCAACACACACAAACACAAAACAGCAACAACTGCTCATCAAGGAATTACAAATTAAACCAACAATTAGATATCACTACACACCTATTAGAATAGCTAAAATCCAAAACATAGATAAAATCCAAAATACTGAAAACACCAAGTGCTGACAAGGATGTAGAGTAAAAGGAACTCTTATTCAATGCTGGTGGGAATGCAAAATGATCCAGCTACTTTGGAAGACAGTTTGACAATTTCTTAAAAAGCTAAACATAGGCTTACCATATGATCCAGCAATCACACTCCTAAGTATTTACTCAAAGGAGCTGAAAACATGTTTATTCAAAAACTCTCACACCAAAGTTTACAGCAGTTTTATTAATAATTACCTAAAGCTGGAATCAACCAAGATGCCCATCAATAGGTTAATGGATAAAACAAAAGCCTATGCTACAACAATGCCGATTGAATATTATTTAGCAATAAAGAGAAATGAGCCATCAGGACACAAAAAGAAATGGAGGAACCTTAAATTCATATTGTTAAGTGAAAACAGTCTATCTGAAAAGGCTACATACTGTATGATTCCAAATATTTGACATTCTGGAAAACGCAAAACTATAGAGACATTTTAAAAGATCAGTGTTTGCAGGGGTTCTGGGGTGGGAAAGGAAGGGAAGAATCAGCAGAGCTCGGGGCATTTTTAAGGCAGTGAAGCTCTTCTTAAGGATTCCATAATGGTGGACACATGATATTATGCATTTGTCAAAACCCAAAGAATTATACAACACAAAAAGTAGACCCTAATTAAACTATGGAACTTAATTACTAATAATGTATTAATATTGCTTCATCAGTTGTAACAAATGTACCACACTAATGCCAGATGTTAAAAATAGGAGAAACTATGTATGTTGGAGGATATATGGGCCCTCTGTGCAATTTTTCTGTAAACTTAAATGTGCTTTGAAGTAGGGTAGATCCCAGAAAATCCTTTTCTTAAAACTAATCCATTCATATGCATGTCAACCTATTGTAGATGGGATGCTTTGATTAAATTACTTCAGTTTAGGGCCTTTGATTATATTGTGGGGCCCAGGGTGAGTCTTACTCTTCTTACTGGAGTCCTTTATAAATGGAAGAATAAAAATCCACAGACACAGAAAAAATCTGCAGAGACAGAGAGAAGCCTCCAGAAGTTGAAATCAATGAATCCGGGAGAGAGAAAAGACGGAAAAGCCCAAAGCTGAAGCTAAAAGGCCCGGAGAAGAGGGGAGGGAGGAGCAGAGACAGCCACGTGTCTGATCGTCCACAGCTGAGCTTGGGGAGAAAGTGAACCTGGAGGAGAAGACAGAGACCAGCAGAGCTGCCACTGTGTCTTGAGATGTGGCAGAGTCCAGGATCACCAGCAGGTGACCTTTAGGGAAAGAGCTTAGCCTGACACCTTAATTTGGACACTTACCCCAGCCTCAGAACTGTCAGCTCATAAGTTAATAAGTCCCATTGTAGAAACCAACTCATTTCTGGTATATTGCATTGGCAGCCTTTAGCAAACGAAGAGTGCTCTAAAAATTATTGCTTTTTAAAAATTAATTCTACAATCACAGAGTTGGAAATAACCTTAAGAATCAATTTTCTGCCCAAGGATTTTCTAGGTGATCTCGAATGTTTCTCTAAGCCAGGGATTCTTAACTCTTTTTGTTCCATGAACCCCTTTGCCAGTCAGGTGAAAACCACAGACCCCTTCTCAGAATGTAGCGACAGAAAATTTTATGACATTCAACTAGCATTGGGTCTAACAACTCCCATAATTTCAAAGTATGGATGAGTGTAAGCAATTTTTTGAGCTATGCAACAACGGTAATGTGATATAAAATGAATACTACTCTAATTTATTCCATAAATTCATAAGTGAAGAAATGCTAGATTTCAGTTAGAATTGAGAGAAAATAAAGATAATAAGTTGATTTTTTTTCAATCAAGTTCACAGACACCCTGAAGTCTTTCCATGGACCCCTGGGGGGTCTGTGGACCCCTGGTTAAGAACCCCTGCTCTAATTTATATTTTCTGTAACTCCATTATTCTGGTAGAAACACAGACCAAGTGGTTGGTGCCACCACAACCACTGGCACCAATACCACATTCCTCAGGTACTGCACCAAGGTGTCCTTTGAGAGAAGGAAGGTGCAATCAATATTTGCAGCACATGTCAGGTGCCTCCCACCAGGTCAAGTTGTGACATGAGAGCAGAGAAAGGTGCTAGGCAGAGAGGTTGCCAAGGAGCAGCTCTTGCCATACTGCCCTAAACACAAGCTGCCACTGTTAGATCTTGTTCTTTCCTTCTTGCTTTAAACTTTTGTCTAACTTTCCAAATCCAGATGCCTTTATATCTTGAAGGAAATAATACAGGTCATGGTAATCCTTCAGACATCTCTATCAGTCAGTGGATTAAATGTACCAAGGCAGGTTCCCCAGGAACCATCTCCAATTAAAGTACAAACACACACACACACACACAATAAGTGGTAAAAAGAGTAAGACAATTGAAGAGAGTGAACCAAGAAAGTGCTGAAGAAAGGTGAAACACACTTGTTAATTGGAACTTCCACTGTTGGTTAGGATGCAAAACAATGTGAAAGACATTCAATCTCATAGTAACAGTTTATAGCGTATGAATTTGTCAATATGCATCAAATTGTACACATAGTATATACACATTTTTCTATATTTAAAGCATATTTCAATAAAAAACAGGAGGTATGAAAAGCAGTTTTCTTTAATTTTGTCTTCATCTGAAGTTCAAATTAAAGAGCAGGTTATCTAATAAATGAAATTATAATGTTCTTCTCCAGTGCTAATTAAACAATTTACTCAGACATATCTTCAGAGTTCTAATGCAAATCCCAATTTAAAATCATTTTGTAGGATTTAGATAATGCTCACAGATGCTGCAGAATGAGGGGTGGCAAAATGCTTTCAACCACTTACAAGCTTAGCAATCATTTTGACATATCACAATTCAGTCTTTTGTATCCAGTCTTCCTTTTTGAAAGGCAATAGAGCATGGTAGTTTGAAACACTTTCTCAGTGGCAGTGGGCAATCTGGCTAACTTCCCTGTGTATCAGTTTACACATCTTTAAAATTTGGACCAATAATAGCCTCTACCTCATGGAATTGTAATGAAAATGGAATTAATAAATGCAAAATACTTAGAACACTGCCTAGCATATGGTAAACAGTCAATAAATAACTACTTAATATTTTTTTTACAGAATCCTATTCAACATAACTATCATGCTAAATTCAAAGGCTAGGGCCAATAAAAGGGGACAATTCACTCATAGAGCTTTACATTGTTTTCCCAATTATCATCCATTGTACCTGGTTCTATAATTGAGAAAGAGTTTTCTAACTTTTTCTTAAACCATGTTTTAACCCTCATCTGGCAAATTTGTAATACGTATACATTTTCCCCACTGAAAGTGCCCCCTCTTTTTTCCCACATTCACAACATTTCTAAGACTTCAAACTCTCACATCCTTCCCTGTTCCCAAATCAAAACTTCTTCAGAAAGATCTAAAACACTCTCACCCATGGTCAGTGTTATCACTCTCAAGGAGAGTACAATTTACACAGGCATCAAAGTCTTAAGATCAAGAACAGCCACTACTATGAGAGGAGTTAAACCAGCAATTAATAGAATTTCAGGAAGTCAAGGGTGGAAAAGGCAGGCATTAAAGCTTTCCTCAGGCTTCTGAAGCCACTGCCTATTTCCAGGTCTAGAATAGCCCTGTCTCAATTTTGCTACTTTGGCAATCAAACTCTTGGTAACAATTCTACCAAGATACAATACTTGGCCTTTACTGTAATTTTAACAGAGAAGAGATAGAACAGGTATCGCTCACCTAAAAAAGTCCAATTAATAGAATTCAGAGTCAACAAATTTAATTAAGCCACCAATTATTTCAACGCTTACTTAAGCATACTGAACTTAAACTTCTGGGGCTACCATACTAACTCTGCCATCTTCTCCCTACTGACGTTGCCTCATCTATCAAAGGCTGAATAATGGCTAAACTTGTCAGCAATCACAACTTTGTGAACCTTAAATAAAAATCTGTTTACTAACAATCCAAAGAGATATTACAATATTACACATCAAGTCACCTGAAAATCATTCTATAGGATGTATATCCTTCATGGTTCCACAGAAAACATATGGCAAACTAAAATTGGGCAGTTTAAGAAGAGGGAAATTAAAGACCCATTTACAAAGATGTGGGCAAATTATAGGGAAACCACAAGGAATGATGCAGAGCCAAGACTTAGTCACTGTGAAAGGCCTATTTCACCTGAGTCTGAGGAGCAGGGGAGGGAGAAGTTATGAGAACTCAGAGAGGGAAAGTTGTATGGCGAGGCCTTCCTGAACTCAGACCTGCAGTCCAACGACACAGACAACTCACAACAACCTCTAAGGAAAAGAATGAGGAGGAGAATAAATACTCTGACCTCATTCTCCTTCCTACTCTCTGATCTCCTGACAGAATTCCCTATAAGCTATTCTCAAATAGAAGCCAGAAGATAAGATATCATATTGATGTAATGGCCCTCAAAGTCAGCTTCCAAGGGCATAGAGCAGAATGGAGAATGGAGGAGAGTGGATCACAGAGCAGGCAGCCAGCACATGTGACTTTGATAAGTCATGGGACCTCTTCAAGCCTAGTGTCTTGAACCCAGAAGCCAGTCCAGTGTCTGACCCAGAGTCAAGAAGCTCTCATTGAATGAAATGAAAGCTGTAAAATAATGTATTTAAGATAGAAGAGCTCCACAGCTCCTTCCAACTCTAACATTCTCTGGTTACCAATTTTTTTTTATTATCCTCAAATATTATTCAATAGTTGCAGCCTGACCATAATGAAGAGGTCACCATTGCTAAAGATGAATTGAACATCACAATCTTTAACTCTACCGTTTTATTTCCTCTTCCCATTTAAAAATACAAAATGAATTAAGTTAATCAAGTGTTACTCAAGATATCTAAAGAGAAGAAAGAATAAAGGATTTAGATGGGGACAAGAATGCAGCATAACAAAGGAGAAAATCACTTTGTAAAATTAGGTATATTGAGGATATCTGAAGCTTATAAAAGAATAACCTGTGTTACACCCCAATAATGAGAGATGGGGGATATTTCTAGAAATATTCCTGTGATTTTCAGTGTTTTATTTTGGTAAATATTTTGAGCATTGCTCTTGATACTTAATGCTCATAGTAGGTACTCAAAACTGTATACTAAATTGAAAGTTACTGCCAATATTTTATCAAAAATGTATGATTTTGCAATTAAGTATATAACATGAAAGAGGTTTGCTACCTACTTTATTTTCTGCCAGTGTTTAATTTAGGAATTTGTAATATCTCCTTAAATAAGGGATTACATTTTTTCTACCAATAGTTTCATTTCTCCATGATTGTTCACACATATGTACAAACTGAGTTACTTAGTATTATCTGCAGAAATAAAGAAGAGTCCTATGGTTCGATCTAGATGTGTTTCAAAGCAGCTTTAATTTTTCTTACTCCTAAAGCTCCATCACTGATCCATTGATCACCACAAAACACTTTTTGAGTCATCCTGATTCTGACTTGTTTTGTAATCAGTTCTTCAACTCTGTAACTTTTGCTAATTTATCCCTGAGGAATTATCCTTGGGATATTTTGTTCCTGAATTAACCCTATTTGATTTTTTCCTCTTCTGCTCTGCAAGATCCAATGCATCTGCTCTCTTGAGTTTTTTAAATTCTTATTGTGTAAATTTTTGGAAAAGAATTCCCCCATAAAACTCCTCCAATTTTATCTCTAATCATCTTTATGCTCTTTTGTTCCCCTTTCTTTCTCTTCCTCCCATTCTTTTCTTTATTCTTTGAATAAACTTTCCTACTGAAGGTCTTCAATGCAGAAATGTAAAGGGTCAAAGAATTAATTGGGAGGACAGCAGAATTTAATGAGGTTCTTCCAAAATCTTCTTTTCACGAGAGTTCCCTAACTCCCTCCCCCTCACTGTTAAAAAAAAATTCTCTTTCCTAAGAATTCTCTTTCCCAATGGAAAAATAATGTTCCAAGAAACCTAAAATGGTTTTATCTTGAGCTCACTGCTATTTCAGTTGCACAGCTGGGAGCTCTGATTTACAATTAAACAATTTAACCTCAATTCTATGCCTTGTAGTAAACAGCAAACAAGATCTATAATTCACCTAAATATTCTAATCTGAAAAAGAATAACATACGTGATAGTCTTTCCTTGAAATACTTGCTTTATACAGACATGGAAAGAATACGCTATTCTGAGTGTGTCAGCAGCTCATAGATGAGAGCTGATAACTTGTACTCCGAAATCATTAAAAATGCCGTTAAAAAAGTATGCCTGACATCTTAATAGGAAAATGACAAAATAAAATGTCAGTATTCTTGCTTCCCTACCTAAGGCTCTATTAGACATCCTCTAAATGATGGTGACTAACACCTGCTGTCAGGACTGCCTTCACATGCTACAAAAATAACTCCTCTAAATATCCTTAAGAAAGTTGGAAGTGTATGGCGGCCACCTGTCTGCTTTAATTGGTTGTTCAATAGAATCCTACCATTTCTTGAGATAATGCTTCAGTTTTAAACTCTATTGTTCTATCCCTCCATTTCCTTAAACTGACCCTTGTGTAGGTTGGTGGGACTGACTTCACAGACACGTCCAGAGCCCTGGTAATATTGTGTCAAGGCCTCTGCCAGACCCAAAGTCAAGGCCTTTTTGGTGCACACATGCAGAGCCCCTGTGCAGGGCTTAACACGTGTTGTCTGTGTTTTCCCCATATTTCTGTGAAAGGATTGGTGAGGGTCAAAGTCAACTAGCACTCACTGAGCTCTTACCAAGTATCAGGTCTTCTGCTTTGAGCTGCTATCATTCCCACCATACTTGGAAGGAGGGGATTGAGGATTGAAAAGCAAAGTCCTGAGCCGTTTGTCTTAGTTTCCTAGGACTGCATAACAAAGTACCAAAATGTACAGGTTAAAACAACAGAAATTTATTGTCTTACAATCCTGGGGACTGGAAGTCTGAAATCAGGGTGTTCCCCCTGTAGTCTGTAGGGGAAAACCCTTTCCATGCCTCTCTCCTGGCTTCTGGTGGTGGCCGGCAATCCTTGGCATTCCTTGGCTTGTGGCATAACTCAGTGCCTCCATCAGAACTAAGAAACTGACATCTGGACCCACAGTGGTTTCTTTGTAGTTGCAAAATATAACTATACAAAAGTAAATGGTACATAGTTCTCTTGAGAGAATGCTATTCTAATGTTCTCAATAAACCTTTAGTGATACTTGTAAAGTCCATTATTAAATATTCCTCTAGTATTGTTGTATACATATACTAAGCTTTGGTTGATCTTATGTGAATATCTTATTTGAGTATTAGAATAAAGATTCAGATGTCCAGCACAGACAAATTCAGGTCAGCAGCCTCCAAACTGTCTGGGTATGCTACCTGTTATGTCACAGTACTCAAGAAAATCAGGGATAGAACCAGACTTTCTGTGTAGAAGTGTCTTCTCTCTAGTTCCAAGGATAGGAAAAACCCAGCACACCTGTAATTACAGGACCATATTTATTGTGGTTCCACTTCACCATGTGACAAAATACCTTGTGCCTGCCAGGGCACTATCCCATGATAGGGACAATGGAAAAAGAAAAGAAAGGGAGGTGGAAAAACATGAAAAGATCTAAAGGTGAGCAGTCTGGCCTATTAAAGATTGAAGATTGTGAGTGTGACTAGTTTATGAAAAAGGAGATGAGTGAATCCATATATGCTTTCACATATGGGAACTTAAAGAAAAGATGTTTAAGCATACACAGGATTTAAGGGTTCTCCCTTCACTTATATCCCGATTCTGAGAGTCTGTGATTCTCTGGAAGAAGTTTTAGACTGGCTAGGAAGATAGAACTCACCCTCATAAAAGAATATATGTTATTTTTTAAAGTATCTTATCAAAGCCTGCCAACTAATATAGTACAAAACAAGTGTGCAATGGACATGAGTAGAAAAACAGCCAGATATAGGGGAGATGTATTTTGACTTGAGTCTTAATGACAGCGAGGGGGCTTGAAAATTATCTATTTCAACACATCAAATACAATTTTTCCCCTTGCATCATATACACAAAGAATGGATTGTATTCATCTACTCAAGTGGAATGGGAGTGTAAAGAGCGGGCAGGCCAGGGTTGGAAAATGGACTCTACCACCTTTCAGCTGTAAGGCTCTGGAAAAGTTACTTACCTAAAATGGAGATATCAACCTTCAGGGGAGGTTAAAGCAGTCAATATATATGGTGGCCCATAGCACCATTCATGTTCAATACATATTTTTTTCTTTTCCTTTTAATCCCAGAAATTCTTGAGAAAAGAATGAGCAGTGGCTTACATTTCTATAAACTTCAGTTCTCCAAGTGTTTGCTGAGCTGAGTTGAGTGGCCAGGTGTTGGAGTAGGTAATTAAGACAAGAGGTTAAAATGAATGTAACAATCAAGTCTTTAATCATTTACTACAGTGGTCTAAGGAAAAGATTAACCCAGAGAAAGCGCTGAGTCCCTTAGTGTTCCATTTTTCAACATGGAATGGCACTTGGCAAGGGCCAGGTGGATCAGTGAAGAGGTGGGAATTTATCTCACTGGTCAGTGAGCCCCAAACAAAAGGCTCCTGCTGTTTCATGGGCCCAGGGGCTGGGGCCAGGGAGAGGGGGGAAGGTCTAGTTGTGGAAAAGCCCAAGTTTATACCTGTTGTGCAGATAAAATTATTAACACCCCTTACACTCTCAGTAGTGTCAGAGGTTGGGAGCTAAATTACATGTTCCCACTATTTAAGGGTCATGCTCAAGTAACATTAAATGGTCACTTCCCCACTCTCTCCCCATTCCAGGCATCTTGTGAAAGAATTTCTTACAAGCACATAAAATACTCCCTGAAATGATTTCTGACAAACAAAATTTTCTCTATCTTATAACCAAATATTTTAACACTTCTTACAGAGTTGAAACCCTGTGCAATTTACTGGCTGGACCATTCTTTAAGCTGTCTCTGGCCCTCATTCACTGAGCATCTGCTGTATTCCAGAAGCCAGGGACTTAGACTTTTAAAGGGTAATCAGTATTGGTTGAATGAGTGCTTAATTATGTTAATGCATTTAATCCTCCCAAAACCAGCAAGAAGATAACCCCACTTGACTGATGAATTAACTGATGCTTAGAGAGATTATGGAACTGGGCTAAATTCACACAGCTAGTACATGGCAGCACCAGGATTTTATTCCGTAACTTCTTGGCCTCTTAGCCTCTTCCCCTTTCTCTGTGTTACACCAAGGAGAAAGATGGTGAAAAGATTCAGTGCTGAAGAGAGTTCATGTCCCACAGGATGGCTGAGGCCACATGAGAGACCAGGATTCTTCTTCTGTCCTATTTCCCTAACAAGTCATATTAGACATACAACCAGATGAAGAAAATTCAAACGATGTGACCCTCCTCTGAAAATACTGGAATGCCTCCCAACAACTCCTGAAATGGCTTAAAAATATTTACCAAGGAATCTTCAGATGGCACCACAGGCAGCCAGCACTGCAGAAACACAGCTCACACTAACACCTTTTTTATTTAATTTTTTTTTTTTTAAAGAAGCTTCAGATTACGTAAATGTTACATAAAAAAATATAAGGGATTCCCATATGCCCCACTCCGTCCCCCTCCCACACTTTCCATGTTAACAGCATCCTTCAAGTAATACCTCTTTTAACAACCAGTTTGTTCCCTGATAGAGGACTGATTTCTCCCCACTGCAGGTTTTACGCTTAGTCTAAGGTTTCGTTATTGGCTGGCATTTGTCGGTGCTGCTCCAATTTGGCTGGGCATCTGAACCACTAGGGAGCCCTTGTTGAAATACAGCTGCTCGGCTTCACCTCCAGAAAGGCTGGTTGCAGAGGTCTGGGGTTGGGCCAAGAAATCGACATTTTTAACAGGTCCCCAAAACAATTCTGATGCAGTCAGGCCAAACACCTGGCTTTGGGGAATTAATAAACACCATCAAGGAGGTTTGCAAGTAAAAACAAATCACTGAGGTTCTTGCCATAAATGCCAAGCTGTAATTTTCGCCAAGGTACTTCCTCTTGATTTTAAAGCAGGATGGCCAAACCCAACCAAAGCTTTCTGCAATGGCATTAAAATCTTAATCAAATGGAATAATATATCGGTAAATTAGAGTGTGTCCTGTCTAAATTTAATGGAGGACTAACCACATTCTGCATATTTATAAAGTCCTTGGGCATTTTTCAGCTTTAACAATTTGTGTAGTAGGCTAGCTTTCTCAAGCCTCCATGTGGGACATCATTTATATTCCTGTGTGTAGATAAGCACTTATCCCTACCTTATGGAGACGTTAAGTAACAAACTTGACCGAAATACTATTAAAGTTTAAAATGTACCTTTAAATCTGTAATGTGTAAATCTGCTCTTAAAGGAGTTCAAAGATTATAAAGGCCCTAGACTCAACACACAAACAAAAATGTTTCCAACATGTGGAATGGTCTCGTGATTGTGAGCAAAATACAACTTTTTATTTTTGTCTCTCACTGTTTTATTGCAGATTGGAATCACGAGGGGACCTTATAAATTCTGATGCATAGGCCCCATCCTCAAATATTCTAATTTATTTGACATGGGAATGTCCTGGGCCTTGGGGTTTTTGGAAGTTCTTCAGGTGATTCTAATGTGCAATCCCAATTGAGAAGCAGGCTTTACACATAATTCAGTGAGAGTAATCAGCTTCTGGGTAAACATTTGTGCACACTCCTGGCTTTCTATAACTCTCAAGTAGTAGAGCCCTCTCTTCACTTTTGTGCAAAACTTAGTCTCAATTCAGTATCTAGACTTCCAGTGTCTTGTGGAGATCACACCTATTAATTTATCTATTAATCTTTGCATTTAATCTCCTCCCTTCTCTTAACTCAGATGAGGATGTGTATGGAGAAAGTGACTGGCAGATCCAATCCTCTTGCTCTCTATTCTCTCTGCTCACCTGTTCCCACACTCATTCTATTCCTCATGAAGACTGGGGTGGGAGATGAGAGGGGGTGTGCTTGGGAGAGAGGATGCTTGTGTGGTTCTTCCTTGGCTGGGAGGTTTCTTTGGACTTTTGAGGCAGATAGTTAGATCTGAAGTTCCTGCGGGGCCAGCAGATATTAAGGTGTCTCTTTCTTATATAAGGCTCTTTCAGAGCCTCTTCAGAGATTTCCACCTTGAGACACCCCTCGTCTGCCGTTTCCCTGGTTGCAACTCCTTCCATGGCTTCCTTGCACCCTGCAGTCCACATCAGCCTCTTTCATCTGAGGTCTCCTTACTCTTTGCAGGCCCCAAGATGAAATCTCTGCCCTCCGGCCCACACTGGGTCCAGGGAAACGCCAGACATCCTTATAGCATACTCTGTAAGCTCCACTCTGCGTACTTGGTTAGCTCAATTAGAACAAATGATTTTGTTCTATAAAATTCCTGTCCCCTGTCAGAGACAGTCCAGTCCCCTTTATCAGGAGACACAGAGCACAGATCATATTCCAGAGCTCTTCATGCTATCTACTTGAAGTTCCTCTCAGCTTGGTGTGTTTAGGGCCAGAATGAGGCCAGTGTGGGTAGAGCACCAAGGGGCCAGAGTAGTATCTAAGGTCACAGGGGCAGAGGTCAAAGTATATAAGGTCCTAAAGGCCAAAGTGAGGACTCTATTTAGTTTTAATTACGGCAGGAGCCTCTTGGAATAATTTAAGCAGGGTGATGAAATGATCCAATCTATGTGATAAAGAGTGGAGAGTGGACAATAGGGGACAAGAGCAGAACTGGAGACTGAATTAGTTATATGGCATCACTGGGTAAGACAAGGTCTATATGGTCCATCCAGTGGTACGACATTACCCACTACCTCTCCTACAGGTCAAGGAGATGCCATGCTCCTTCTTCTATCTTAAATCTCTGCTTCAGACTCACTGCAGTTTCCAAGGTCTGCATGCCAAGAATTTATAATGACCTAAATGGAGTGAAGCAAATTCAACTATGTAAATAGAATAATCTATTGGCCTACTTAAGGTTTTGCCCTACAAAATTCTTTCAAGGCTTTCTTCTATTTAGTACTGTCAAAATAGTCTGATGATTGTACATATCAATAGCCTTAAGTAGTTACCACTTCCCTTTGCCCACATCTATTATAATTTTAAATGCATATACAATTTGACCTTGCAATTTCACATCTACCATTTATCCTAGAGAAACACTTAAATCTGTGCACAAAATTTTATACAAAAGAACATTCCACTTTGCAATATTTTTAATAGCAAAAATTGAAAACAACCTAAATGCCTCTCCTTAGTATAACTGTTCATTAATTCATGGACAATCCATATTATAGGTCATTATGCAGAATAACAAAGACCTCTTCAAACTCGTATGAAACAGTGACAAGTCTTAAGGTTAAGTGAAAGAAACAAAACTAGTGTTAAGATCATATATATTGTAAGATCCTACTTTTGGAGAAAAAAAAAAGATAACTGTATAAGAACCTTATGTGTAAATGCCAACAAAGAAGTCATCAAACAATTAACTCAAAGGTGGCCTTTGAAGAAGGGAGTGTGAGTAGAATGACAAGGCAAGGGGGGGCAGGGAATTTCATAGTTTGCTCAGCACTCCATGGTATGATTTAATCTTTTATAATAATATATTTGTACATTTTGCTATGCAACTTTTTAAAGGAGGAGAAATAAAACAGAAGAAAAGCATAAATATGGTTGGCTTGAAATTTTGGGGTAGAGCTTCCCAATTTTAATAAAAATGTCTTTCCACTCCCGGTCTGCCTGGACCTCACTGGTCATCGAACCTGATTAACCTCTAGGGTTTCCCTGGAGCCTTGCGGGCGTGGAGGGTGGGCTGATGTTTCCTGGGGCAAACCAGCACTCCATCTTGTGGCAGGCACCTGTCTAAGTGTCAAGTCCTTGGGGTAAACAGTGAAAAAGACTCCAGTCCATCTCCTTTGAGGCAGCTGAAACTTCGTAGAGCTCAAAGAACAAGAGCCACGCAAATGAATGCTTAACAGACTTTGCCAGGCATGGCCGGAGGTGCTGTGGCTGCCAAGGTGACCTCAGGCAGTCCTTGCTCTCCCTAAACCGTTCAGGGTTTGTTCCACCTCAGCACAAGCAAACAGTGCCCTCTCCTGACCAGCAGCAGAACTTCTCTGAAAAGCAACAGCCTTATGGATTATTTGGAACTTTGATTCATTCCTCAGATGTGTCTTTCAAAATGGTCCAGAGAGACCGAAAAATAACATCGAAGTGCCAGAGAGCCATATGTAGGGAAGGAGTCACTCTGGCTTTGCCCAAAATTCATGTTCCAATCTTTCAAGTGCCCTATTTTACCTGCAGAAATGATGAAAAGATTTAAATAATAGGGTAAGTTCCATCTATTAAACCTGCAAAAATAAAAAAGTAAAGTGCTTAAATTTTATATTGCTGTGATCAAGAGGAAATATTATCCATGGCAATGAACCTCAGTTGAAGCTATCTGAGAAACAGTCCAACAATAAGTTACAATTTTTTTAAAAATCTATTATCTGCTAACTCAGTCATGTGAAACATATCCTAAGAAAATAGCCCCAAGGAAAATGAAGTAATTTATAAAAAGGTGCTTAGATCAGTGTCATATTATATTATTTTTCACTGAAAAACTGGAAAAACTCAAATACAAATAGCAAGCAGCAAAGAAATTCTTATACAAAGTACAGCATCCTATTACAGCACTGTAATATAAAGCCATTAAGAGGTGTAATTTCAGGGACTGACATAACACACGTACTATGTGTATGATGCTGTGGGAAAAAGAACGCAAAATGAAGTTCACACTCTGATTACAATGCAAATGTGTGCAATAGCAAAGGATTTTAGAATAAGTAGGGTTTAGGATTCACTAATCTATAAAGATGATTAAGTATGAAGGAATAGAGAAAGGTAGGAGAGGGAAAGAAAGCAAGACAGAAAAAAACTGTTAGCTATTGTTTCATGCCCCATTCCTCACTGCTTCATCTCAAAGGATCATTATCTCTGTTTTGGAAGCCAAGGAAATCTATTTCTTCTCTTTTCTTAAACCTACAATCTTACACTTTTGGCTCATATAGACACAAGCTTAAGAAAATTCTGGGTCTATTTGTTAGCATCTGTAATCTCTAATATAAGGTTAAAAATCAATGTTATGCAGAAGGTTCTATGATATGAAAATCAATTTAAAATGACAGAAAGTTATATGAAACCCCTGATAAGTTTGAAATGTGACAGCTTGCCAGAAGCAGCCCATCTTCAGAGTTCAGATAAAAACAGTAAGCTTTTGCAATTCTCATTATTAAACTCACAATATATTCTCAGTTCTGGCCTGCAGGGATTTAAAGTAGGGACTTGAAATGGCTAACAAGATCCAGACTTTTCAAAAGGGCTTAAATCTCTCTTTTGTGAAGACCAAGTTGTGGTTCAAAATTTATCCTGCATAAGAATCACAAGGGGAATTTGTTAAAACTTCATATTCCTGGGCCTCCTTTGCCAGAGATTTTATGTAGCTCTGGAATAAGCCCATAAAATCTGAATTTTAAGCAAAAGCCACAGGGATTCAGATCCAGTTGGCCCAGAGTACACTTTGATAAAAACTAGGGTATCAGGCAGTAGGGTTCCTTGAGTTGACCTCCACTAAAATTTGTAAATAAGCTTCCTTGGAGCTGGAATTCCAGACACTATGTTAGAAAATAGAGACTTTAATCAATCCTTACCATTCTCATTACTTAAACCCAAACCCCAGCCTCCACTATTTCTCACTTGGCTCTTGGGATGGCCTCTTACCTGGCTTCCTGACTCCCACACTCTTTCCTCAGTTTACACAGCAATCAGAGTGACCCTTTTAAAATCCAAGTCAGGTCTTACACCTTTGCTCCTCTGCTCAGAACCCTCCCAATTACGGGCCATGGCTTATAAGAGCCTAGATAATCTTTTTCCTAGCTACCTCCCAATCTCATTACCTCTTCCCTTCCCCTTCTCTACTCTAGTTACAATGACTCCCTTGTTGTTCTTCTGACATACTGAGTGTGCTCCAGCCTCTTTAATGTTACTATCTGTCATCTTGCTCTATAACCTGGCCAATGTGTTCACCTAATAGTCTTTGCAAATGAGGAATTATAAAAGCAATGCCTGTATTTGTTTAACACACAGCTAAAAAATAATAGTTTTCATTATTCAACAGTAATCTGATGTGTGTTTGCTTGTGTGTGTGTCTGTGAACATACAAACGTGTACTTTTCAGGAACAAGGTAACTAATGGAATTTGACTACCCCTGTTCCATCTCACTCTTCAATTACACAAACTCATTAGCCACTTTATAAGGACAAGATGGCTCCAAGAATAGCTATGCCAAAGATTAAAGTGGAGGTGAAAGATTTATTTTTTACCTATTTCAAAATAGTTACCCTGAAACTGATAGTGGGTAGGAGAGGCTGACTAACATAATATACATCTTAGAGGTTGTTCTGAATGAAAACTGTAACTTGAGTCCCTATATAAAATTGAGAAAAGGGAAAGCTTCCTCAACTTATGGATGTAGTGATATGAGATTGGCTCCTTCTGACAATCTTTGGTGGCATCTTATCACTTGCCACCATATGTAATTGGTCCTTTTCCTCCACTTTCCTCTTGCTCTTCTCCCATCTCTCTTTTTCTAATTCAGTTCCCTCACATATTTTTCCTTTCCCCTCAGTGTTGGCCACATCTTGTCACCCATTCCATCACAAGGCCTGACATAGTATTCTAGGTTCTGAAATGGCTGGGTCAGTCATTTTCAATCCTTTTCCATTCCCAAACAGCTGAGGGATTTCCCAGGCACCCCATCATATTTGTGGCTCTCTTCAGCACTGATGTTAGGAGGTAGAGAAGGGCACATCAGAGTCTCCCAGGAAAGAGAATACTCTGTAGATTGAAAACCTTCTAAAATGTTTTTTCTACATGCTCCACTAAAGGTCCTATGAGCATATTTCCCAGCATTTCTTCCCCATTCTTTCAGGCATCACTGCTGGGGTGCCTGGCTTCTCAAAGTGGTGGTCCACAGATCAACGACATTGGCATGGCCTCAGAGCTTGTGAGAAATGCAGAATCTTGGGCTCTGCCCCAGAGCCACTGAATCAGAATCTGCATTTTAACCAGATCCTCACATTAAATCTGAGAAGTATTGCTCTATCACAGTAGGAATATAGAAAAACACAACATACCTCATGGTATAAATGGCATTCCACTAGTAGTAACAACATATGTAATAGAAATATTATGATCTTTGAAGCAAAGCAAACTGCTTTTTATTTTTCATACTTAATAACTCAATGAATCTTTTTGAAATGATTTAACCTTCTAGAACTTCAATTATTTAATACATGTGTAAAATGAAGATAATAACACTACCTTGCAAAAACAACACACATGAAGTGTTTAGCACAGAACCAGGCATAGAGTGGCTGAAACACAATAAATATGTTTTTTGTTATTAATTGTTAAATTTATTATTAATTTCATTATTATTATCATAATTATTTAACCTAACCTGGCTTCATGTGTTATTAGAAACTATTCAGATCAAGTCATACAGACATGTTCCTCATCTTCCCAAAACTTAGAACATAAAAACGGGAAACAACTATATGGGCATTTGCACACATTAAAAAACGATATGCTGACAAAATAACACATTCTGCAGTAGGAGACAGTCCTAGAGTAACCTGCTTCCTTTCCTTGGGACCCACAAACACATCTGAGGTAATGTTTACCAGGCGTTTGCGGGGCACTACGCCCCACCTTCTTCCCGGACCCAACTTCCCCATTTCTCTCAGCCTATCACAGCATTCCCTCACAGCCATAACCTTATTTGGACATGTTGGCCTTCTCCCCTAGCCTCCCCCCTCCCTCCCAAATCTTCCCTCCACGCCCAGCAACAGCTTCGCCCTATCAGAAGACAACACGCTCACCCCCGCCCAACTCTGCCTATAAAACTGCGCAGCTCTCCCTGAATAAAGGTCTTACCTTCCAGCAAGCAAGTGAGTGGTGTCTCTTCATTTAGTACTGTCAGGGAGACCACAGGGCACCAAACGGCGACCCTGTGACAACTTCTCCTTAACCCCCGTGAAGACCAGGGAGCCGGGTCTGCGCTCTCCTGACAACTTCTTCACCCCCCCACCGTTCCCGGAGTGCACGCCGGACGGTCTACAACTAGCTCGTGTCGCTCCCCGGGCTGCAGCAGGGCTGATCACCCTCAGGCCCGGAAACAAAGCGGCACACATCCTATGCTCAGGGCCATGTGTGTCAGCCTGGTGAGATAAAACACAATCCCCTAGTAGATGAGAGGACTGGCTGTATATTCCTTCCCATATTGCCCCAAGCATGTGTAAATAGTCACTGGATAGAGTCTGATTCTGGCAGGCCTGTTTCATGACATCCAGTTCACATTCAGGTGGAATATCTGTCTCTGAGAGTGAGGTTCTTGCACCCCAGCCCACAAACATAAGAGAGGGGAGCTGCACATAGAACAGCTCCCTGCACTGGCCATGGATTGAGACTTCCTGACTGTGGGGAACCGAAGCCCACTAGGAAAGCTGACCTCGCTCTGTCTCTTCTCTAGGTGAGTAAAACATCTTTCCATCAGAGCCCATGTGAGTCGTGCTTTGGCTGGTGACCTGACACGTGTATGGGAGTGGGAGGGCATCTATTTAGGTGTCTCTCCTCCTGAATGACACATCCATTCATATCTGGTTATGCTGAAATTATAGTGAGCATGAGCTTGGGTTTATTAGACTGACCCACCAATAGTATCTGAGTCATATAAACTCCAAAATCAGGAAACCACTAGGAGATTAAGAGATTAAAACAGTCACCAGACAAAATATATGTCAAAGAAGATTTAAAATTTTGGTAAAGGGGTTTTATCTTACTAGATATGCTTTTTATCACAATGTCAACAAAAATTGTTAATGGAATTTTTAATGATCTATTGCAATTTGAACTGACGAAAATAAACAGAAGTTCCATATAAGCTCAAATCAAACATTTAATTAAACATACCAAGCACTAGTGGCATACTTTTAATCCAGATTCCCAAGCAAAAACTGTCACAAAAGGCCTTTTACTCATTTTTAATTGAAAAAAAGAGATCTCCAGAAGTACAGAGCCACCTTTTTTTAACAATCCATCCACAATGCAACTGTGTTATTTATACTTATTCTAGGCATGAGTACCTGCCATTGCTGAGCTTGAAACCTAAGAATGGAAACTAGAAATAATTTTTTTAAGTTATTTCAAGCTCTTCTTTTTAGTACTTGGCATTTAACTCACAATTCCCAACATGTCTTCATTATGTTTAAAACAAAATTTAAAGAAAAATAGTTTACATTGCTCTGATACAACCAAATGTCCTTTTGAAACTGTTTTACCAGTAATTAACGATAGCTATGAGTCTTTTCCTCAGTCCGTTCCCTTCCTAAATGCGTTTACATTAGTTGAACTTAGATGTCCAAATCATCAAAGGCCCTTCCAATTGGCCAAGACCACTCCTCTCCTTTCCCAATAGTTACATTAAAATGACTTTCATCCTTTATTTCAACTAATTTTGAACATTAATAACTTTTATTAATTTGGCCAAGCCAAATAACATTCTTGTTCATTAAAATAATTTAAAATATATATAAATAAGATACACTAATCAATAATTTTAAATAGATTCTGTCAAGATGCAATGTGTTAAAGTTATCTCTGGGTCTTTTATATGTCTTAATTTTCTAATTTTTTACATTGAAATGTGCTACTTTTATAATCAGAAAAACAAAACTTATGGGACCAGAAAATATCTATTAAATTCTAAATAATTATAACCCCATATTCCTCCCACCTCCTAATGAGAAGAGGTGCTAAGAGAGAAACTTCACTTTTCTTCAGAGGCAGGGGGCAAGACAAATGGGAGAGATGAGAAAAGGAAAATATTTCTTTCGTAGACCCTGAACAGAGCCACACAATGGAGGGGGAAAAAATGTGATCCTGTGGAGAGAGAGAAAGGAAGGGAAAAGAAAATGGATGACAGCAAGAGTTAGAGAAAGAGAAGAAAAGGGAAAGGAGAAACAGAGATGAGACTTAAGCAGCTGCTCTAAACAGAATTTTGGAGACGGGAACATTTTCAAGACATTTTGCTATGGTATGTCATTTTGGTATGGTATGTGGCAAAAAACTTTGGTGAGGGAAGTATCTTACACTTTATGGCCTGGTAACTAAGCTACTACCCCAAATAAATATCCTTCATAAAACCCAACAGATTTCTGGTATTTTGCATCAGCACCCTTTGGCTGACTAATACACTACTCCACAATGGCTTCTTTGCTATTCCACTAATATATCAAGCACAATCTCACCTTAGAACTTTGCACTAGCTGTTCCCTCTCCTAGAATATCTTCTACCAGGTTTCTACTTGGTTGACTCTCTCCCCTCCTTCAGGTCTTTTCTCAAAAGCCACCTTCTCTGAGTCCCACCTTGACCACCTAACTAACCACTAACCTCCAGCCTCATACTTCCAATCTCTTCACCATGCTCAATTTTTTTCCATAGCACAATCATCATCTATCTTCCAACTTATTTGCTAGGTTTATTATTTATTATCTGTCTCCCCCTCCTTCATGCACTAGAATATAAGCTCTACAGGGCAGGGGTTTTGATTTATATCAGCCACTGATAAATCCCAAGTTCTAGCACAGTGCCTACTACACCATTTGTTCTCAAACGAAAATTTTTCAATAAATAAATGAGTGAATAAAGATGCAAATTTTTATCAATTCTTAGCCTTAAATTAACTCATGAATCTCATTACCTTTAAGGTGACCATGAAAATCACATATAAGAAAACCTAAAATGACTATAAAACCTGAAAATGGTTCTGCTGTAGTATTTGGAGTTACCCTACCAAATAAATACTCAAATTGTTATATGGTATCTGTTACTGCAATTCTTAAGCTCTCTTCTCTAAGATCTTGCATGGTAAATTAGTTTTTAATTTGATATATAGGTTTCAGTTTCCTCATTTGTGAGATAAGGAGATTGCACTAGATCATTATCATTACAATATGTTCTAAAATTTTGCAATTCCATATTTACGATTTTTCAGGTATTTGATCCATTATTACAGTCTGAGACTTTGCCATTCTTAGGCCCTCAGATAACAAGATGACTGGCCTTTGTCTATATAAAACCACCTTTGATTCACATTTTTACCTTCTCTGGATTCTTCAACAAAATATGAAATTATAAATTTATATTTATAAAGAAAAAAGTTTGAGGGGTTTTTCTTAATCAGAGAAAACCTCTGAATTTTGGAAATCATTAAAAATGATAAGATAAAGAAGCAGAGCCTACTGAATAATGACCATTGGAAAAACAAGACTGTATGGAAAAGTTGCAAAGTGACAACATTTATATTTGTTGAACTTAAGAGAGGAGGGATTTCTCCTTTTTTTTCCCCTTCAATTTCTTTTCTGAAAATAAGTACTTTCTCTCTTGCATAACATGGTAAGTGCATAAAAGCTGGTTCCTATTCCCTATTCTTACTCTTATTCTATGCTCAAGTCTTGATGGTTTCATACAGCTTGGCAAAAATATGATGATATACTAAATTCCTAAGTTCAGCAATTTGTAGCTCCACTTAGAATCATTTTAAATCCATTAAAATTAAGCAAAGCCAAGTAACCAATCTGTAAATTCAGCATTGTTTGAATTGACTTAGATTATACTTTCAAATTTAATATACCAGAAACTATGATTTAATAAGTAAACCATACATACATAATACACCGTCCATATTCCTAAACAAAGAAAGTAGTATTAGGTAAAAATATTTTAAAAAGAGAGTTAAGTTTCACATATATTTTAATGTCCATCTTCCTCTATCTTTACCTCTCAAACAAGAAAAAGAATATTTTATTTCATGCCTTCAAAATTGGAGGAAAAAGTACATCTTCAAGTAAGAACATTTCAGTGTTACTGCTTGATCAATGAACAATTAAATCTGTTTAATATGTCACAATGATCTTCACATTAATTTGCCCGAAATAAAAACAGCAGCTGCACACGGGATTGATCAAATGACTTTTAAGACACCAATGCTAAATTGTTTCAGAATACAAATGCAAGTGCATTATACCCTCCTGAGCACTCACTGAATTCCTAATGAGCAGGTGCCATCTTGGCGACTGCGATATATAATGACACCACAGCAGATTAAAGAAGTGCCCAGCATTCTGCATTTGAAGACCAGGTACTGCAACTACATTCCTAGAAGGATCAATTCAAGCCTCATTAAGGCTGTAAATGAATGTGCTCTGGACGAATGTATTTTATAAATGGACTAAATGGATAGCTGATTGTTTGATTGTTTGTTTTCAGTATTCTCAAATGTCTCTGATTTTCTATCAGAAATCATCCTTTCCTTTGCTGGGGAATGTCAAGCTAAGAATAACAAAGACCTGAAAAGAGTTCAAGTCAAATGAACCACCATACACCCTCCTCCTCCATAAAGCACCTTGAATTCTTCCTTCCAGGGACCACTTTAGTACAAATGAAATAACGGCATAAAATAAGTGCCAAGTGAAAATGAATTTTAAGGAAGACTCCACATCAAAATGAGTACTTCTTCACTCACCATATTTATTCAAGAACAGGGATTCTTGGAGAAGAGAGAATGTCATTTCCTCAGTCATTTTTATCAAAGTTAGACAAGCATGCTGTTACCTAATGGTTTTCAATTTTTCAGCAGTTCCAAAGTCCTTTTCTGCTATCCAGTTGGTATCCCATTCACAGTTTCTATTGTGTACTGTGTTCACCCAGAAAATCAAACAAATGGGAAAATGTCCTCCCAGCACTTCAAGAAATTCTCCTTGTTGAAGCTGGCACAAATGGATTAGAAAGCATTGTAACCATAAATTATGTCTATTGCATATCATTTGAAATGGTGTAAGTGAAAAGTTAGAAAGGCGTCAAAGCTTCACAGCTTCACACTCTGTAGGAAAAAAAGACAGTAAGTTATCAATAAGCAGTCAAAAAGCATGCACATGAGGAAAAATAAAATAATTTTATTTTAATCTAATTAAAAACAAAAATTTTATCTGCATATATAAATTAGAATTAGTTTATGCTTTGTAATTTAAAAAACATCCAAAATATCAGGGATGTAACACAACAGAAGTGCTGTTTCTCACCCACCCAAAGTTCTCTGAGGCCTGGGAAACTGTTTGTCCTCCAGGTATGAGCTGAGCATTGCTGACTGTTTTGATGTCAAAGCACATCCACACAGCCCAGCTCCCCGACACCCACTACAGCAATCTCATGGATATTAAGTACTTCTACCCACATTCTCTTGGCTAAAGCAAGTCATAAGATCACACTAACCTTCAAGTGGGTATGGAAATACAAGCCTACATCAACGTCCCAACAATGTGTACTTGGAAAGATTAGAACCAGAAGTACCAGTTAGCAACCCAAATATCTTTCACACCATGGAAAGTCAAATGAGCCAAATTTCCATTCTAGATGTCAAGCTACACATTCCCCAGCCTACCTTTTTTCCTTGCTTGTTCTTTTTTTTTTTTTTCCTAACCTGTTCTTTACCAATAAATGTGTGTCCAAATCAAGGAATCATCAAGGCAATGCTTTCTTCCTGAAAACCAGCTGATGGCAGTCCTTGAGTCCTCTGCCACATGGCAAAGCACATGGCGGCATCTGCTGATCTCTCCCTTCTTTTCTGGGTTCCATTGATTTCAGCTTCTTGCTCTAGTAACTTTCTCTCACTCTCTCGCTCTCTCTCATGCTCTCTCTCTCTCTCTCTCTCTCTCTCTCTCTCTTCTCTGTATTCATCCCATTTATAAAAGGACTCCAGTTAGAGGATTAAGACTCACCCTGGGCCAGGCCTTAAGTGAAGTAAAGTCATCAGAAGGTCCTGCTTACAATAGGTTTACACCCCACAGGAATGGATTAGCTTTAACAACATTATTTTCTGGGGTACATGAAATTCCAAACCACCACATCAACCTAACCTTTTTCATCCAAATGAATGTGTATCCCTCTACAGCTGTCACATTGTGAGACAATATATTCATTTGTTGCTTCAATTCCTCAGAGCCATTTTGGATATCCTCTGCTGAAAATGCCAAGTGCAATGGAGACAGTGGTATCACTGAGACTGCAAATCCCACATTTTCTCAGTCCTGATGTCATCATTTTTAGAAGAACATTGATAAGTGAAGCTCAAGGAGATGAGGGTAAGCAGGACAACATAGGATTTAGAGAAATAGTCCTACAGGAATATTTAATCTAGAAAAGAAAAGCCACAGGAATAACATGATGGCTCTATTACAGTATTTCAAAAGTTATATTTTACAAAGAGGATTTGATTTATCTTCTGTAGTTGGAAAGGAACTACAGGAATATGAGTAAATATAAGAAATCTAGATAATAGTTATAATTGACCAAATGGCTATTACATAATAGTAAACTTCCATTCATAGCAATTCAAGAGGTTGGAAGCTTCTTTTTTGGGATGGTGTAAAGAGAACATTCATACTGAATAGGAGTCTAAATGAAGTTTACTGACCCCAGGAAGAAACAAGGCTTCTAGCCTCTGAAACCGTAAGCCAATAAATTCCTTTTGTTAACCCCAGAGTCCTTCCAATACTCTGATTTTTATAGTCCGTGCATCTAGGGCTTTGGCATTTTTCTTACATATAAATTTGATTTCAGGAAAAATCATTGATTAAAATCTGGTGATAAAAGTGACAATCAAAATGATTAAGGCCAAAACAAGGACTTTGTTGTTTGTTTTTACTGAAGAGAGACAAAGTAATGATTTTCATATATTTATTCAAACTAATTCTGGATTGAATGCCCCAATTGTTTTTTCTCTGTTTTATGGGTTTTCTTGATTAGTCTCTATCTTTTTCCAACCTTTTGTGTGGTATTTGTTATAGCAGTCTGGCAAATTAAGATATTCCCAGATACCCGATTTACCAAATTTCGATATTTTGCCACACTCATTATATCTTTCTATTATCTATCTCTATATATCTATCTATCTACCTTCCTATCATCTAGCTAGCTAGCTAGCATCTATTTTCTAAACATTTGAGAGTAGGTTGTATGTATTATGCTCCTTTACCCCTTAATACATGAATGTACATTTCCTAATAATAAGAATACTCACTTAAGTAACTAAATTAAGTACAATTATCAAGTTCAATTTAATATTGATATAAAACATACAGGTTCTATTCTTTTTTTTTTTTTCAGTTGTCCCAATAATGTACTTTGGGGCACTTTTACTTTCATTATTGGATTCAGTCCAGAATCACTGATATATTTAATTCTTATTGCCTTGGTCTTTATCTTTTTCAAATTGTGTTAACATATACGCAATATAAAATTTCCCATCTCAACCATTCCCAAGTGTACACTTTAGTGACATTGCTCACATTCACAATGCTACAATGCTATGCTACCGTCACTACCATCCATTACCAAAACATTTCCATCATTCCAAATAGGAACCCTATACATTTTAAGCCTTAACTTCCCATTTCCTATCCCCACCCCATCCTCTGGTAACCTATATTGGAAATTCTGACTCTGTGAGTTTGCTTATTCTAATTGTATCAAATCAGGGAATTCATACAATATATGCTTTTTTGTGTCTGGCTTATTTCACTCAAAAAGATGTCTTCAAGGTTCATCCATGTTGTCGCATGCTTTATTCCTTTTAATGGCTGAATAATATTTCATTGTTTGCATATAACACATTTTATTTATCCATCCATCTGTTGATGGACACATGGGTTGTGTATTAGTCAGGGTTCTCTAGGGAAATAGAACCAACAGGAGATATCTGAAAAGATTTAGAGATTTTATAAAATTGTCTCACACAACCAGGGGGATGCACAAGTCTAAATTCTGTAGGGCAGGCTGCAAGCCAAGAACTCCAATAAAGGCCCTCAATGAGTTCCCCAAGAGAAGCTGTCTTTCTGAATTAGAGATGGAAATTCTCTCTCTACTGCTTAAATCACTTCCCCTTTTAAGGCCTTCAACTGATTGGATGAGACATCTCTCATTGCTGAAGGCAATCTCCTCAGATGATTGTAGATGTAATCAGCCATATATGCAATCAATTCACTCATGATTTAAATCCACAGGATGTCCTCACAGTACAATTAGGACAGTGCTTGCTTGACCAAACAACTGGACACTGTTACCTGGACAAGTTGACACCTAAGCCTAACCATCAAAGGTTGCTTCCATCTTTTGGCAATTGTGAATAATGCCACTATAACACTGGTGGGCAAATATCTGTTCAAGTCCCTGCTTTCAATTCTTTTGGGTATATACCTAGTAGTGGGATTGCCCAGTCATACAGCATTTCTATACTTAGCTTTCTGAGTAACTGCCAAACTGACTTCCTTAGTGGCTGCACCATTTTACTTAGCCACAAGCATTGAATGAGTTTTCCTATTTCTTCTCATCCTCTCTTGTTATTTTCCATTATGGTTTTGATTTTCATTCCGATGATGGCTAATGACATTGAACCTCTTTTCATGTGCTTTCTGGTCAGTAGTATGTCTTCTTTTGAGAGATGTTTGTTCAAGTCTTTAATTGGGTTGTTTGCCTTTTTTTGTTGTTATTGAGTTGTAAGATTTCTTTATGTATTCTGAATATTAAATCTTTACTAGTTATATGACTTCCAAATATTTTCTCCAATTCTGCATGTTGTCTTCTCACTTTCTTGATCATGTTCTTTGATGCACAAAATATTTTAATTTTGTTGAAGTTTAATTTATCTATTTTTCTTTTGTTGTTCATGCTTTTGGTTCAAAGTCTAAGAATCCATTGCCTCATACAAGGTCCTGAAGCTATTTCCCTGTTTTCTTCAAAGGATTATATAGTTTTACCTCTTATATTTAGGTCTTTGATCCATTTTGAGTTATTTTTTGTACATGATGTGAATTAGGGGCCCACTTTCATTCTTTTGAATATGGATATCGAGTTTTCCCAACACCATTTATTGAAGAGACTGTTCTTTCCCTATTGAGTGGACTTGGCACTCTTGTCAAAAATCAATTGACCATACATGTGTGGGTTTATTTCTGAATCCTCATTTCTAGTCCACTGGTCTACATGTCTGTCCTTGTGCCAGTACCACACTGTTTTTATTAATGTATCTTTGTAATAAGTTTTGAAATCAGGAAACTTGAAATCCTCTTTTTCAAGATGGTTTTGATTAGCTAGGGTCCCTTGCTCATCCATGTAAATTTGACAATGAGTTTTCCATTTCTACCAGGAAAGTTGTTGAAATTTTGATTAAAATTGTGTTGACTCTGCCAATCATTATTGCAAATAATATTTATATTACCAACATTAAATCCTCCAATATATAAACATGGAATATTTTTCCATTCATTTAGGTCTTCTTTAATTTCATTCAGCAAAGATTTGTAGTTTTCCTATATATAAGTGCTTTACATCTTTCCATAAATTTATTCCTAGATATTTTATTCTTTTAGTTACTATTGTAAATAGAATTGCCTCCTTGATTTCCTTTATGGATTGTTCATTGCTGATGTATAGAAATACCACTGATTTGTGTGTTGATCTTATACCCCACCATTTAGCTGAATTCATTTATTAGCTCTAGTAGCTTTCTGGTATATTCTTTCAGATTTTTTATATATAGGCTCATGACTTCTGTGAACAGGCATAGTTTTACTTCTTTCTTTCCAATTTGGATGACTTCTATTTCTTTCCTTCCCTAATTGTTCTGCAGTAGTCATCCCTGAAGCAATCACAGCGGTCAGTCACATCTGATATGCTAATGGGCTAAGTCTGGGTCATGTGCACCACCTCTAGAGTTGGAGTGGAGTCACCATCACCTGATCACATGGACCAGGAGAAGAAGGTACACAAATGGAGGGTTGAGGTTATGTGCTGAGAAACAAAGCAAGAGATATCCACTGGAAAAATGTTCTTTTCCTTTATTTTTTATTCTTAAAAATAACATTAGTGTATTTGCATTTTTCCTCACCATGTTTTCCACTGGCAGGTGTTTAAGGGGTATTATCTTCTGAAATGAACTACCAACACAGCTTAAGACTGAACTAATGGCGATGCAGTAATGTAGGAGTTAGTTCTACCGAAGCTCCACCTTACCTCAGCATCATACTGTTCCTCCAAACAGTAAGCTAAGCCCTTTCTTCAGACTAGAGGTAGAGTAATTCCATTTTATTGACATTCAGGATTTTTCAAATTCTAGCTTCATTTTCCTAATAATCTTACAAGTTCCTGTTTGTATATCACAAGATTTTACATGAGAACAGATATTGTATATTCTTTATTCACTGCTTTATACACAGTACTTAAAGTATGATATACAGTAAACTTCAAAAGAAATTTTGTTGAATTAATAGTATATGTAGTTGTATCTAGTTATAATTATAATCAGAGTTACTCTTTTGTATTCATACCTGGTTATGTGTTCTCCCTTGCATGTTTTATGCTCTTTAAATATTAAGCCCCATGGGTATGAACTTGTTTCTTTTCTAGAGATATACAAAAAATAAGAATGTACTTACTATAATAAAATATTATAATCTTTCAAACTTAAAAACAATGGTAATGGATCACCATTTGCAAGAAACAACATTAAAAAAAACCAAGGGCACTCTTGCATATAGTATGATATATAACTTTGCAAAAGTTCCAGGGAATTCAGATTTTGATACATTCATCCCTCTGTCTATGCATATTTATGCAATCTGTTAAAATTCATAGTGAGAAGAGACAAGGAAGGTTTTATATTAGTTAATACTACACAAGTATGAAGGGTTGCACTCATTTTGGAGATGAGGAACTGCATGTTCAGGGAGATATTGTAACTTCCTTGATGTCAAACTGCTAGAGTGTGATTGAATCCAGGATCTAAACCTGAAGTCTCTTTGAGTACAAACCCCATGCCATTTCCTCTCTGCCACATATATCTCATGTTGTCAGGACTTTGCACTGGGATGTTACATAGGTTAAAACATTAAAGAATATGGTTTAAGGCTGCTTTGTATCTTCTTATTATGTATTTTTAAATTTTGAATAAGTATGGATGGGCTGAAATATAGAAGGCTTATTAAAATCTAAATAAATTATGAATACCATCAGAAAATTAGCCACATTTTTAAAAAGTGCTGCATAAAACATGAAAGTTTTGATTAATCTCTTGTTTGCAATTCATTGTTCAAAGGCAAAAATTACATAATTTTAAAGCTCTGCTTCATAGGAAAGACTACACAACAATATTTAAATCCCATTCTTTCAGTAGTTATAAAGGAATTGATGGAAAATGTTAATCAATAAATTCTCAGAAAGCTCCCTCAATTCCATCTATATAAACAGCAGACTATTTTAAAGCAAATGAATCCAAAGGGGGGTTCAAATCAAACCTCACTGTCCCCAGCTTTCAAACTTGGCTTCTGTCTTTTGTATATCTTTTGCCACAGAGGAATGCACAATTTCTTTTCTATTATTAGATCAACATTTGGATGCTGATTTTCTGCCACTTCCTTCCTGATTTAACCAGAATGATAATATTTTTTAGGGGCCCACTATGCTACTCCATGCTTTGCAATCATTCCCAGGATCTAGGAGGCCACAAATACCACCCTGTAATTTACATAGCATTGACAGCTCTGGTCAAGAAAAACATGGCACAACTGAGACATAAGGATGTTTATTAACATGGAAAATTTAGCCTCTGGCACTAAGGTACATTTTTAAGTTAATGGTTATCATTACCTTCACTGCCATAACATTATTCCGTATTGAAAAGGACAGAGTATTAGCTTCCTAGAGCTGAAAAAAAGGACCACAGACTGGGTGGCTTAAAACAATAGAAATGTATTCTCTCACAGTCCTGAAATCGATGTCCAAAGTCAAGGTGTGGGCAGAGTCATGCTCGCTTCAAAGCTGTAGGGAAGAATCTTTCCTTACTTCTTCCAGCTTCTAGGTGGCCCCAGGCATTCCTTGGCTTGCAGAAGCACAACTCCAAGGTTTACCTTTGTCTTTACATGGCTGCCTTTACCCCTGACTCCAAATCTCTGTCTCCTGCTAAGGACTTCATTTTAACCTGATTTCATCTGCAAAGACCTTCTCTAAGGTCACACTCACATGTACCTGGGTTTAGACTTCAGCATAGCTTTGAGGGGAATACAACAGATGGTTGTTCATTGAAGCATTACAACTTGAAATTATTTTAATGTACCAGAAACTTCTACCAAGTCAGCAAAATGGAAACTCACTCTCAGCAGGCTATCTTATAGGCATTCCAATGTGATACCATAATTTTTCAGTCATTTTGAAAAATTAAGATAATCTCATTTTGGTTACAAATCTGTGGTCCTCTCCATTTTAAAATTTCAATCCAGAGCAATGAAAAAAAAAAAAAAACATGGATAAATGGGACCTCCTCAAACTTAAACACTTTTGTGATTCAAAGGGGAATGAGCCAGACACAAAAGGATAAATATTGCATGATCTCATTAATATGAACTAAATATGAAGAATAAACTCATGGAGTTAAAACATAGAGTATAGGTTATTAAGAGATAGAAGGAGGGAAGCGGCTGTGGCTCAATCAGTAGGGCTCCCGTTTACCATATGGGAGGCCCTGGGTTCGGTTCCTGGGGCCTCCTGGTGAAGGCAAGCCTGCCCGCACGGCATGGTTAGCTGACCCAGCGAGCACAAGCAGCAAGGGGGGGATAAATGAATAAATAAATAAAATCTTAAAAAAAAAAAAAAAGAGATAGAAGGAGGGTTGAGAAAAGGGCGTTGATGCTTTATGTATGTAGAAGCTTTAATTAACTTGACTGTAAAACTGTGGAAATGGATAGAGTTGATAACACATTATATATTGAGTAGAACTAATGCAGCTGGTATATAAATGGGGTTGTGGCTGAAAAGGGTAGTTTAGGGATGTAAATGTCAATTGAAAGAAAGCTAGAAAATAATCTAGGGACTGAATAACATAGTGAACCCAGAGGTGGTTAAAAGTACAAATACAAGAATGTTTCTCTATAAACTAGAACAAATGTACATCACTATTGCAAGGTGGTAAGAATGTGGAGAAGCATGGGAAAAATAAAACTAATGTAACCTATGGACAATAGTTAACAGTAATACTATAATATTCTTGCATCAATGCCAAAGATGTACTGTGTTAATAATAGGGGGATATGGAAAAAATATACTAAATGTATGCTATATACCATCGTTGGTGGTAATAGTCTGATGATATTATCTCATAATCTGTAACAAATGTTCCACAACAATGTAGTGTATTAGTGGAAGGGCGTTGTATGGGAATTCAACCCATGTACATGATTGTTTTGTAAGTTCACAACTTCTCTAATAAAAATATATTTTTAAAACTTCAATCCATTTTATGGACCCTGCTAACAAGGGACCCAATCTCAAGCAGTTTTCCTAAGTACTAGTAGACGATTGCAAGACTTGGCTACAACTTTTGGCTGCTGCACCTCATTGTCTCATCTGTCCTTCATGACTCCTCAGCTCAGGGTCTTCACAAAGTTCAAACAATCTCCAAGCTCTTCCTCTTGGAACAAGAAACTTAAAAGAGCACTTTTTTCCTCCTCTCAGCCTAGCTGTGCTACCATACCATCTGTATTAGTCAGCCGACAGGGTGCTGGTGCAAAATACCAGAAATCTGTTGGCTTTTGTAAAGGGTATTTATTTGAGGTAAAAGCTTACAGTCACAAGGCCATAAAGAGTAAATTACTTCCCCCACCAAAGTCTGTTGCCATGAGTGGGAGCAAGATGACTGCCAGTCTAGTCTCTGCCTTCTTCTACCCCCTAAGACTCGGTAGTCCCAGCTTCTTCCAATCTCAGTTGTAAGCTAGAATAAGTCTCCTCTCTCTCCCCAGGGCCTGATTTCTTTCTGGGCTTTCTCAGCTGTTCAGTGCTCTAGTCTCTCCACCTGCAAACTATCAGGCGAATGGCTTGGCTCTATCCCTGGGGCTCCAGCATCCAAAACTAAACTCCATGTGTTCTCCTTCTCCATGTATTTACTTCCCTATCTTTTATTGAGCACCCATTTATATAGCCCACAAAGGGGGTGGGGTGGGAACTCAAACCTAGTCGCCCTAATGACGTGGTCAGATAAAAAACCTAATTTTGATTTAATAAAGTAAAAGTAATATCTCTGAGTCTAATACAATCTAATACGCTCAGAGGAACAGACCAGTTTACAAACACAATCTAATATCTATTTTTGGAATTTATAAACAACACCAAACTGCCACACCATCTTAGTTTTCCCAGGCTACTATGACAAATACCGTGCAAAGGTTTGGCTTAAACAACAGAAATTTACTGGCTCATGATTTCAGAGCATAGAGGGCTTGCTTTCTCCCAGTGTCAGTAGCGTTCTGACTGGTTGGCAATCCTTGAGTTCCTGGGCTTTCCTGTCACATAATGGTGTCCTCTTCTTTTTCTTCTAGGTTCCTGCTGACTTCCCACTTCCAGCTCCATCTCATGGTTTTCTTTCTATGTCTGAAATTCTTATGCTTATAAAGGATCCCAGTAATCTGTATTAAGGCCCTACATCCTTCTGTGTGGCCATACCTTAACTAAAGTAACACCTTCAAGAGATCCTGTTACAATGGATTCAGTCACAGGAATGCAGATCAAGACCGAGAACATGCCTAAATTAGGGTACACAATTCAATCCACCACATCATCTCTTCCCACTATTTTTTCTCTGATATTAGCAGGGCAGGACCACAAACTTGGGGGCTCAACAAACATTGAATCAATGAGAAAAACATGTTTACTCTTCTCCCCACACGGAGTTCACAAATGATTGCTACCAACCTCCGTTAGTGGAACCAGTTGAAAGGAACTCCCCCATTCCCCAGCCCCACCCCCCAAAAAAGTATCTTCCCTCTAACTCCCATTTCCCTTCTTATATCAAAGGCCATCAGACTAGTTTGGACTCTATCTATCCAGAGCCGTGGGAAACTGGGATTCTTACACCAACAAGCAGACCTCTTTGAACTCAACCTTGGAACATTGGCTAAGTCACTGAGATGGTTCATCTCCAAGATATACCACAATGACCTTTACCTCTTGGTTTTCATGCCTTTGTCTATAGGCCCCTCCCACAGTGAATCAGGATATTCTGTGTGAACAATAGAATACAATAATTGCTGCTTTTGCTTTGGTCTCTTGGATGGCTAGCTTAGGGGGAAACCCAGAGGACACTCAAGAAATCTTGTGATCAGGTCCACGTGGAGAGGAACTGAGGCCTCCTACCAACAGTCAGCTCCAACTTGCCAGCCATGTGAGTGAGCCACATTTGAAGCAGATCCTTCAGCCCCAGGCAAGCCTTCAGGTAAGGGCAACCCCAGCTGACATGTGAGTGCAAGCTAACTTGAGAGACACTGAATTAGAAACACTCAAACAATACACTTTAGGATTCCTGACCCAGGGAGAGTGTGAGAGATAATAAATGCTTATCTCTCTGTTGTACTCCCTGTCTTTAGAGTAACCTTCTAGGGGCAAGGGAAAAAAAAAGTTTACTCAGTACATAACTTCAATACAGTTGAAAATGCTCTAAGCATTTTGATCATGTTGACCTTTCATCCCATCTCCTTTCCCACCTCCATCATAATAACCAATCTGAATACATATTAAACTCTTAAGTAGAAACCCAAAGCACTCTACCCTTTTCCATGGCACCTCTACAGAATGGAGACGATGGGACCGGGTGACTCAGAGCTACAGAACATCCCTTCTTCTCTGTCAGGCTGTAATACTTGCTCTTTCTAATACATATAGTTAGGAAAGGCAGTTAAACCATTGGTACATTATTTCTCAAAGCCATGGAGGGACACCATCCATGCTGCAGGGTAATTATTTGTTGTATGAAACTATCTATTCATTACAGGATGGTAAACATACCTGACCACTGCATAGTAAATGTAAGGATCCTCCTTCTACACACACACATATTTCCTTTTTTTTTTTTTTTTTTGGCTGTGGGTTTTTCATATATGTCTTTTATCTTTTTGAGGAATTTTCCTTCTATTCCTGTCTTTTGTTTTTTTAATTAATTTTTTAATTTTTTTTTGTTAAAAGATACTTAGATTACATAAATGTTACACAAAAAATATAGGTATTCCCATATGCCCCATCTCCCACACCCTCCCCCCCCACCAATCTCCCACATAAACATCCTTCATTTGTGTGGCACATCACCTGCAATGGATATACACATCCTGGGGCTTTACCATTAATCATGGACCATAGTTCACATTGTAGACCACACTCTCTCCCACACAGTTTTGCATGTTATATGATGATATAAAATGGCCTATATCGGTTGCTGCAATGTCACTCAGGACAAGTCCCGAAAAAGCCCCTGTATTACAACTGCTTTTCCCTCTCCCTGCCCCCAGTGCAGCCAGTGGCCACTGGCTCCACATTAATGTTGTAATTTCTTCCATTGCTTGAATCACAATATGTCTATAATAGAATACAAGTAAGTCCACTCTAGTCCATTGCTCTTCCCCCAATACTGAGAAGTCTGGGATGGTGATGTCCACTCCACCTCCAATTGAAAGGGGGCTTATATCCCATGGATAAGATGGATGGGATTATCCTGCCTGCAGCTGCATACTCTCTACATTCCCTGGGACAGCCCTTGTCCATCATCATTTCCCCGCCAGCTGTCCTGGGTGAGTCCATTGAGTGGTAGAGTAAGAGTTGCAGCTCCACCGAGATTCCAGGCCCAGCTGGCACATGGATAGCCCAAAGACTCCAGTCTCTGGATGTACACCTACAAACTCCAGCACCACGTATAGGTTTGAATAGAAGGGACAGATGAACCATGTGCAGGGAGGACATATTTGAGTCCAACTCTGTCACGCTCAGGAGCACAAATTCCAAAGTAGGGCCCACTAATAAGGCACAAAATTCCGGAGCTATCTGCCCTGACAAAGGACCTGGGTATCTCCAGAGCCCTTAGAAGCCCCTCTATTTGGGGTGATATCCAGTTTGGAAGTCTACACACACATTTCCAAACATCCTTCAGGGGAGGGGCATTGCCCACATTTGAGAACTATTAATAAAAGATGGACTATATTGCCTGTTACCATAAGATTTCTAGCCTGAGTGGGACATTCATTTATTTAACAAATATTTATTATATGCCAGAAACTGTACTAGATAAACACTACAGATTTATTGATAAACAAATCAGACATATTCCTTTCTTTGATCTTACATTGTAGAAAGGAAGATAGCCAATAAATAAAAATAAATAATCAAGATAATTGCAAATTCCAATAAATGCTTTGAAGTAGAGGCATACACGCTGCTATTGGAGGCTGTCCGAGGTAGATTTACTACTTCAGAATGTCAGGAGAAACTACTTGAAGAAGAAACACCAGAGCTAAGGAAAGCGGAAAGGGAAGAGCATCCCAGGCAGAAGACACAGTGTGGCCAAAGGCCTCAGGGTACAAGATTAAAACAGCTTGTCTGACTGGAACAGGAAAAGCAAGGAAGAACAAAGTACAAGATGAGAGTGGAGAAGTATGTAGGGGTCAGGCCATATCAAGGATTTGGGGTTTTGCTTTAGAAAAAAAGTGTGATTAGAGTCCAGATGATGTGGGGTCAGAAAAAAGGAGGGAAGAGCATGTCTCATGTGGAAGAAGAGTTAACTGTGAAAATGCTGCTGAGTCAAATCTAGCCGTGTGGAGCCAGCTTTAACGATGCATTTCTAAAGAATAGAAAGCAGTGGTAGCGATGCTGCATGACTTCTGAAAGGAGGTTAGAAAAGAGGATTAAACTTCTGCCTTGCACTTTCTTGGGACATTTACCCTTGGAACCAAGACATCATGCTGTGAGGAAGCCAAGCAACCCCATGGAAAGGCCACATGTGGGTGCTCTAGAAACTACCCCAACAAGTGAGTGAGGCTTCAGATGACCACAGACCTCAGCCTTCGAGTTCCTCCAGCAGATGCTGAGTGGACCAGAAGAAAAGCTGTATCTTTCAAGCCCTTTTCTAATTATGGTCTCATGAGCCAAATAAATGTTGTCATTGTTTTAAGCCACTAAAGTTTTGGGAAGTTTGTTATGCAGCAGTTGATAATTAGAAAAGTTATCTATTTCATATGGAATAGCTACAGGATAGAAGGGGTCATCTGACCAGCATTAGACTGAATGTGGTGGAGAGAGGAACCTTTGTTGTGTTGTGCTAAGCTACTGATATTTTGGGGTTTGTTTTTTATGGAAATTTGCATTAATTACCCAAGATAATACAGATGAAAAGTATCAATAGGGTTTAATACATAGAAGTCATTAGTGATCTTAGGGAGAGATATCTCAGTGAAGAGATGAATGAGGAAGCCAGATTTGAGAGAGCTGAATATGAGGATATTGAAACAATTTTAGACAACAAATTCCAGTGATTTGATTATGAAGAGTGGGAGAGAAATAGAATGAAGACTGGTGGGATCAAGAATCTAGTGATATACCTATCTGTACTCTCTGAATTGTTCCAATGGTCAAAACCTTTCTCCTTTGTTCACACCCTTATCCCAGCCTCAATTTACTTAAGTGTATTCTGTCAAGATCCTTCCCAGGCCATCTCCTCCCACAAACGCCAACACATACAACCTTTTAATCCAGGGCAGGCAGCCTTTCCAGAACCTCAGCCAATAATGTTTGTTTGAAGTTTCTGACAGCAGGGAAACACCCTTATATTATTTATGAACATATCCCTCACTTCATTAGGTTATGATATCCTGGTAGAGCAGACATCATGCCTTTTTCATTTTGTATCTCCCAGAATGCCCACTCTTTAGTAGATATACTAGTGTTTACTTGATGATGCTTGCTAGCTGGCTTTAATTTTAAGTTATTAACTACTTAAAATATTAAGAGCTATCCTCTCATAATCCATTTAAATGCTACAACTATTTTTCATTTTTCATCCCTGCAAATAGAATCAAGGAGATAAAAGAAATATTAATAACAAATTATCCCCCAAAGAGCATTTATATTCTACTTATGAAAAGAGAAGCAATTTCATCTCTGGTTGTATAGTCAAAGCCAGGTCAGTGGTATAGTAAAACAGATAAAACAGGTACTCTGGAATCAGAAAGTCCTGGGTTGGGATCTCAGATGCAGAATGTTCTAGCTATGTTTTTTCAAATCCTATCCTCCATTTTCTGGTCTATGAAATGGAGAAAATACAGCATAGATTTCAGGGTTACTGGGTAGATAATAGGAAAAAACATATAACCTGCTCAGCACTTAGTGGGATTTAATAAATCATAGATATTAGTATTTGTTCAATAAATATCTACTTGTGAATCAATATGTCTCAAGCCCTATGGAGACTATTGCTAAGGAAAAGATTCTCACCTAGATATTTAATTATAATTGCCTCAAGGATATAACAATTATGTAAGAAATGAAAAGCTAAGTGAAACAATTTCTTTACAGTTTATAACAGTGAAAATGAGAAGCATGGGATGAATTTGAGATCAAACGTAGAATCAAGGTAGTTGAGAATTTTGATATGGGAAAGTTTGATGGAAAAGGCAGATTTATTTTCAGGTGTCTGCCTTGAGGTGATGCTGAGGCAGGTTGGTACAGGAATTGAGGGAAGGCAGCTGGTCAGAGCACAGCCATGAGACCCCAGCATGGAAACCCCCGAGGGGAGGCAGCTGTTTAAGAACAAAGCCCGAATCCTTACAGCCAAAAAGCCTGCCAAGACCCTGGTCATGAGGTCCTGTTTGAAACTCCCAGGCTCAAAAGAAGCCCCAGGTAACTCCAAACACAAAGGCCTCCCTGTTGGTTCCCTGAAAGCTACCAGATGTAGGTAGAAAGGCAGCTAAGCAGGACGGCAAACAGCTGATATCCCTCTTAATATGGGGAAAGGGGAGGAGGAAAGGACTTAAAAAGACCTATCCCAGGGCCCCACGTTGCGGGTCTCACCCTGCGGCACACCCACAATTATGTCTCGGATGTGTACTTTTCCTTTTTCTCGTTTCTCAATGAACGATCCTCATTAAACTGACACATTTCTGAATTCTTTCTTGCAATGAAGCCAAGAACCTAGAAACCTAGAACCTAGGGCCTTCCTGTAACAATGCCACTAATATGATCTCGAAATTGTAAAAACAAAGAGAGAACATTTTTAAAAATATGCAGAGTCCAACCAGACAATTTTTAAATACCTTAGAAGCTGAAGAAAGAAAAAAATCCAATGCATACGGAGAATAAAATGAACTGCAAATCTTGTGAGGGGTTTGCAGATTCATCAGACTTAAGAATTAAATAATTTGTAACTTGAATCCAGGATAAGAACTTCAAGACCATCCCATTTGGTAGGCATTAACATCACAACTGGAAAGTCGGGCTCAAGTTGGCAAGGTCCAGAAAAAAAAAACAAAAAATTCACCATGCATATTGTAGTGTTAAATTTCACACCCAGCCAAAACTGCATATTGATATACAACCTCAGGCAGCTAAGAAGTTCTCCACACAAATCTCTTGGGATGGTAGCCCCAAAGTTGGATGAGATGGTATAATTATAACCTCAGCATCAGGAAGAATTGAATTAAGGATCAAAATGATGAAACAAGTAAAAAATCTATTATACTAATATCTTGGTGTTAAGGAAAAAAATCTGTGCACATTAGATATTTTAATTTTAAGAGATTTTTCCTTCTAAGATTAATTTTGTAATTCTAATGTAAAATGTGTAAATGATAATTGTTTAGACTTGTGATTTTAAATTGAAATTCTATTAGGTTTATAAACACAGGAAAATTTCAGAGAATGTAAGATCAGTGTATCAATGTTTAATTTACTAGATTTACAGGAATTGCTTAAGTACTTGAGAAGGTTTTATTAGTCAAATGAAGTACTTTTAAAAGAAATCTAATATAATAAATATATAAATGTAGTTTACAATGTTTAAATAAATTTAAACTGATTGCAACAAACTTAAAAATGATGAAAAATTGTCTTGTTAATAAATATAATTAAATTTGTAAGCTAAACTAAATATATAATATTAACGAAGATGTGGCCACCCATGAGGGTATAAAAATCACACTGACAGGTGACCACTACTGTTGTACAGTAGTGAACAAAATAGACATGATCTGTATCAATTATTGGAGAAGATGAATATGGAAAAAGCAAGTACTAAAAAGGGCAATGGAAAGAATTAAAATAGTATGAAATGATAGTGGGACTAGAGGCTATGTAAGATTAGGTGGATAGGGAGGGCTTATCTAAAGAGGTAAAATTGAAATTGAAATTTTGATTATCCAGAAGGAGTCAGTGTTCCCACAACCAGAGGAAAGAGCATTCTATTCAAAGGGAAAGGCTAAGACAAAGGCCTTGCGGCAGAAAGAAGTTCAATGAGTTTGAGGAAGAGAAAAGGACTGTCTGGTTGGTCCCTACTGGAAAAGGAATGGGGAGGGAGAGGAAGTCAAATCATCTGCAAAGGTCATCTCTTCTAAGACAAGGTAAGGATTATAGCTTTTATTCTATGTGTGGCAAGAAACTTAAAGAGTTTTGGGCAGAGGAAAAACATCTGATTTCAGTTTTTAACAAAATCACTGTGTGAAGAATAGATGATAGTGGGGCAAAAGAGGAAGCACAAGACCACCAGTTACAGGACATTGAAATTGTCCCATTGAGAAATGATGGCAACTGAGTCAAGTGGATGGTAGTGAAGAGATGGAGAAGCAGATGGATTCAGGATATATTTTATAGGTTGAGTTAACAGAACTTGATGCCTGGGGGGCAGGAGTACTGTTGGAAAGGTAAAGACAGTAATCAAGAATAACTACTAGATTTTTTACCTTAGGACATGGATGAATGGTGATGATTTTGTACTGACATGAGAAAGTCAAAGGGAGGAATATATTGAAGAGATGGGTATAAAAATCAACAGTTCAACTTTGTCCATGACTGGTTGAGATATTTATTAGACATTTAAATGGAAATGTCCTAGAATTCAGGAAAGTGATTAGGATCATAGATTTGGGGTTATTGGCATATACTATATATTCCTAAATATAATATGGCATGGATTCTTCCTAAAATTATTCCTCAGGATATGTTGGTTTGCTTTATTCTTCCATGTCAGTTAAGAATGATATTCACTTTGGTTTTCCTTTAAAAATACAGTATCTCTATGACATAGTTTGTTAATATAGCAGTAGGTCCAATGGGTGCAATCATATCTATTTCTAGAGTAGGCTTCTGGATGAAATCTAAATTAAGGCCACTGCAGTCTAGCACTCTGTTATTACATGATATTAATAGGCTGAGGAGCAAGGAATTCTCTAAAGGCTATGCAAAATAAGTCCCTCTGTAAAAGGAAAATTAAGTAAATGACAAGTGCCAGAAAAAAATCCTATTTTATCATTTAATGTTTTATTATTTAGGAGGTAGTCTAAAGCTCTATGAGAACATATTTATTTGAACTATACCTGATTATGGCATTACTTATTAATGGATATCAATACTTAATACATTCTTCCTAATAGTGAGTTTTCCGTTGGAATAGGCTTTCTGCCAAAACACAAGCTGACAGGCTAAATTGTTTGATTCAAAATAAGATTATTATCACTTCTCTCCTAGTCCAACAAAAATTAAGACATCAGAGACCTCCCGCTGAAAGTTAACTCCTGAGTCAAAAAAGATCATTTAGGGAGGATAATGGAAGATAGTGGAGTAGGAAGCTCCAGGAATCAGTCCTTCCAGCAGAACAACTATTAAATGGGCAAGAACTGTCTGAATCAACTATTTCAAAAATCTAGAGCCAAGTAGAACACTGTGCAGCATCTAAGGAAGAGTGGGAGGAAGAAGCTGGTAAATTACAAATTACCAGTGAATGGCTCTCTTTGGGCAACAGCTATCATCACCTGTGATGGTTAGGCTAATGTGTCAACTTGGCCAGGTAATTGTGCCCAGGTGTTTGTTCCAGCAAGCACTGGGAAAACTGTAATACAATAGCATTTATGGACTTTGTTCACCAGTGAGTTTACTGCATGGATAGCTGATTACATCTGCATCAATCAGGGAAATTGCATCATCAATAGGTGACACTTTTATCCAATCAATTGAATGCCTTAAAAGGGGAAGTGATTTCAAAGAGAATTTCTCAGCTCGTCATTGGATAGCTAACTTCTCCCAGAAAATCATCAAGGACCTTTCATCAGACTTTCATTGGAGCACCTGGTTTGCTACCTGTCTGCAGAACCTGGACTGTTACATCCCCACGGTGGCATGAGAGACTCTTTTAAAATCTCATATTATTGACAGATATCTCCTGTTGATTCTGTTTCCCAAGAGAACCCTGGCTAATACAGCTTGGTACCAGGAGTGGTTCTTAAGGAACAGAGTCTTAAACATGGGATGTTTGAGGTGGTTCTGGGAGTTTTATAATTGGCTCTCTACTCTAATTGGACTCAGGGCTACTAATGACTCCCTTTCCAATAATGAAGAGGTTGCTAACAGTCCCTGGCATGAGCTGGCAATAGAGATACGCAAAATAGCATCACTGGATTCCCTAACTTCAACACTTATAAGAAACAAGGATCTGGGCGAGAGTGTTTTCAACACCTTAACAGAATTTTGTGGAGTCAAAAAGTATAATGATGTTGGCTGGCTCCTCCTATATACTCTGGATACAGTTAAAAAAGAAAGAGATGAGCTAAAGTCTTCAAAATTGAAACTTAAATGCCACATAAATGATATGAAAGTTTCTACGTGTGCCTTGAAAGAAAATCTTGTCTCCTGTAGCCACAGACTTGAGATATTTGAGAATCAAACCCGGACTCTCATTGTACGAGTAGCAGAATTACAAAGGAAACTAAAATCTCAACCTCACAGGGTTTCTGCAATTAAAGTGAAGGAATTGATTGGAAAGGAGTGGAGCCCCAAGGATTGGGACGGAGACATATGGGAGGATGATAATATTGGTAGGGACATTGGAACTCTAAATTGTGCTGAGACTTTACCAGATAAACCTGTGATGGCCTGCCCTGTGGAGACCACACCTTGTCAACCTTGTATCATCCAGCCTCCAGCCTGCCCCAGGGAGTCCGGAACTCCTCCCAGCCCTGAGGCAGGTACGAGCCAAACTCCAGCATGCACTGCAAAACTTCCAGTCTGCCCTGAGGAATCTGTCTTCCAACCCCTGCCTGAAGATATTAATCCTCTCTCACCAGAAGAAAACGCAAAGGAATGCCCTGAGGTCAGTAGCCTGCAAGACATCTCTAATCCTTCTCCTTACCCACACCCCCAACCCTCTTAGCTTCGAGACCCATTACTAGACTAAAATCAAGGTGAAATACAAAGTGTGACCCATGAGGAAGTACGCTATATGCTGAAAGAACTGCATGAGTTTTCCAACTAATATAGACAGAAATCAGGGGAATATGTGTGGGAACGGATACTAAGGGTATGGGATAATGGTGGAAGGAATATAAAGTTGGATCAGGCTGAATTTATTGGTATGAGCCCACTAAGCAGAAATTCTGGATTCAACACTGTAGCTTGAGGGGTTAGAAAGGGCTCTAACAGTTTGTTTAGGGGCTGACTGAAGCACGGACCAAACGATGGCCTAGCATGTCTGATGTTGAGATGCCCGATTTGCCCTGGTATACAGTAGATGAGGGAATTCAAAGGTCTAAAGAGACTGAAATGCTAGAATGGATTTACCATTTGAGACTTGCCCAGCCACACCAGGAATGTCCAGAGGACACACCTTTAACCAGGACTGTGAGGAATAAATTTGTAAGACTAACTTCATCTTCTCTGAAGAGCTCTGTGGTTGCTCTTCCCTGCAGTCCAGATATTACTGTAAGGGGCTATAAAGGAATTGGAATTCTTAAACATTATGGGGATGATCAGATCTCGGTCCGGTAAAAGTTAAGTATCAGCAGTTAATCGCCAAAGGCAAGGTAGGCGTGGCTACTGCAATGAAAGACAGATTCAAAACAGCACAAAGAATAGTCTGAGTCACATGGAGTTATGGCGTTAGCTAATAGATCATGGGGTACTTAGAAGTGAAATACATGGGCAGTCTACTAAATTTCTTCTGAATCTGTATAAGCAGAAGAGTTCTAGGTCAAGTGAACAAAATCCTAACTCAAATTACAGATGCAGAGAATCACAGCCGCTTAATCAATTCCCAGACTTGAGACAGTTTTCAGAGCCAGAGCCCCTTGAATGAGGAGAAGTCCAGGTCCCCTTGGGGAAGGATCCTGTTAAACTGCCAAAACTTTAAACTGTGAATCTTCCTCCCACCTTTCCCCAGGGAGACCTATGGCCTTTTGCCAGAGTAACTATGCATTGGGGAAAAGGAAACGATCATAATTTTGGGGATTATTAGACACTGGCTCAGAAGTCACATTAATTCCAGGTGACCCAAAACATCACTGTAGTCCACCAGTCAGAGTAGGGGCTTATGGAGGTCAGGTGATTGATGGAGTTTTAGCTCAGGTCCGTCTCACAGTGGGTCCAGTGGGTCCCCGGATCCATTCTGTGGTTATTTCCCCAGTTCCAGAATGCAAAATTGGAATAGACATACTCAGTAACTGGCAGAATACCCACAATGGATCCTTGATTTGTGGAGTGAGGGTGATTATGGTTGGAAAGGTCAAGTGGAAGCCTCTAGAACTGCCCCTGCCTACCAAAATAGTAAATCAAAGGCAATACCGGATTCCTGGAGGGATTGCAGAGATTAGTGCCACCATCAAGGATTTGAAGGATGCAGGGGTGGCAATACCCACCACATCCCCATTCTACTATCCTATTTGGCCTGTGCAGAAAACAGTTGGATCTTGGAGGATGACAGTAGATTTTCGTAAATGTAACCAGGTGGTGACTCCAATTGCAGCTGCTGTCCCAGATGTGGTATCATTGCTTGAGCAAACCAACACTTCCCCTGGTACCTGGTATGCAGCTCTTGATCTGGCAAATGCTTTTTTTCTCAATAGCCATTAGTAAGGACCACCAGAAACAGTTTGCTTTTAGCTGGAAAGGCCAGCAGTATATCTTCACTGTCCTGCCTCAGGGGTATATCAACTCTCCAGCCCTATGTCATAATGTTGTCTGCAGGGAACTTGATAGTCTCTCCCTCCCACAATGGTCCATTATATTGATGATATCATGTTGATAGGACTTACTGAGCAAGAAGTAGCAAAGACTCTAGATTTATTGGTAAGGCATTTGGGTGAGAGAGGATGGGAAATAACTCCAACAAAAATACAGGATCCTTCCACCTCAGTGAAATTTCTAGGTATCCAGTTGTGTGGGGCCTTTCAAGATATCCCTTCTAAAGTAAAGGATAAGCTGTTGCACCTGGCCCCTCCTACGACCAAAAAAGAGGCACAACACTTAGTTGGCCTCTTCGGATTTTGGAGACAACACATTCCTCATTTGGGTGTGCTACTCCAGCCCATTTACTGAGCGACCAGAAAAGCTGCTAGTTTTGATTGGGGACTAGAACAAGAGGAAGCCCTGTGACAGGTCCAGGCTGCTGTGCAAGCTGCACTACCAGTTGGACCATATGTTCCAGCAATCCAATGGTGCTGGAAGTTTCAGTGACAGATAGAGATGCTGTCTGGAGCCTTTGGCAGGACCCTATAGGGGACTCACAATGCAGACCCTTAGGATTTTAGAGCAAAGCCTTGCCATCCTCTGCAGATAACTACTCCCATTTTGAGAAGCAGCTTTTGGCTTGCTACTGGGCCTTAGTAGAGACTGAACACTTAACCATGAGCCATCAAGTTACCATGAGACCTGAGATGCCTATCATGAGCTGGGTATTGTCTGACCCACCAAACCATAAAGTTGGGCATGCACAGCTGCATTCCATAATAGAGTGGAAGTGGTATATACAAAATAGGGCTCGAGCAGGTTCTGAAGGCACAAGTTAATGAGGAAGTAGCCCAAATGCCCATGGTCACCACCATGTTACCTTCTCTTTCCCAGCCACAGCTTTGGCCTCTTGGGAAGTCCCTTACAATCAGTTGACTGAGGATGAGAAAACTCGGGCCTGGTTTACAGATGGTTCTGCATGATATGCAGGTACCTCCTGAAAGTGGACAGCTGCAGCACTGCAGCTCTTTTCTGGGACATCTTTGAAGGATAGCAGTGAGGGCAAATCCTCCCAGTGGGCAGAGCTTCAAACAGTGCATCAGGTTGTTCATTTTGCTTAGAAGAAATGGCCAGAGGTGCATTTGTACACTGATTCATGGGCTGTTGCCAATGGTTTGGCTTGATGGTCAGGGACTTGGAAGGAACATGATGGAAAATTGGTGACAAGGAGGTCTAGGGAAGAGCTATGTGGATAGACCTTTCTGTGTGGGCAAAAAACATGAACATATTTGTGTCCCACATGAATGCTCACCAAAGGGTGACTTCAGCAGAGGAAGAGTTTAATAATCAAGTGGATAAGATGACCACTCTGTGGTTAATGCGCAGCCTCTTTCCCCAGCCACTCCTGTCATTGCCCAATGGGCTCATGAACAAAGTGGCCATGGAGGTAGGAAAGGAGGTTATGCATGGGCTCAGCAACATGGACTTCCCCTTGCTAAGGTTGACTTGGCTACAGCCACTACTGAATGCCCAATCTGCCAGCAGCAGAGACCCACACTCAGCCCCCGATATGGCACCATTCTTCGAGGTGACCAGCCTGCTACCTGGTGGCAGGTTGACTACATTGGGCCACTTCCACCATGGAAGGGGCAGCGATTTGTTTTAACTGGAATAGACACATACTCTGGCTATGGGTTTACATTTCTGGCACACAATGCTTCTTCCAAAACTACCATCAGTGGACTTACCGAATATCTTATCTACCGCCATGGCATTCAACACAGCATTGCTTCTGATCAAGGAACCCATTTCACAGCAAATGATGTGTGGGAATGGGCACATCATGCCCATGGAATTGACTGGTCTTACCATGTTCCACATCACTCTGAAGCAGCTGGATTAATAGATTGGTGGAATGGCCTTTTGAAGTCTCAATTATGGAGCCAACAGGTGGCAATACCTTGCAGGCCTGGGGCAATGTTCTCCAGGAGGCTGTGTATGCTCTGAATCAGCATCCTCTCTATGGTGCTGTTTCTCCCATAACTAGGATTCATGGGTCCAGGAATCAAGGGGTGGAAATGGGAGTGGCACCACTCACTATTACCCCTAGTGACCCACTAGGAAAATTTTTGCTTCCTGTCCCTGAAACCTTAAGCTCTTCCGGTCTACAGGTTTTAGTCCCAAAAGGAGGAGTGCTGCCACCAGGGAACATAACAATGATTACATTGAACTGGAAGTTAAGACTGCCACCTGGCCACTTTGGGCTCCTTTTACCTGTGAATTAACAGGCAAAGAAGGGAATTACTGTACTGGCTGGGGTGATTGACCCTGACTATCAAGGGGAAATAGGACCACATCTACACAATGGGGGTAAAGAAGAGTTTGCCTGGAATGCAGGACATCCTCTAGGGCGTCTCCTAGTACTGCCATGCCCTGTGATTAAAGTCAATGGAAAATTGTAACAAACTAATTCAAGCAGGACTAACAATGGCCCAGAATCTTCAGGAATAAAAGTTTGGGTCACCTCACCAGGCAAAGAACCACGGCCAGCTGAAGTACTTGCTGAAGGTAACGGGAACATGGAATGGGTAGTGGAAGAAGGTAGCGATAAATATGAACTTTGACCACGTGACCAGTTACAGAAATGAGGATTGTAATGGTCATGAACCCTTCTCCCTTGTTTCGTTATGAGTATGATTGTATATGTACACAAAACGAATTTCTTGTTTTCTTCCCCAACCTTTTCCCCTATCATATGAAAAGTTGTAGTAATTCCATGTAATAAGAGTTAAGGATGTCAAGTTTAAGAGTGAATATTACCCAAGGACTTGCACCCTATTCTGTGGGGAATTAATGCGTTGCCATTTGTACGCAGGGGAGTTGAGCATTGTTAGGCAGAAATATATATGTATGCTTGTCTATTATTGTTTTTACTTAGAGACTAAGTATCACTTAGGATAATGTGTATAATTGCCGAGTTGACAAGGGGTAGACTGTGATAGTTAGGCTAATGGGTCAACTCGGCCAGGTAATTGTATCCAGTTGTTTGTTCCAGCAAGCACTGGGCTAATTGTAATATAAGAGCATTTATGGACTTCGATCACCAGTGAGTTTACTGCGTGGATGGCTGATTACATCTGCATCAATCAAGGAGATTGCATCATCAATGGGTGACACTTCTATCCAATCAGTTGAATGCCTTAAAAGGGGAAGTGATTTCAACATTCAGAGAGAATTTCCAAGCTCTTCATTGGGCAGATTTCTCCCAGAAACTCGTCAAGGACCCTTCATCACACTTTCATCAGAGCCCCTGGTTTGCAACCTGCGTGCAGAACCTGAACTTGTGCCTAATACATCACCCATCCACCAAACTCACAGCAGGCAGCAGTGAGGTACTGGTGCATCTTGCTGGTACCAGAGGGGGACATATGGAACTAGTTCTCCAAGATTCAGATGTGTATGCTCTGATTGATGATCACTGTTTTTAATTAGCTACTTCAGATCACTGGGGGCCTAGTTCTAAGGGCAGCCATTATTTCAATCCACCTTGGACAAAGGTGGCAGAGGAGACTTAAAGATGGTAGACATCTTCAGAGCTGTGGAGTACAGGTGATGGGCTGCATTTGCTGGGCAGGTGCCAAGTCAAGAGAGCATAGTTTGGGAGAGCTATGGAAAAAGCTCCTGGTGCCCTTCCTGCCTCTGCACTCAGCCCTACTCTGGAGCAATTTGGAGCCAGGCAGTGTTTCATTTGTCGGTCTTTGGCCTTGTTCCATCTGGAAAAGACTAGACATGGAAAACTCTTCTCTGGCATGCTCCCCGCCCCCCACCATCAACCCAGAATTTGCCTTCAAAGGCAAAAGCAGCTTGAGACAGTGAAAGCATAGTAAGAAGAAATTGATGCAGATGGACTGGAGCAAAGGCTTACCAGCTTTAAGTCCTGCACTGAAATACCGAAGAGAAGGGTTTGTTCTGTTTCCTGAGGAGCAGAGGGGACATTCAAAGTTCTGTAAACAGGGTAACTCTCAAGACCATTAGCAAGCACAAGCCCAAGATAAGACACAGGTCCAGAAAAGACAGGGAGGCCCTGCACTTTGCATTTGCTTTAGGCTGACCTTTTGCATAAGGGGACTGAACTGTGAAGGAGAGCACCATCAATATAAAGCCAATATGAAAAGACTGTGAAAGCTGTTTTTTGCTTAGGTTTGGTTGGTTTTGTAAGCTCTTGACACTCAAGAAAATCTCTGTCAAGTCACAAACTGGATACAAACTCAAGAAAGAGACATCTCAGAGAATCCCAGAGTTAACATTTTAAAATATTAACATGTACAATGTACAACAAGATTACAAGACAAACCAACAGGAAATGATTGTCCATCCAAAAGAAGACGACAAAAATCCAGAAAACATCAACAAAGAAGACCAGTCTATGGAAATACCAGACAAAGACATTTTTTAAAAATAATCTTAATAATGCACAAGGAAATGAAGCAAAATACAGAGAAGGAACTAAAGGATATCAGGGAAAAAATGAAGGAAACATAAAAGAATTTCAAAAAAGAGAGAAATCTTAAAAAGGAAACAATCTGAACTACTGGAGTAGAAGACCACAATAACTAAAAAGAAAAATTCCCAGGAGGCAAAAGAAGATTGGAACTGGCAGAACAATCACTTAATTCCAAAGCAAGACAGTTGAAATGAGTCAGGCTGCAGAGCAGAAAGAAAATGATTTATAAAAAGAAAGCCTAAGAGACGTGTGGGACATTATCAAGTGTACCAATATATGCATTATGGGCATCCTAGAAGAAGAAAGAAAGAGAGAAAGGGACAGAAGGACATTCATAGGAATAATGACAGAAAACTTCCCAAGCACAGCAAAAGATGTAAATATACACCATTCAAGAAGCCCAGAGAACACCAAACAGGATAAACTTGAAGAGAAATATGTGCTATAACATACTGGTTAAACTTTCAAAAGCAAAGGACAAGGAAAGAGTTCTGAAAGCTGCAAGAAAAAAGTAACATGTTATGTACAAGGGAGTGTCAACTAGATTAAGTGCTCATTTATCATCAGAAACCATGGAGGCAAGAAATAAATAGGTTAACTGAAAGAAAATGATTATCAACCAAGAATTTTATATCTGGTAAGACTTTCTTTAAAAAACGAAGACGAGATTAAGACATTACCAGATATCATCCGAATATACATGAAAGATATACAAAATCATTCAAAGGATCGGGGGATGGGGCATGGTCACGATGGGTGGATAATCACACAATAAATGAGGGAATCTGAATTCCTAGCCTGGAGAGCTCTGTCACAGTCTCCAAGGGAGCAACAATAGTCCTCTGAGTGTAGGGACAGTGCCTGTCAAAATAGGATGACCCACTGATGTTTTGTTTTTGTTTGTTTTTTTTAATTGATGACTACCCTTGTGAGTCTTTGCTCTTGTAAATGAGACTTAGCCTGCAGTTGTGGGGTGCCTAAGGGTTGCCACCTGAGAGCCTCCTTGTTGCTCAAATGTGGCCTCTCTCTAAGCCAAACTCAGCATATGATTGCATTACCTTCCCCCCAACATGGGACATGACTCCTGGGGATGAGCCTCCCCGGCAACGAGGGATTAATACCAAGTGCCAACTGGCAGCTTTGCACAGTGGCAGTATCGTAGCCAATGAGGTTTATCCGAGGCACGATTATTGCT
>JAKSZT010054458.1:15550719-15606087 GCA_026826555.1 Tolypeutes matacus | reverse complement strand
TGGCAATGGATGCAGGCCATTTTAAATCAGCACACACCACTCATAACTGAGTGGGAGAGAGTGTGGTCTACAGTGTGAACTGTGGTCTATGGTTGGTGGCAAGGCTCCAGGATGTGTAAGTTCATTGAGGTTGGTGGGCCACACTATGGGAGATGTTTGTGTTGGATGTGGTGGGAGGTGTGGGAGGTGGGCAACATGGGAATCCGAGTGGGTTCCGTATAATATTTTAGGTAATCTAAGCACCTCTTAAAATATATGTATATATATATATAAAAATAACATTTTTGTAAGCAAATACACATATATGCATATATATTTATATATCATTTTACAAATGTTTGTATGTATTGTGAGAATTTTGATTTTTACCCATAATAAAAATAAAAAAAAAAAAAAAGACAGATAAAGAAGGAAAAAAAAAAAAAAAAAAAAAAAGTCTTGAATAGACATTTCTCCAAAGGAAATATACAAATGGTCAAAAATCACATGAAAAAGATGTTCAACATCATTAATCACTAGGGAAAAGCAAATCAAAACCACAATGAGATATACCCATTAGATTGGCTACTAATAAAAAATGGAAAATTACTAGTGTTGGAGGATGTGGAGCTCATTCATTGTTAGTGGTTGTGATGGTTAGGCTTATGTGTCAATTCAGCCAGGTAATTGTGCCCAGTTGTTTGCTCAAGCAAGTACTGGGCTAATTGTAATAAAAGGACATTTATGGGCTTTAGTCATCGGTGAGTTTACTGCATAGATGGCTGATTACATCTTCATCAACCAGAGAGATTGCCTTCAGCAATAAGCGATGCTTCATCCAATCACTTGAATGACTTAAAAGGGGAAATTCAGAGAGAATTTCCTAGCTCATCTTTGGACAGCCAACATCTTCCAGAAACTCATCAAGGACCTTCATTGGACTTTCATCAGAGCCCCTGGTTTGCAGCCTTCCTGGAACTTGGACTTGTGCACAGTCACATGGGAGGCTCTTATAAAATCTCATACTATTTACAGATATCTCCTGTTGATTCTGTTTCCCTAGAGAACCCTGACTAATACAGTGGGAATGTAAAAAGTTGCAGTCACTGTGGAAAACAGTTTGACAGTTCCTCAGAAAGTTAAGTATAGAATTACAGTATGACCCAGCAATCCCACCTCTAGGTATATACCCAAAAGAATTTGAAGCAGGGACTCAAACAGATATTTGCTGTTATATATTTGTTCAGACATATGAACAGATATGTTCATAGTGGCATTATTCACAATTGTCAAAAGATGGAAGCATCCCAAGTGTTTATCAACTGTTGAAGGCATAAACAAAACATTATAGATACACAATATGGAATATTACTCAGCCGTGCATCGGAATGAAATCCTGACACATGCGAAAATATGGATGAAACTTGAAGACATGGTGTTGAGTGAAATAAACCAGACACAAAAGGACAAATATTGTACGATCTCATTGATATGAAATAAATAGAATAAACAAACTCATAGAGTCAGAATCTAGAATAAAGGCTACCAGGGGACAGGGTGGGAATAGGGAAGAAGGAGTTGATACTTTTAAAAAGTATAGGGTTTCTATTTGGGATGATAGAATAGTTTGGTAATGGATGGTGGTGATGGCAGCACAACATTGTGAACATAATTAACAGTGTTGAATTATATATTTGAAACAGGTTAAAGAAGACATTTTAGGTTGTATATATGTTAATGAATAAAAGTTTTTTAAAAAATCCATGGCCCACCACCCTCTTAGATCTTGACTGTTCCCTTCCCCTCAGCCCCCCAGGGCCCATGATACCACATGGGAATCCCAGTGGGTTCCGTGTAATATTTTGGGTAATCTAAGCACCTCTTAAAATATATTTATATATATACATAAATAACATTTTTGTAAGCAAATGCACATATATGCATATATATTTATATATCATTTTGCAAATGTTGGTATATATTGTGAAAATTTTGATTTTTACCCACAATAAAAAATAAATAAATTAAAAAAAATAAAAATCCATGGGACTGCACAACACAGTGAACCCTAAGGTAAACCATGGACAATAGTTAATAGTACAATTTTTCAAAATGTACTTTCATCAATTGTAACATATGAGCAATGCCAATGCAATGTGTTAGTAATAGGGTAGTATATGGGGACCCTGTAGTTTATGCATGATTTTTCTGTAAACGCACAACTTCTCTAATAAAAAAAGATCAGTTGGAACAAGTATTGGGCTATTTTGTTATTCTATGTAGACTCATGTCACACATATTTTAATAAACTACATTTCTTTCCTGTATTGTTCTCTATTGTGACTATTTCAGGTTCCTATCGCAGCTTCTCTTCACCTCCATCTACACTCCCTATCTTCATGGAAGAGAGATATTGAGTGGGCATTTCAGGCTTGTAGAGTTTAGGAAAGAGTTCTTCACAAAGCCCAGCATAGGTATCTCAGTTTCTGCATTGAATTAAAACAAAAACCCTACCTGGGAATAAAGTATAAGTTTGCCTTCACTATTTTCTCTATATATTTAGTTGATTCAATGAAGGGTAGCTATTATAAGACCGAATTCTGCTATTCTTTGGTCATTTGACCAAATAGGATCATAATTAATAGCAACATTTAAGTTTTCTTATGCCAATAAGAGCATAAATTTTTTGAATCCATGGATCCTTTTTAAGTTTCTTTTGTATCAACCACAGAACTTAATCATACTGGCTATGTAAGCTAATCTTTCAATAAACATTAACTTTTGCCATGCAGAAGGGCCTGAAAAGATATTTGCTGAATGGTAATAAGTATCACCTTTGAACATTTTTACTTTTAAAGCCTCTAAGTAAACAAGATAAATCCAATACTTCCTACTACTTCCAAACCACTATAGGAAGGAAGAATGAGATTTTTAATGAACAATATTTTTGGAATGCTATTTTATGGGGTAGACACTTAGGACGGTGTCCAAAGGTTAAACAAAAAAGATTCCTATCTTACCCCCAAAGGCTTTACATTTCTAAAACACATCGACAAGCATATATAAAACAAAAATGGGATTTCAAAGAGGAAGCACATTTTGTCAAGTTGAAAGACAAGGAAGATCAAACATTTTCTTTAGACTGAAGTTCAAAGCTGGGTTGAGAGGCCTGGATGGCATTCCAGACTGAAGTTCAGAGAAAAAATATTTTCTTTAAACTTTCCTTTAATCTCAACAAAAAGAGTTTCTTAGCCAAATAAATCTTCAACAACCAAACTCCTTTTGCTATTATGATTATCTGGTAGCAATAAGTACAGCATTTCTTTTTTTAAATAGAAATACTCTCAGCAAAGCAAGATAACTTGATGAGTTCACATTCAAATTCCAGTATATTAAACACCCATGGGCTTAGAAAGTAGTTGGCACCAGATATCTTAAAAGTCAAAACTATACGGACAATTGCTTCCATTGTGTGTGTTTTTTTTTTTTTTTAACACTGCTTTCTTCTCTTAGATGCTAAATAAAGCTTGATATCTAATAGTTGAGTAAATAAATGTTATATATTGGATTGTGTCCTCCCCTCCTTCCAAATTTTACATGTTCAGGTTATATTCTCCAGTCTTGTGTATGTCAATTTATTTGTAAAAAGGATATTTGAAGAAGTTATTAGTTAAGATAAGGCCATACGGGATTCAGGTGGGCCCAAATCCAAGATGACTGAAGTCCTTATAAGAAGAAGAAATTTGGGCACAGACAGAGACAGAGAATAAGATGTCCATGTGATGGAGGCAGACCTTGAATTTTTCCACAACAAGCTAAGGAATATCATGGATTGACAGTTTCCCACCAGAAGCCAGGGGAGAAGCAAGGAACAGATTCTACCCTTTAAGAGGAAGTATGGCCTTACCAACACCTTGATTTTGGACTTCTAGCTTCCAGAATTATGAAACAATAAATTTCTGTTGTTTTGGTTAACTAGTCTATGGTATTTTTGTTACAGCAGGCCTGGAAAACTAAGACAGGCCTTTATGTTAATTTGTGTAATAAGGAATCTTGAGAATCATAGATAGATGATAGATAAGATAGATAAGATAGATAGATGATAGATAGATAGATAGATAGATAGATAGATAGATAGATAGATAGATGATAGATAGATGATAGATAGAGATAGATCAATCATAGATAGAAAATAGAAAGAAAGGTAGTAAAGATAGATAAAATATGTAGTATCTTATAGAGATGTTAACCAGTACCATGCAAACCTCAGATTTTAAAATGGTAATATCTGTGTGTATGCGTGTGTGTGTGTGCGTGTCTGCCCTACATATTTATAATGGTAATTCTACTGTTGGTAGTAATTTCCCTGCATTAATGGCGTAAAAATTTTCCTTTACAGTTGTACGAACTAGAGAACTTATTGCTGTTTTTATTCTAACTTTTATACCTGTGTTTAGCCCAAAGATTTTGCTCAAAACAGAGCCATGCCTTCTAACTGGTACCTTCTATGGAATCCTGGGGTACAGAGTTGAATTCTCAGGACTGTGCAAGTACTCAAGTATGAAAAACAACACCAGAGCATTTCTTCTCTTTCCTCAAATTTCCTTAAGCTAACTCTGTGAAATTCTCAACAAAAATCTAGCACAATGTATATCTGTAATGATATTTTACTTCTCCATTGTTTAGAATGAGTTTGTTTTGAGGTTCCCTTATGGAGTTAGTCCTCACTGGTCTACAAAAAAACTCCTAGGTGGCATTTAATAAATAATTCTGGATGCCAAACCTAATAGCCAGGCAACTGTCAATATCAATGATTTGGCACTTTTTGTTTTAAACTAAATAGCAGGCAAGAGCCAGTATCTCAAAGAATATAGAGTTTCATGAATCAGTTTTAAATTTCCTTGTTAATTTAACATTAATAGACAATGTGCTAAGTACACACACACCCAGAGCATAGCATAATTTTAGCTGACTCTTTGATCAAGGGCCTCTGCTATAAAAGAGTTTAACTGTAAGTGATGCTATATTGTGCCTTAGAGAATACTAGAGAATTCATATTATTTATCTCACATATTTAATCATCAAAATAGCCTTATGAAATATCATGCCTTCTTTATAGATGAGAAAATTTAGGAGAAGTTAATATTTAAGAAGTGATAGACCTAGGATTTGAAACAATGTTTTTTACACTGAAAAAAAAACAACAACAAATTAAATAAATAAAAACAAATCAGTGAAGTGTATACAAACATATCAGTAATTTCACACTGAAATGTCTGTTGCTTCTTTGAAATCAGTTTGGAACACAATTCATTTATTCTAAAGGTACTGAGAGCATGTTTGAAAATTCCCTTTTAGAATTCCATACTGATATCCTCAAAAGAGTATAAATCTTGATTCTTCAAACTTTCCCCAATTTAATTTTTGGAAAATCCAAAATTCAATTGAATCTAGTGTTGCTGAGTTAAGAAGGTAATATCAATTTTGAACCAAAATTATGGTAATGCCTGCCAAATTCAAATGGCTTAAAAAGAAATTTAGTAGCACAAGTATCACTAAAAAACATATATTGCCCCCAAGAATATCTATTCATTTGAAGAACATATTCTAGGTAGGTTTATTTTTAAAATGTTTCATTTGTTTAGCAATTTCATACACAGCAAATTGTTTTCTGTGTGGTTTTTCCTTAAATCCATCCATGCTTACCCCATCTTTTATTTCTGCGTTTCTACTTTCTATATTTTATTTGTACTTTTCTTATGCACACATTCTGCCTGATGTTAGTAACTTCTACCTGCTTTAGCAATTAGTAATTTCTACCTGTTTTATTTCACTATTAAATAGTGAAATCCATGAGAAGCAGGAGCGAGTGAAAAGAGAAATGAAGAGAAATGAAGAAGTAGAGTGGGGAGAGAAGTATAAGAAAGTAGGTTCATGAGCAGGTCATAGCTTTGTGACAAGGAGGTTTCTTGGTTTCACAAAACATCTTCAGAGAGAGCATGAAGAATATTCTGAAAGGGGAGGAAGGAGGATGAATGTATCCACTAGCTCCTCTCTCCCATTAGCCTCATGGGAGGTTTTAATATCCCTGCACTCTGTTTACAAAAAGGTGGGCCCAGAGCAAGTCCAGCTACATCTACGCCTCAGTGCAATGTGGAGCCAGTCTTGTGGGTCCTGGCCCAAGTTCAGCTGACAAAAACTGATTTTGTCAGCTTGAGACAAGAAAAGGAGTATAAGAAACTATAAAAGCAGACGATCTGGGGCAAAGGCTTGCTGGCTTCAAACATGCAGGAGAAAGAGAAGGGACAACCAAACTCCTGTAAATAGAGGGAATCCAAACAACTAATAAGCAAAAGCCCAGGTGAGACACAGGCCCAGAAGACCAGGGAAAACCCTGCACACTGCATTTAACTCAGACAGATGTTCCTGATAGGAGGGCTGACACTCAAGAAATTCTCTGTCTTATCACCATCTGCTTACAAAATCAAGAAACAGACATTTCATAGAATAAATCCCAAAGTAAACATTTTAAAAATTTAAAATGTATAGTGTACAACAAAAGAGTATAAGAAACAGGACATTATGGCCCTTCCAAAGAAAGAAGTTAAAAATCCAGAAAACACCAACAAAGACCAGGATGTGGACATACTGTAAAAAAGCCTTTAAAAAATGATCTTAAAATTGCTCAAGGAGATGAAGGGAAATACAAAGAAAGAATTAATGGATGTCAGGAAAACAATGTTAGAGCAATATGAGAATCTTAGTAAAGAGAAAAAAAATTTTACAAGGAACCAAACAAAACTACTGGAGTTGAAATCCACAACAACTGAAATGAAAAATACCCAAGAGGGTTTCAAGAGCAGACTGGAACTGGCAGGAAAAAGATTAGTGAACTAGAAGACAAGACAATTGAAATGAGTCAGGCTGACTAATACAAAATTTGGTACCAGAGAGTAGGTCATGTTTTGCAATTACCTAAATGCTGGAATGGTTTTATAAATGGGCAAGGGGTATTTTTTTGGAGATGTTTGATAGAAAAGACTTTCTATGATGCCTTAGAAGAAAATTACGAAACTATTATTGGAAACTGGAGTAAAGGTCCTGTGTTTTAAAGTTGCAGAAAATTTAGCAAGATTAACTTGTGATGTTTTATGGAAGACAGAATTTGAAAACAATGAACCTGGGTATTTAGCTGAAGAACTTTCCAAAGTAAACTCAGACAATGTGGCTTGGCTTTTCCTTGCAGTTTATAGCAAAATGCTAGATCAGAGAGATCAGCTGAGGACTGACCTGTTGGGCACAAAGAAAACAGAAACTGACTCTGGAAATTCCAAGCCTCTGGAAATCAAGTTCCCAGATGATAGTGCCCCATTTGAGGACTTAGCTAAACTTGGAACTTGTAAATCAGGATTGAAAATGCAGTTATCTAGGAAAGACTTGTGGAAAGTCTTACTGTCTGATGGCTTGGACCCCTGGTTCCTGCATGCTAAACCAACAAGCTTTCTGAGAAAACTATGTGAACAAAATCACTGTCAACCTGAAAGAAAAGTGACATGGAAGGGAGAGATTGAAGGAGAAACAGCTTTAAGAGGAAAACCATGGAAGCTGAGATCTGATATTAAGACCTTCTGGGCCAAGAAAGGAACCTCATGCTTGTGTACAGAGAGAGTGAGTTTGCCCTGGAATTGAAGAGGCAATGGATGTTCCTGCCTGCTATTCAAGGAGAGTTTTGCCACCACAGGGTACAGAGAGGGAGTAGCACATTCCCCAAGGATTAGGAAGCATAAGGTTGCCACCCCATAGGTCTGAGAGGGGTGGGCCTGTATGCCAAAGTTTAGGGAGAATTTTGTCTTCACTTCACTGTACTAGTGGGGTTAAGATTCTAACCCAAAGATTGGGTAAAGTCTAACTATCACCCCAACACTCTTGGAGGGTGAGGTCTGGAGCTTGGTCATCACCCAGATGCTTGATGAGGGTGGAACCAAGAAAATGGCCTTTGGGCAAACCTGTGGAAAGTGTGGGTCCCCATGATACCCCAGGGAGAAGAACCCATCCTCTTAAGAATGACTCTCAGACTTTGACATCTAATGAAGTATGCCCTGCAGGGTTACAGAACTGTAGAGGAACTATGACTCATGTTTCCCCCACTCCCCTCACTTTCTCTTTATGATAATGCAAATGTTTATTCTTTATCTGTCCATTTGTACATTGGAAGCAGATAAATGGTATTGTAAGTTTCAGAAGTCTACAGCCAGACAGGACTTTGCCCTAAGACAAACTGTATTTCTTTAATCTGATTGTGATATGATTTTATACTTAGCATTGTACTGATTTAAAGTTATTTTTTAATGCCTTTTTTGAATTCAGATGGTGGAGTATAACAGTCTGGCATAATTTATGAATTCCAAAAATAGATATTGGATTATGATTGTAAATTGGTCTGTTCCTCTGAGTGTATTAGATTATATTACCTTCAGAGGTTTCACTTTTACTTGATTAAATTATGATTAAGGCTTTGATTGGGCCACGTCAGTAGGACATTTAGTCCTCGCTCAGACTTACAGAGAAAACTACAAGGCAGAAGAGTTGGTTGAAGTTTTAACGTTGGAGTTTTAATGCTGGAGCCCTGTGAAGTAAATACACAGAGAAGCAGATTTGTGAGGAAAGAGAGAAGGCTCCATTAGACACAGCAGAGGCCCCAGGAAGAGAGCCGAGCCATTCACCTGATAGTTTACAACTGGCCTTGAAGAGAGAGCAGAGCAGCTGAACCCGAAAGGAAATGAGCCCCGGGAGAGAGACAAGATTTATCCAGCCTACAGCCAATATTAGAAGAAGCCTACAGCCAATATTAGAAGAGCCTTAAGAGGAAGAGGAAGACTGGATCCTTGAAGACATTGGAAGCCATCTTGCTCCAACACATGGCAGCAGACTTTGGTGAGGGAAGTAACTGACACTTTATGGCCTGGTAAATGTAAGCATCTACCCTAAATAAATAACCTTTATAAATGTCACCAGATTTCTGGTACTTTGCATTAGCACCCCCTTTGGCCGACTAATACAGTAACCATTTGAGTAATTACAAATTTCATTATTATAGTAGTGTATTGTTTTGGTATGTAACTCCACTTCTTACTTCCTACAGATGCTAAAAAGCAAATGCATAAAAAGTAATGATAAATCTATGGTTTTGGACATACAATATATAAAGATATAAGTAGTAACAAGTACAAAAAAAGGTGGAGAGATGGAGGGGTAAAGAAAAAGTATACATGTATGCTATTGAAGTGAAGTTATTATCAGACCAAACATGATTGTTATATATTTAGTATATTAAAATTTAACCCACGGAACCTCAAGGAAATAGAGGTAAAATAGATCCAGATAGAAAAGTGAATAAACTCTATGTGGTAAAACACAAAACCTCAAATAAATATAAAAGTAGGCATAAACAGAAGAATTGAGGGACAAAATATGTATAATATACAAAGGCTAATCGGCAAAATGGCAGAAGATAGCCCTGTATTATTATTAGTAACTTCAAATGTAAATGGATAAACTCTCCAGTCAAAAGTCCGAAATTAGCAGAATGGATTTAAAAAAGCATGACCCAAATATATGCGGTCTGCAGGAGACTCTTAAATTCAAAGACACAAGTAAGTTGAAAGTGAAAGGATGGAAGGAAATATAACATGGAAGGAGTAACCAAAAGAGAACAAGTGTGGCTATACTAATATAAGATAAAATAGATTTTAAGTCAAAACAGTTACAAGGAACAAAGATGATCATTATATACTAATAAAGGGGACAATTCAACAAGAGGATGTAACAATTATAAATATGTATGCACCTAAAAGCAAAGCCCCAAAAGATATGAAGAAAATACTGGCATATTTGATGAGAGAAATTGACAAATCTACAATAATAGTAGGATATTTAATATATCACATTAATAATGGATAGAACATCTAGTCAGAAGGTCAATAAGAAAATACAAAACTAAAATGATACTCTAAACCAACTAAACCATACAGACATATATAGAACACTCCACCCAACAAAAACAGAATACAAACTGATACTGAAATCATACAATGTATATTCTCTGACCACAAAGAAATGTAGCTAGAAATCAATAACAGAGGGAGAAATGGAAAACTCACAAGTATGTGGAAATAAAACAACATATGCTTAAACAACCAATGGGTTAAAGAGGAAATCACAAATGAAATTAAGAATATCTTGAGGGGAATGAAAATGAAAATAAAAAAAGCCAAAACTTATGGGATCCAGCAAAGGAAGTGCTGAAAAGGAAATTTATAGCACTAAAGGTTTACATTCACAAAGAAGAAAAACTTCAAACTGAGACCTGCCTCAAAACTGGAAGAACTAAAAAAAGAGGCACAAACTAAACCCCAAGCAAATATAAGGAAGGAAATAACAAAGACTAGAGTGAAGATAAATGCAATAGAAACAAAAAGAAAACAATAGAGAGTATCAAAAAAATCAAGAGTTGATTCTTTGAAAAGATCAATAAAATGGACAAACCTTTAGCTAGACTGACAGAGAAAAAAAGAGAGAGGATACAAATAATGAAAATCAGAAATGAAAAGGGGGACACTACTACTGACTCTGCTGAAATAAAAAGGAGTATAAGAAGATACTATGACAACAGTGTGCCAATAAATTAGATAAACTAGGTGAAATGGACAAACTCTTAGAAACACACAAACTACCTACTTTGACTCAAGAAGAAATAGAAGATCTCCACAAACCAATTACAAGTAAAGAGATTGAATCAGTCATCAAAACCTCCCAAAAAAGAAAAGCCCAGTACCAGATGGCATCACAAGGGAATTCTAGCAAACATTGCAAGAAGACTTAACTCCAGTTCTGCTCAAACTCTTCCAAAAAATTGAAGAAGATGGAAACTCTCTAATTCATTCTAAGATGCCAACATCACCCTCATACCAAAACCAGATAGATACCCCAATAAAAGAAAATTACAGAACAATATGTCTTATGACTATAGATACAAAAGTCCTTAACAAAATACTAGCAAACAAAATTCAACAGCTTATTAAGATAATTATACACCATGATCAAGTGGTATTTATCCCTGGTATGCAAGCTTGGTTCAGCCTAAGAAAATTAATGCCATATACCACATTAACACAATGAAGGGAAAATGCCACATGATCATATCAATTGATGTTAAAAATGCATCTGACCTGGGGAAGAGGGGGTGGTTTGGTATCTGGGAGTCTCCGGCACTCCGTGTGTGACTTTGCTGTGACCTAAAACTTCTTTGACAATTAAATGAAAAATTGGGAGACAATGGGGATTGAGAGGAGGAAGGTGTCATGGCACACCAGACATCCCATAACACAGTGATAAAAGGCAGAAAAAAAAAGAAAAGAGAAAGGAAAAAAAAAGGAATATGCATTTCCTTTGCTTTTTTGCCCATTTTTTGAATGTCCCAATCCACTAATTATATTTTATTTTGTTTTGTTCTTTGTTTGATTATTTGTTTTTTTTCCTTCTCTTTTTTTTCCCCCTGAGTCTCCTTATGTTTGTCTCTTGCATGTAAGCTTATCATACTTGTTTCTTTTTCCTAGTAAGTGTATTTGATTATTTTATGGACTAAATGTTCATGGAGGATTTGGATCACAGAACGGTTACAATGGGTACTGTGGGGAATTATTGGGGGGGGGTGTCGGGGGGGGTTCGTGGGGGTTGGTTCATCCGAATATACATGAAAGATATACAAAATCGTTCAAAGGATCGGGAGATGGGGCATGGTCACGATGGGTGGATAATCACACAATAAATGAGGGAATCTGAATTCCTAGCCTGGAGAGCTCTGCCACAGTCTCCAAGGGAGCAGCAATAGTCCTCTGAGTGTAGGGACAGTGCCTGTCAAAATAGGATGACCCCCTGATGTGTTTTTTTTTATTGATGACTACCCTTGTGAGTCTTTGCTCTTGTAAATGAGACATAGCCTGCAGTTGTGGGGTGCCTAAGGGTTGCCACCTGAGAGTCTCCTTGTTGCTCAAATGTGGCCTCTCTCTAAGCCAAACTCAGGATATGATTGCATTACTTTCCCCCCAACGTGGGACATGACTCCCGGGGATGAGCCTCCCTGGCAATGAGGGATTAATACCAAGTGCCAACTGGCAACACAACTGGAAAAAGACCTTGAATAAAAGGGGGAAATGGTAAAGACAAATGAGTTCAAGTGGCTAAGAGACTTCAAAGAGAGTCGGGAGGTCATCCCAGAGGTAACTCTTACGCACACCTCAGTAGGAGCTCATAGAACATTTAAGTGCCTATCACCCCACACAGAGGGTTTCCTGAGAGCTCTGGAGACACCCAGGTCCTATATAAGGGGGGATAGCCCCAGAGACTGATGCCTTATCAGTGGGCTCTATTTTGGAATCTGTGCTCATGAGAGTGACAGAATTGGACTCAAATAAGTCCTCCCTGCACATGGTTCACCAGTCCCTTCTATTCAAACCTATATGTGATGCTGGAGTTTTTAGGTATACTTCCAGAGACTGGGGCCTCTGGCCTACCTATGTGCCAGGTGTGCATGAAATCTAGGTGGAGTTGCAACTCCTACCCTACAGCTCAATGGACTCATCCAAGTCACCTGGTGAGGAGACAACGATGGGAAATGGCCATCTCAGGGAATGGAGAGGGCCTGCATCTGCAGGCAGGATCATCCCACCCACCATATCCATGGGATATAAGCCCTCTCTCACTTGGAGTTGGAGTGGACATCACCATCCCAGTCCCCTCAGGATTGGGGGAAGAACTATGGACTAGAGTGGACTTGATGGTATTCTCTTGTTCACATATGGTGATTCTAGCAATGCAAGAAATTATAACAATGAGGTGGAGCCAGTGGCCACTTGACACTTTTGGGGTAGGGAGGGGATGAGCAGTTGAAATACAGGGGCTTCTTTGGGAGTTAGAGGTTGTCCTGAGTACCGTTGTGGCAACGGATGTAGGCCATTTTAAATCAGCACACACCACTTAGAACTGAGTGGGAGAGAGTGTGGTCTACAGTGTGAACTGTGGTCTATGGTTGGTGGCAAGGCTCCAGGGTGTGTAAGTTCATTGAGGGTGGTGGGCCACACTTGTGGGAGATGTTTGTGTGGGATGTGGTGGGAGGTGTGGGAGGTGGGCAACATTGGAATCCCAGTGGGTTCCATGTAATATTTTGGGTAATCTAAGCACCTCTTAAAATATATGTGTATATATATATAAATAACATTTTTGTAAGCGAATACACATATATGCAATTATATTTATATATCATTTTGCAAATGTTTGTATGTATTGTGAGAATTTTGATTTTTACCCACAATAAAAATAAATTTAAAAAATTAAAAAAAAGAAATTTATTGAAAAATCCAAAAAAAAAAAAAAATGCATCTGACCTAATCCAGCACCCTTCCTTGATAAAAACACTTAGAACACTAGAAATAGAAGGAAACTTCAACATGATAAAGGGCATTTATGAGAAACCCACTGCTAACATCATGCTCAATGGTGAAAGACTGAAAACTCTCTCTCTAAGATCTGGAACAAAAATCCTCACAAATATACTTACAAATAGAATCCAACAGCATATCAAAAGATTTATACAACAAGGTCAAGTGGATTTTATCCCAGTTATGCAAGGTGGTTCACCATGAGAAAATCAATGAATGTAATATATCACATTAAAAAGGGGGATAACCTAACCAGGGCACCTCAAAATACATGAAGCAAACATTGGAAAAACTCAATGGAGAAATAGATGCCTCTACAATTATAGTGGGGAACTGTAATACATCATTATCACCATTAGACAGAACATCTCGACAAAGGATCAACAAAGACACAGAGACCTTGAATAATACATTGGAGGATCTGGACCTAATAGACCTATACAGAACATTACACCCAAATACAGTGGGATATACATTCTTCTCGAGTGCACATGGATAATTCTCCAGGATAGACCACATGCTAGGTCACAGGACAACTCTCAATACATTCAGAAAGATTGAAATTATACAATGTAATTTCTCTGACTACAATGGAATGAAGCTGGAAATCAGTAAGGGGCAGAAAAGCAGATTAGGCACAAAGATACAGAGGTTAAACAACACACTCTTAGACAATCAGTGAGTCAAGGAGAAAATTGCAAAAGAATTCAGTAACTACCTTCAAATGAATGAAAATGACAACATAATGTATCAAAACCTATGGAAGGCAGCAAAAGCAGTGCTGAGAGGGAAATTCATAGCCATAAACACCTAAAGTAAAAAAGAAGAAAGAATTAGGAAACTGTATACCTGGAAGAATTAGGAAAAGAACAACTAACCCCAAAGCATGTACAAAGAAGGAAATAACAAAGATTAAAGCAGAGCTATATGGTATTGAAAATAAGAAAGCACCAGAAAAAAGTAAACAAAACCAAAAGATGGTTCTTTGAGAAGATTAATAAAATCGACAAACCCTTAGCTAGACTAACAAAGAAAAAAAGAGAGAAGATGCAGATACATAAAAATAAGAAACAGGGATGGGGATATCATCACTAACCCCACAGAAATAAAGAGTATCATAAGAGAATAATTTGAAAAATTGTAAGCCCACAAGATGGATAATTTAGAAGAAATGGACACATTCCTAGAAACACACAAGCAGCCTACACTGATAAAAGAAGAAATTGATGAACTCAACAGATCAATCATAAGTAATAAGATTGAATTAGTCATCAAAAACCTATCAATTGGGAAGTGGATGTGGCTCAACCACTTGGGCACCTGCCTACCAATTGGGAGGTAGTCCTGGTGCTTCCTAAAAAAAGCAGATGCTGCCTCCCACCACAACAGAGCTAGACACCACTGCAACAGAGCAAGATGGCTCTGCAACAAAGCTAGACATCACTGCAAACAGAGCTAGACTCCACCACCACTACAACAGAGCTAGCCTCTACCCCCACCACAAAAAGCAGAAGCCACAAGCCAGCAGACCCTGCAGCCAATGGGGAGCAGATGTGGCTCAGTCCATTGGGCACTCCCATCTAATGTGGGAGGCCCCAGGTTCAGTTCCTGGTGCTCCCTGGAGAAGGCGAAGGAACAATGAATACACAGACCAGTGAACCATCTGGGGGAAGGGGGAATAAATAAAGAAAAATAAAGTAAATTTAAAAAAATAAAACTTCCAGCTAAGAAGAGCCCAGGGCTAGACAGCCTCACAGGTGAATTCTACCAAACATTCCAGAAAGAACTAACACCAATCCTGCTTAAACTCTTCCGAAAAAATAGAACTGGAGGGAACATTGCCTAACTCATTCTATGATGCCAACATCACCCTAATACCAAAGCCAAACAAAGATGCCATAAGAAAGGAAAACTATAGACCAATCTCTCTAATGAACCTAGATACTAAAATCCTCAACAAAATACTTGTGAATGGTATTCAACAACACATCAAATGAATTATACACCATGACCAAGTGGATTTCATCCCGGGCATGCAAGGATGGTTCAACATAAGAAAATCAATCAATGTAATACACCTCATAAACAGATCAAAAGAAAAGAATCACATGATCATCCCTATAGATGCAGAAAAAGCATTTGACAAAATACAGCACCCTTTCCTGATAAAAACATTTCAAAAGATGGGAATAGAAGGAAAGTTCCTCAACCTGATAAAGGGTATATATGAAAAACCCACAGCTAACATCATATTCAATGGTGAAATTGAAAAACTGTCCCTCTAAGATCTGGAACAAAACAAGGATGTCCACTGTCACTGCTCTTATTTAACATTGTGTTAGAAGTACTTGCTCAAGCACTTAGGCAAAAAAAAAAACTATAAAAGGCATCCAAATTGGAAAGGAAGAAGTAAAACTTTCACTATTTGCAGACAAAATGACCCTATACATAGAATGTCCTGAGAAATCTACAACAAAGCTTCTAAAACTTATAAATGAGTTGAGTAAAATAGCAGGTTATAAGATCAAGGTGAGAAAATCAGTAGCATTTTTGTACAACAATAATGATCAATCTGAGGAGGAAATGAAGAAAAAAATTCCATTTACAATAGCAACTTAAAGAATCAAATAAATTTAACTAAAGATGTAAATGACTTATACACAGAAAACTGCACAACACTGTTAAAGGAAATCAAAGAAGTCATAAATAATGGAAGAATATTTCTTGTTCATGGATAGGAAGAGTGGGATCCATAAAGATCCCACATAAAGATCCATAAAGATCTTGGAAGATAATGTACAGAAGCACCTACAGGATCTTGTATTAGGAAATGGTTTCATGAAATTTACACCCAAAGCACAAGCAACAAAAGAAAAAAAGTAGATAAATGGGACCTCCTCAAACTTAAAAATGTTTGCACATCAAAGGAGTTTGTCAAGAAAATGAAAAGGCAGCCTACACAATGGGAGAAAATATTTGGTAACCATCTATGTGATAGGGGCTACTATCCAGCATATATAAAGAAATCCTATACCTCAAAAATAAAAAGACAAACAACCCATTTAAAAACTGGGCAAGTGATTTGAATAGACACTTCTCCAAAGAAGAAATACAAATGGCTAAAAAGCATATGAAAAGATGCTCAACTAGCTATTAATGAAATGCAATTCAAAACTACAATGAGATATTATCTTCTACTCATTAGACTTGTGGCTATTGAAAAAACAGAGGACTACAAGTGTTGGAGAGGATGTGGAGGAATGGGAACCCTTATCCACTGCTGGTGAGAATGTAAAATGGTGCAGCCATTGTGGAGGATGGTTTGGTGGTTTCTCAGGAAGCTACTTATAGAACTACCATATGATCCAGCAATCCCACTGCTGGGAATATAGCCAGGAGAATTGAAAGCAAGGACAAGAACAGATATATGCACACCAATGTTCAAAGCGGCATTATTCACTATTGCCAAAAGTTGGAAACAGCCCAAATGTCCATCAACAGATGAAAGGAAAAACAAATTGTGATATACACAGTGGAATATTACTCAGCTGTAAGAAGGAATGCAATATTAACACGGTATAATATGGATGAACCTGGAAGACCTTATGTTGAGTGAAGCAAGCCAGGCACTGAAGGACAAATAATGCATGACCTCACAGATACGAATTAAGCAAATTGACAGACTCACAGAGCTAGAGTCTGGAAGATAGGTTTACAGGAGACAGAAAAGTAGAAGAGGTTTGTGAGCCAATTCACATGTGGGCAAAGTCTATGATAAGGTGGAAGGGTGTGGTTGTGCAGTGGATGGACATGATGGTGGTGCAGTGATGCTATTGGGTTGGGTGGTGCTGGTCTGTGAGGGGGGGTTGGGTGGAAAGGGTGGGTTGGACTGTTCATGGAACTGGGGGGACAGTTGGGGGAGGGAGCAGATGAACTCTTGGGATTTGCAGGTATGTGGTTGAAACTACAATGTTGGGAATGTTCTTATGGCAAATATGGCAGGGGAGGGTTACTGGTTTAGGGTGTTGAATGTGGGGGTCATGTGGTACAGGGCACACATAAAGCAGGCTTCTAGGTAGTGTGTGAGTGTTCATCTGGTCATAGTGGGTTGTATCAGTGGGTGGAGACCCACATAATGAGAGGGAAGGTGTTGGACTCCCATCCTCTGGAGTCCTGCTATGTTCTCAAATAGAGGGGCAGGAGTCTCTTGAGAGCATAGGCAGTGCCTAATAAGGGAGGACAGGCCAGTATGTCAAGCCCTCAAAGTTGTTGCAAGTAACTATGAATCTTGGTTTTCAAGGAGTGAAGCTTGGTGGTTGCGTGGGTCCCCAGGGGAGGCAGAGAGAGGAATAGAATAGATGGAACATGGGGCATTTTTGGGTGATGGAAGTGTTCTATATGATCTTGCAATGATGGATACAGGCCATGTTAAATTTCATCAAAATTTATAAAAGTGTATGGTCCAAAATGTAAACCATAAAGTAAATCATTGACCATCGTTAGTAGCAATGTTTCAATGTTTGTACATCAATTGTAACAAATGTACTATCCACATGTAAAATGTTATTAATAGGGGAAAAGGGGGAGGATGTTGGGTATATGATAATCACCTATATTCTGTATGTGACTTTCTGTAACCTAAAGCTTCTTTGAAGACAAAATGAAAAGAATAAGACATTGGAGGAATAAACGGAAGAAAATGTCACTGTACATACAAGACAACAGATCTTACAGTGATAAAAGACATACTGTCAAACTTTTTAAAATTTTATTTTTTATTATTTCAATTTTTTAAAATGTTTTGTATTTTATTTGTTATTTTTTTAAACTATAATTATTATTTCATTTTCTTATTAATTGTATTTGGTTATTTGGTTAGCCTCATTTTTGAAGAGTTTTGGATCACAGAAGGGTTACAACTGTATCAGGGGAGGATCATTGGTGTGAGGTGTCAGTGATGGAGGATGCATGGGAGGAGGTTCACCTGAGGCGTACCTCTCAGGCATATGAATGTGTTCAAGTGTTCATGGGTCATTGCCATGGTAGGTGGAGATCACACAATAACCAAAAGAATATCGAACTCCCATCCTGGGGAGCTCTGCCACATTCTCTAATCGAATAGCAAAAATTTCCTGAGTACAGGGGCAGTGACTAGTGAAGGAAAATGGACCATTGATGGGCCCTTGATAATGATGACTGTACTTATGAACCTTTACTTTTTAAATTGAAACTTAGCCTAGTATTATGGGGTGCCTAAGAATTACCTCCTGAAAGCCTCCTTATTGCTTAAATGTGGCCTCTCTCTAAACTAAACTCAGTATATAAATGCATTACCTTCCCCCAGTGTGGGATATGACTCCCAGGGATGAGCCTCCCTGGCACCAAGGGTTTATTACCAAGCACCGACAAGCAATTCAACTGGAAAAAGACCTTGACTAAATGGGGAAAGAGTAATGACAAATGAATTTATATGGATAAAAGACTTCAAAGTAAGTCAGGGGGCCATTTCATAGGTTATGCTTATGCATGTCTCAGCAGGATCTCATTGACTGCCAAAGTAAATATTGCCTTAAATAGAGGACTCTGGAGACATCCAGACACTATAGACAAAGCAGCCACCTCAGGAGTTTGGTGCCCTGCCAGTGGACCCTTCTTTGGAATTTATACTCCCCAGTGTGACAGAGTTGGACTCAGTTGTGGTTTCCCTACACATGGCTCTTCGCCCCCTTCTATTGAACCTATAGTTAGTACTAGAGTTAATTGGTTTTATGTCTAAGAGATTTAAATCTTTGGGCTCTCCATTTGCCACTCCGGCCCTGAATCTCAGCAGAGTTGCAACACCTACTCTCCTGGTCATTGAACTCACCCAAGACAACTAACAAGGATATGATGATGGATAATGATCATCCCAAGGAACAGAGAGAGTCTGCAACTGCAAGCAAGATAGTCCCATGCATCTGCCCCATGAGATCTAACATTTAAGTATATTTAAAAAGCATATATTTTAAAATGTATTTGTATAAGCAAAGGGATTACATATAAATAAAATGTTATTGAAATACAAATTTTTAAAAAAGGGATAAAACCACATGATCCTCTCAATTGATATATAAGAGGCTGAAAGCTTTCCCTCTAAGGTCTGGAACAAGACAAGGATGACCACTGTCACCACTTTTATGCAATATTGTACTAGAAGCTCTTGCCAGAACAATTAGGCAAGAAAAAGAAATAAAAGGCACACAATTGGAAAGGAAGGAGTAAAACTTTATTTGCAGATGGCATGATCTTATATACAGAAAATCCCCAAAAATCCACAACAAAGCTCCCTGAGCTAATAAATGAATTCTGCAAAGTGGCAGGGTAGAAAACCAACACCCAGAAATAAGTAGTGTTTATATACTACTTTATATAAGTAATATAGAAAGTTGGAGTAATATATAAAGTAGTATATAAGTTGGAGGACTCACACTTCCCAATCTTAAAATTTATTACAAGGCCACAGTAATCAAAATAGCATGGGACTGGCACAAGTACAGACATACAGACCAATGGAATCAAATTTAGAGCTCAATAATCAACCTTCACATTTATAGTCAACTGATTTTTTACAAGGGGGCAAAGAGCACTCAATTGGGCAAGAATGGTCTCTTCAACATATTGTGCTGGGAAAACTGGATCTCCAATTGGAAAACAAAATAAGAAGAAGACACCTACGTCACACCTTATGTAGAAATCAGCTCAAAATCTCAAAATGAATTAGACCTAAATATAAGAGCCAGAACCATCAAACTCCTAGAAGAAAACATAAGAAAGCATCCTCAGGACGTTGTATTAGGCACTGGTTTCTTAGACTTCACATACAAAGCACAAGCACCCAAAGAAAACATAGATAAATGGGATCTCATCAAAATTAAAAGCTTTTGTGTCTCAAAATACTTTATCATGCAAGTAGAATGACAACCTACACAATGGGAGAAAGTGTTTGGAAACCACATATCCAATATAGGGGTTTAATATCTGGAATATATAAAGAAATTCTTCAACTTGACAACAAAAAACAAACAATCCAATTTAAAATTGGGTAAAAGAGTTGAATAGACATCTCTCCAAAGAAGGTATACAAATGACCAGAAAGCACATGAAAAGATCATCATCATCATTAGCTATCAGGGAAATGCAAGTCAAAACCACAATCAGAGATCATTTCACACTCATTAGAATGGCTGCTATCAAAAAAAAAAAAAAAAAGTTTTGGAGAGGACATGGAGAAACAGGACAGCCATTCTTTGCTTATGGCAATGTAAACTGTGGAAGACAGTTTGGCGGTTCCTCAGAAAGCTAAGTATAGAGCTACCACATGACCCGGCAATCCCACTACTAGGTATATACCCAAAAGAATCAAAAGCAAGGACTCAAACAGATATTTGTACATCAACGTTCATAGTGGCAGTATTCACAATTGCCAAAAGATGGAAGCATCTCAAGTTTCCAACAACAGATGAATGGGTAAATAAAATGTATGTGTGTATATATATATATACACACACACATATATATATATACACAATGGAATATTATTCAGCCACTAAAAGGAATGAAGTCTTGATTCATGCGACAACATAGGTGAACCTTGAGGACATCATGCTGAGTGAAATAAGTCAGAAACAAATGGGAAAATATTGTATGATCTCCCGGACTTGAAATAATTAGAATAAGCAAACTCATATAGTCAGAATTTGAAATAAAGTTTACCAGGGTTGTAGACAGCCAATGGGAAGTTAAGGCTTAAAATATACAGTGTCCCTATTCAGAAAAATGGAAATGTTTTAGCAATGGATGGTGGTGATGATTGTCCAACATTGTGGATATAATTAACAGCACTGAAATATATATCTGAATATGATTAAAAGGAGAAATGTTAGAATATAAATATGGTAATATAATAATATTTTTTTTTAAATCCATGGATGTATACTACACAAGCTGTGACCCTTAATTTAATCCATGGACTATAGTTAATAGTACAATTATAAAAATATGGTATAATTGATTCGAACAAATGTTCCATACCAATGCAAAGTGTTAATAATTAGGGTGGTATATGGGAATCCTGTATAGTATGCATGATTTTTTTTGTAAACCCACAATTTCTCCAATAAAAAAAAAAAAAAGAAAAGAAAAATGAAAACACCCTGGGTTCTATATATATGGTGTTTTAGTTCTGATTCCTGATTAAGAGTGTCACAATGTATAATTTATCATTGAACTTCATCTGATTCCACAAATTACATTTATGGTTTAATATATTGTTTCATCCTTTGAATGATTCTCATTAGGCAAATAAGTAACCAGGGTCAACTGTAAAGCACAAGTGTGCCTGCTACGTGGGCTATTTACTTTCTGAAATGGACTAATATATTCTGCATGAGCAGAAGCTTTTAGGTCACTTATAGAGGTCACCCTCACACAGATCATTACAATACTCCAGCAATGAGTTTACCAAACCATGACTGAAAATGCAGAGGAGGAAAGTACATTTGCCTCATATTACTAAGTGCTGGCTATTAGATCCTGTATAGGGATATCAACTTAAGAGCTCTTTTTCATACTTGTGCCATGTTGAGTCAACATAGCCAAACCAGTTCTTCAGTCACCAGGTGCAGGTTTTGCCCAGAGCAGGGCTTGATTTCAACCAAGGCATCTCTCTGAAGCTGAGGCAGACCTTGAAGATCCCTGACAGCTACCAATTTTGGTGGCCTCAGTGGCTTATGTGGTGTCAAGACCCAGACCCTCATCTCCAGGAATCTGGTCACCATGAGCTTCACTGGCTGGAGTTGATGACCCTGTCCATTTACAGCCAAAAGTGGGCAAAGGAGCACCAAGAAAACATAACTGGATCACCTGGATTCCACTCTTATTCCTCCCTGTCCGCATCATACAAACCCAGCCCTATTTCCTCTTGTTGAAGAGTCAATTATCTCTTTTATGACAGTGATATCTTTCTTGCTTGCTTGTACCTGGACATAAAAGAACAAAAAGTGCTAATGTTGCTGACACATCTTATAATTCAATGGAGTGCATATAGGGGACCCTGAAGAAAGCGTGTTCCCTTTGAGAATGTAGAATTCTAATCATGCAGAGCCCAGAGTTGCAGAGATAGAAACAAAATGCACCCCATAAATCTTTGGGAGTGATAGCAACTCCTGCTTCCACCACTAGTTCCCAAGGATTTTCCCTACTGAAAACATGATGGAATAGAAATATCTTTGATTCTGTGCGTATCCGTGATTTGAAGGATAGTATCAAAACCTTTAAGAGAATTGTCTCTGAGCAGTGTTTCGGCTGTGCATTTAGCACACCAGTGCAAAAATTCATCAGACTGGAAGTTTCCAGGTGGTGTAGTATGTGGTAGAACCAGTGAATCCTATGGTCATAGGCCTATTCTTGCACCTCCTTTGCTATGAAGAAGATTCCCCAGCCTGAGAAGATATTACATGGAATCCCATGCCAGTGAATCTGACACTCCATAAGCCCTCAGACACCAGTGCTGGATGAAGCCCAGCAGGAAGGAAAGGCAAACCCAAACTGAGCTCCCTGAGGAAGTGGGGGCTCCCCGAACCAAAAAAGATGCAAAAAGAAATTATAAAATGATGTCTATTAAATCCAATAGTTCAAAACTCCCAAATACTTAGTCTCTGTATTAAAGGTAACCCTTATTGTCAGTGCCTCCTCGTGCAGCAGCGCGGCTCGACCCCGTTTCCGCTCGGCATAGCGGTCCGGCTCTCTCAGCTGGCGAGAGACAGCCAGCGAGCTCCAGGGGGCCCAGCACCGTGCAGGAGCTTCTGGAGCCAAGCTGGGAATTATTTGGCCCACGTGGGCTTCCTGGCCACTTTGTGAGGCGCGAGTATTTATCCTTATATCCTGGGGAAGAATTCTGAAGACAAAATCTTGCAAGGCTCTTAGACTCGCTATGGTGCTGGATTCCAGAGGTACACATCTTTGAAGAAACAAGCTTATTGGGAGGAGTTTCTTCTTGAAGGGTGTATTTGTTGTTCAAAATACAATCAGCAAGCTTTTCTAGCCAAAATGGCCCCGGTCTTTGTGCATGGGACTCTTAAGAGAGGACAGCCCAACCCCAAGATCATGTTGGACTGTACCAACGCCTGCGCGGCATTCCAAGGCCAGGGCCGCGCCGGAGAACCGGTATCCTTTGGTGATTGCAGGTGAACATAACATTCCGCGTCTGCTGAATATCCCAGGAAAAGGGACCGTAGAGCTGGAAAGATCTATGCCGTTGATGACCAGATGTTTCAATTCCTGGATGAATTTGAAGGCCCTGACATATATCAGCACACTTGGATGAGGATTGAAGTCCTGAGTGGGTAGGTAAATACAGCACCCCTGAGGAGACTGCAGCTAGTAACAGGAGAGTGCAGTGCTTCGCCAGAGTGGATCCACCTCCCCTACCATGACAATTATGATTCTGAGGGGAAGCACGGGCTTCCTTATAATCCATGGGAAACAGATGAAAAATGGAAAGAAACACTCATCAGTCAGATGACAAATACAGCCGTGGTGATTATAAGATTACCTCATCTTAATCTGTACTCAATGAATGCAAAATCATCATAAAGCCCTTTTAAACAAATGCTTTAAAACTCAGTCCTGTGTGTGTGGGGGGGAACCAATCTCCTTCAGTGGAGGCTAATTTTACAATTAATTTTGACATACTAATAACAAGATTGTACCCTTTATCAGATACTGCTTTATTGCTAACTGCTTAAAAAGCATTGTGGACTTGAATGTATGGGGTAAGAAAAATTCAGGATTTTAATTCCCCTAAATGGCATTAGATGGAACTGGTGCTATCATGCTTTTTTTCTTTTTCTTTGCTTTACTTTAATCCGAAGATAACATTTAAAATGAATGTAAAGACTGCATTTCACCTATACTTTAGCAGCCCTACTGTATTGATTTTGGCCTGAAGCTCCTAGGGAAAAAGAAAATTTTTTTTTTAAATAAAAGATGATTTTGGATGGCCCAAGGTAGTGAAAAAAAAGAACCTCAAGAAAAATATGCTGTGTTTTGGAGTATATATGGAGGATCATTCTTCATAATTTTTAGATCAAGCTTAAAGAGCTTGACTATTAAAAATCATCATTTAAAATTAAATTAGAAATGTTTTGGGAAATAAGATATATACCTGTTTTTTAAAAAGTAAGCCTTATTGTTATATTGCACAGTGGAGGACTGCTTATAGAGCACAGACCTCTGTATTATAATTTTTTAAAAGTTCCTTTTAAATAATTACAAAGAATGTTTGCTTTCAGATTCCATGGGTTGCACTCTTATGGGCATGACTATAATCATTTTGTAATGAGCAAGAATTGTATAAAATAAATAAAATGCGCAGCTTCCTTTCATATTAGCATCAGCTCTTTAACCTTACCTTTTTACCCCCTCAGTTCTGAGGGAAACATTTTTTAAACAGGTCATATTTTGTGACTTTGTTTGTGAAAACTGTTTCATCTTTTATTGTTCCTTCATATTTTTTCTCTCATAAAAAGTTTATTTGGTACTGTGATATGTTCAAGAAAAATATTCGTTTATTATATTTTTTATAGTAGAAATTTGTATAGTAGAAAAAGCAGAATATTTCTCCTGGCAGTAAAAATCTAAATTAATGGGGGCAAACAATTAGGCACTTAGTTAACTCTTACTGACTCAGCTCTACTCTGTTGGACCAAAGCAACATGAGAGCAAGAACTTTCACACCTGTTAGGACAGAGTTATAACTGTCAAACATCGGGAATGTTATAGCCCCAAGCTATCTTTATATAATTGGAATTATATCATGTGTTAGATTTTTTTATAAAATTTGGCCAGTTTTTACATAAAAATTTAATTCTCTGATGATTTGATCCTATATTTAGGATTATGTAAAACATTTTATTTTTTTTTAGGTTATATGTGACCAAAGTTCATTTTCTCCAGAAGACTTAAAGAGAAAGCAGTTACCAACTAAAAAAAAAAAAAAAAAAAAAAAAAAAGAATATAAGAAAAGAATAGAATATGTGTCTATTCCACTGAGAATGCTGAACTTTCTAGGATGGCTGGCCTCATCTGTCTCCTAAAGGAATGATGCCATATTGCCATATCAGGAGCTCAACATTCATCTCTAATGCTGACATTTGGCAGAGGTGACAACTAGATCAGCCTTTATAAGCTGGAGACCATGTTGTTGGGCCCAGGAGTAGCCTCAATTTCTGCTCCACTGCAACTTCATACATGTTCCCATTGTGCCAGCAATGGGGTGGCCAATGACAGAGGCCATCTGACCTTAATTGGCTGAGTCATTTTGTCCATTTGGATGTTTGGTACTTCTGTGATGGATGCCTTTGGTAGATGTTAATGTGTAATACAAAAATCTTCATACTCTGTGCCCCCTCCCACACCTAACCACATGCCTCCTCACCAGATATTCTAGTGTTTCCAATTTTCCAATCATATGTTCCAGGTTCTGGGCCAGCCAACTAGGTCATTAGCCACTGCCTATGAGTCCAGATATATTCTAACCCCAGGCCACTCCTCTTTTACACAAAGTCGGTGACCAAGTGAACCCTCTGAAACTCAGCCAAGTAGAGGATTTTTCCCCCACCAGTCTTTCAAGGCTACCCAAGTGAGGTTGTATTGCAGCTGCCATGTAATTTTTGACTCATGCCTATATACAAAGCCAACCCATTCACAAATCAAGCTGCCCCTTCAGTCTGATTCTGCCATTCAATCGTAGATGTGAGCAGAGAGGCACCCGTGAAACAGAAGTGGATGGCATAGGGGTCTAGGCTACCTGCGTCTGTTGCTTGCTTATGCCCTCTGGTCCCAACTCACGCTTCATCCTTGATGTACTACTTTATCAGGTGATTTCATGGGTTGACAGAACCCAACTCAGAATGGGTAGTACTTAGCCACATGGTCACTTAGTGTCCACAGTTCAGTAGCATGCCAGGAATTGTTTTTCAAAAAGTGTATCAATTCCTAAGGCAGATTTCATGCCCTTCTTCTAGAACCCCAAAGGCCTGCATTGTGATTCTCCAACTTTGGCTTGCCACAAACTTCACACAGCTGATGTCTGCAATACCATAGCATCTACCCTATGCCTCAAGGAGCAGACCTACTTCATCTGAAGCATGGACCTTCTGCAGAGTCCTTTCCTGCTGTGGGTCCCCTCAAAGCTGGCAGCATTTTTTATTAATCAGCATATCGGCCAGAACCTTGGTGTGGGTTACGCTGCCTCCAGAACCCAAGGAGGCCCACCACACGTTGTGCTTCCTTCATTATGGTAGGATATGTATGCAGTAATTTGTCTCTGAGGTGATATACCAGCTTGTCTCTGACCACTCAACTCCTAAAACTTTTATGGATGTGGCAGGTTCTTGAAAGCCCATAAAGTTTCTCTCCTACCCTCTGGAACATCTATGTCTTACAAAGGCCTGGGTGTTCTAGCCACTTCTTGCTTATTCAGCTCATCAACACATCACTGATATAAAGATCCATGTTCTTTAGGGATAAGGTGGTATCCTAAACAAAGCCCTGGGACAAAACTATAAATGTATATTGCTGCCCATTCCATTTGAACTGTTTCTGATTCCCTTTTCTGATTAGGAAAGAGAATGCATTTGCAAAACCCAAAGTTACATTCCACGTACTTGGGACCATGTTTATTTCCTCTAACAAAGACACAATATCTAGCACAGCTGTTGCAATCAGGGCTACTTGGTTATGCTGATACTTGTCTATAGTAATTTTCCAGGCTTTATCTAATTTCTGCAGGGGCAAATTAATGGATTAATATAGATATGATGAGACCATTAGCCCTGTATCCTTTAGATCTCCCACCATCACTCGAGACCACAATATTTTTAATTTCTTGGCTGGGATGAGGAGGGAGTGTAGAGGTTTCCACCTGGCCATCTTCACCATGTTAGCTCTTATCCTAAACTCCAAGGACCAGTTGAGGGAGTTGCAATGTCAGTATGTCAATTCCAATTACATATACACTTGGGGAACTTGAGAAATGGACACTGGGTGGGTCCAAAGACCCAGTGAAACCACAGTAAGCCAAAATTTGATAAGGACTTCTTCTCTTATCCAGTTCATTCTTCACGCTAATAGGGAGCCACAATGATAGTTTGAAACTCTAAACATCAATGTTGATTCAGACTTGGCACCCAACCATGCCTTGAAATGTCTTGCATTCACTCTTTCCCCAGGGTAGAATTACCCTAGCAAATGGCTTCAGATTCAGGGAAGCACTGGGGGAATCATTACCATGGACAGATGTCATGGTATTACAATCCTTTCTCCTGGGACCCTCCAGTCAGTGGAGTCTGAGTCTGAAAACTGAATGAGGAAAGGTGACTTTTTATTGGGGTGCCCATCGTCAACCTCTGTTATCCATCCTTGATTTTGTCTAATTATATAAGCTGAATAGTACTCTTGTTGGCTGCCCACTGATTTTGCCCCTAACTCTCTGCAAGTCAGGTCACCCTTGGCTGCCACTCCCACCTGTACAGTCATTACAATTGTCACCCCCTGACATCTGGCAGTTAGGTACAGCTTGGCTTTTATTGTTTCAGGGAGTTATCATTCCCATTGCCATCAGCGAGCTAAGATCTGTATTAGGTTTTTCCTACTGCTAGCACTAGCTTTCAGAGAGCTACGTCTAAACTTTTTAGCAACGCTCATGTTCCTGTCTTCAGCACTTATCTTTACGGCCTTTTAGCTGAATAGTGTGTCCTCTGGGCCTTCCTGTGGAATATAATCATTTGATGGATCTTCCAGCCAAATAGTCTATCCATTCCAGGACATCCACTTTCCTCAACCTTTTAATCCTTTCCTCCACCATCTGCCACATCAATCCTGGCATTTCAACTTTGCTTGGGATGAGTCATTGCTTTTTTTTTCATGCTCCTGAAACCATCCTCATAGTGAGCTCACCCCATCGCTGGGATCCTTGCCAGGGTGTTAAGTCTTTAACTCAAGATAGCTCTTAACCTACAATCCAAGAAACTAATGTGGGGGCTCATATAAAATTCTCCCCTAATTTTTTGTTTTAACCCTCTGGACCAGATTCGTCCCAAGAGTATTTCTTCATCTCTTGCCAGTACATGCTGGCTAATATTTGCAGCTCCTTTGGGGCACAGCCTTTCTTACCTCTTCAGGGCCAGTATCTCCGTAGCTGGGTTTTACTTAACCCTTTTTATTTTAAATACTTTTGTATTTTAAAGATACTTAGATTACATAAATGTTACATTAAAAATGTAGAAGATTCCCATATGCCCCACTCCCTACCCTTCCCACACTTCCCCACATCAAAAACATCCTTCATCAGTGTGGTGCATTTGTTACAATTGATGAATACATACTAGAGCACTGCTGCTAAGCGTGGATTATAGTTTACATTGTAGTTTATACTTCCTCCTGCACAATTTTGTAAGTTATGACAAGATATATAATGGCCTGTACCTGTCATTGCAACGTCATTCAGGACAACTCCCAAGTCCCGAAAATGGCCCCATATTACACCTATTTTTCCCTCTCCCTCCCCTCAGAACCTCCAGTGGCACTGCTTCCACATCAATGATAAATGTTCTTTCATTGCTAGAATCACAGTAAGTCTATAGTAGAATAACAGTTAAGTCTAGTCCATCATTCATTCCCCAGTCCTGAAGACTCTGGTATGGTGATGCATTTATATGCTAAATTTGGCTTAGAGAGAGGCACATTTGGGCAACAAGGATGCTCTAAGGAATAACTCTAATTTTAGGCCTAGTGTCTTTGAAGTTTACCCATTCAATCTATTAAGTCCCAGACTAGGTCCTGTCTTCTCAGTCCTCCTGCTACAAAAGATGAAAGCTTTTCTGAATGCAGGAGACCCCTCTGGCTTTCACACCTGGCTATACATTGCCTTTTACAGTCTTCAGCTATTATCTTGCTATACCACAAGAATGGCTTAGCAATAGCCATCCAATCCTGTTTATCCTCATAGTTACAATTTCTTCCATATACCTCAAATGCCATTCAGCCTGCTAAGACATCCTCTTCTACCACTACACCACCCCAATTCGTTGCCAGTGTAAGTTGTAACAAGTGGACGATGTGCCAGGGACTGTTCTCCACCTAACATCACCTAATATCAATTATGGGCCCTTGGAAGCACATCTCTGTGACGACCACACTATTGATCTCTGCCACCTATTTCATGTATTAGGCAAAAAAGTGAAGCAAACACTTTATACAAGAATATCTGAATATTTTCTTAAAAAGCTTTAAAAAAGTGAGAACAAAAATTAACTATCAAAAGTATTTAACTGAAATACTAGATTTATTCAAAGAAAAGTGAAATTTCCTAGGTACACCTTCTGTGTAATATTATTTTTGATTTTGTGCTGAAAAATGGCAGAGTAACCACTTTTGTCTGTACATTTAGGAATTAATAGGTACTGTTCAGAAGATATATTGTAAAGCAAGATGAATGAGTCAACTGCTAAAACACACATATCTTGACTACTCAAGATAACATTTATTTAATGAAAATTCAGATATAACATATGACTTTTATACTGTGAACATAAAAGGAAAAATACAGTAATCCATTTTACCCATTACATTTTACAAAATCAGACAGAATGAATTTATAAGTGGTGGTTTTTTGTTTTTTTTTTTTAGCAAAAAACAGCAATTTAATTTCAAACAGTTTTCATTCTATTCTTTTATCCTATATGTGAATCTAATTGGCCAAACTTAATAGATCACTGAAATCATTAACAATCCAATTCATGATGCTTCAATTGCTTGGATCAATAAACATCTTACACTTGAAACTCACTTTTCTTGTGCTATAAGCTTAGTTATCAGTTCCTATAATAATGCTATGTTCCATTCCCTGTCCCACTAACTATGACTAGTCTTAGGCACAAACAAGGCTAAATGACAGAACTTTTGAACATCCACACTCCATTCATCAAGCACTCACATTCCTCCTCCTCTCAGACACTGGGCTGTCAACTGGCAAGTGGCTCTCCTAGTTCTCTTGTTCCTCATAGTGAGCATAGCCACTGGCATAGGTCCTTCCTAAATTCAGATTAGTAAACAAATCTGATGATTCAGCATCTGAATCCTTTCCACCTTCATCTTCTTCCTCCTCATCATCTTCTGCTTCATACTCATCCTCCTCCTCATCCTGGTAGCTGGAATCACCATACTTGTCAGAAGAAAGGTTCTTCCAATAGGCGTCATACCCAGCAGCTCCATTTCCCTCTTCACCTCCAGACTGCCTGCCAAATTTGAGGGAGCGTGCTACGAAAGACAGATATATAATGGTACTTTCTTAGTTCCAATTCTCTACATCCTCACTGTCCTCTATAATATGAACATTTATGTGAACTTCACTGGTTGCTTATCTCCAAACAAAAAAAGAAGCCCAATATTATCTTAATTTCCTCACTTTAATGTTTAGCAGAAATATTAAATAAAGGAAACCTTAGAAACAATTCTAATTCAGTTCTAATCTTCTAGTCAGAGTCTATATACAAACCCCAACAAACAAAAAAGCTTACAGTGCCATTTCATTAAATTTAGAAAAAGTAGGAAAACAAAATTAGAATAATAGCATTCTCCAAAGATAAGTTAAATAAGACATGATTAAAAAATTAGTTTGGACAATTAAAAAAGTTTATTTTCAAATCACCTAAATCACCAGCTACAGCTGATTTCATATGGCCCTACATTTTTCTTAAGACAGATATTTAAATAACCCCAAATCCAGATGTCCTAGAAAACAAAGCCTTTTTCATTTGTTCTGCCTTACTAGCAACAGAAAGTTAAGTGCAGAAGTTCAGCAAAAGCACCATCTCACCTGATCGTACAACTATATCTTTGATTACACAAAGTACTGTGGGAGATATTTAGAATTATAGTTCAATTCTGATATGTTTAGTAAGAGTCAAATTTCTCTTTAACAAAATTGTGAGCTGCATTACTATAAGCATATTTGTAGTAGTTTTCTTCCTTCATAAAGTTATATTAAAAAAACATAAAACAATTTCCCATAGTGATATATTACATAAGCATAGCTGCTCAACCTACCACATATCTAAGAATAGTTTCAGAATGAATTCCAACTTCCAAATACTAAAGATAAGCACCATTTGAATATTAAGGATTTATAGCTACCCAATTATTTAATAAGGAAGACTCAGCAAAACACAGAAGAATGACAATTTTTTTTTTTTGGTCTTAAATTTTTGTATTAACTATGTGATTGAGTCAAATGCCAACTATCAAAGTGAATGAAGGTGTATTTCTTAACGCAAACTGAAATATTTCACCCACATATTCTTAAAGGCTGTATAATTAGGTATGATCAAGTGAGCACATTCATCTTTCTGAATAGGAAGAAGAGGCAAAAAGAAATATAGAAAAAGAAAAAAACAAAAACGTTGCTGGAAGCATGAAAGTAAAACCACTCCATTGGTAACAGAGCCTTACTTGACATGCTAAGATCTTTTGTTTCCTGAGTTTCATGTCCACATTTAGGGCATGGAGGCTGTTTTCCTTTTTCTTGCTTAAACACCTTGCTCCTTGTATGATCATCACAGAAACAAGCCTATAGAGAAATAAATATAAATAAATAATTTAAAGATATATAGAAAGACATCATTCGATACTTCAAGGAAAATTAAAGATACAGTTTTCTTAGGGCAGAGAGATTGAGAGTTTTGCTAGGACGTCACACCCCTGATTTCAATTTCTTTAGGGAAATGCTCTTTGTCAGGCTCTTCTGAACCACAACATGATACAGGGCAGAGATTTACTATATAGGCTAACATACAGTAAGGATCTAACATGCAGACCATTCATTCAATCATAAATATTTTTAGTATTCACAAGGTCCACAAATGCTATAATGGAGAAAAGCCTATCTATTCTCACAGAGTATATAGTCTAACTGGGGACAGAAACAAGAAAAGAGGAAATTACATGGCATTATGCTATGAAAGCGCAGAGGAGAGGCACTAAACCAGACATGGTTTCAGGAAAGGCTTCTTGGGAGACATTAAGGCTTAGGTAAGATCTTCAGGAGAAGGGGAGTGCACTAAGAAAAGATGGAAGAAAAGTGTTCCAGGCAGAGGAAACAGCATATAAAAGCCTGAAGGCTTGAGATCATAAACACCTTCAAAAACTGAAAGCCATTTGGTAAAACCAACAGAGCTGAGAAAGAGATAAAAGATAGGATTAGGAATATAGGTCAGAAGCAAAGAAATGCTTCTGACAGAACATGAATCAGCTGGATCTGTTTAACAATCTTGGACAAATAGAAATACTGGAAACAATGTCTAAGAAAACAGAACATTATAGAAATTTTTCTCTTTATCCAAACTCTTCTTAGCAGGTGTATTTTGACATTAATTAAAATATACTCCAATCATTTTGGTTAAAATGCTCTCCATAAATGAATGGTGTAGAAAAACACTGAACCCAGGATTCAGGAAACGTGTGCTACTGTCAAACCAACTATATGACCTTTGGAAAGTCATGTATACTCTGACAACTTCAACATCGTAATATATAAAAGAATTAAATTAGATAATTTCTAAGGTTCCTTGCAGCTTCATTAAAACTATAAATAATCCAAGGACTGGCAGAAGAGTAGAGGGAATAAAAACAAACAAAATCTAAAAAGAAAAAATACACAAGTATACCTTACAACGGAGACAGGAATGCTGACCAAGCCGATTGCATGAAACACCTGTGGGAGAAAGTTCATAATGTCCATACTCAAACTTGGAATGAAACACTATTTTCCACAGATTTGTACCCAACATACTATCTCATATCTATTAGCATTTTTTTCTGCCTCATAATACAACCTACAGGGAATACGACGGAATCTCCAACAAGAAGGAAAGATAACTGTACACACCTATTTATTCTATTTCTATTAATAAATTAAATTATTAATTTAATAATTAATTCAATAAATTATTAAATTATTTCTATTTCTCCCAATCTAGGAGATAGGAAGTTTCAATATTTCTAGAAAGCCGAAATGACATCCATCATAGTTTTTCCACATCAGCTAAGCTTCCCTTAATCATAATTATTTATATTTTAAAAAGAATAATTGTCCCCATTTTTACATATTCTCTCCTGGTAACATAGGCTATTGCCATTTTCTGCATAACTTCTGATAAGAGAATAGAATACTTTGGGTAGAAAGGGGTGATAATGAAGAGAAAGAAATGTTTAAGTGGGCAATATAAAAGATAGAAAAATCCCCATATATTTTAATTAATAAGCCACATTAATATTGATCATTACCTATACTGATGAAGAAAAGCTAAATTTAATGCAAATATTTTTAAAAATGCAAATATACTAGAAGAGTTATGTGCAAGAATATGGAAGAAAAAATTAAGTAACAGAGGTAAAAGAAACAGGAAACAAACTAAACCTTACCCCAATGAAGTCTGAATATAAATCATTGTCTTTCAATTCAATTAGAAGTCTTGAAAAAATAAAAGGAAAAATTTGACCAGATGAGTGTGGGATTCTTTTCTTTAAGACTGCCTGATTCATGGGGATCCTTTTCAATCTGAATGGTCAAGTATTTTTTAAAACTCAAAGATGATATTCTTAATTAGGTATATAATTAATGCGTCTTCCAACTGTTCTGCTTTCTTCCACATAAACATCCATAATTCAGTTGGATTTGTATTACCTGTCCTCTATTCTAATAATAAAAGGTAAAATCAACTGAGTACTTATTACATGTTAGGCATATTTAAATATACCAAATTACTCTAATAATAATTACATTATTTTGTCCTGTGGGAAAAAAGAATCTGAATCTCAGTTCTACTCTAAGACATAACCAGAGAGTTTTTAGATCCATTGTTCATTCACCCACCAAAAAAAAAAAAAAGGATGTATTTAATCAAACTGCTCTAAATATTCAATATACATCCAGAACACATATCACATATTGAAAGTACAAAGCTACCAACCCCATTTCCCAGTGTATACCAGGCATTTCAGATATAGAATCTTTTCCTATCCCGACCACCTGAATTTTTTGACACACCAAAAAGACATAATACCAAGAAATTCATTGTTGCCTCTCTCACTCTCTCCTTTACTTCTGGGGACTCCAACATCTACAGTTCAATGTGGCACTGCCAGTCTTCTTTCTCTACCCCAACGCAACACATATGCGCTCTATTTAACTGCCCAGTTTTTTTTTCTCCCCAAGAAAAAGACTTCTATAAAGAATGAATTAATCTCAGAGACTGAAAATAGTTTGACTTTCCTCGTTTTAGATTGTGGCATAAAGTTTTATCTATTTCTGTCTGTAGGATATTTTAAAAGAAAGCACATTGTGATGCATCCAAGCCTGCTAACAACAAACCATTTTAAATTGGAAGTACTCAGACAATTTCAATCATTTAAAAAGATAAAGGCAGAGTATAAACGTGAGTTTTCTCCCCTTGAAACAGCCTTCCCAGTGATTAAGCAGGTAAACATGTATTTTAAAGAATATCTAAATCTCCCAATTCATAGTTGTAAGGTCAAATCCGTAAATTATGAAATATGACCAATTAAGGGAGTGTTAATACACTCTATATCTGTGGGGCTTATGTGTATCATCAGGACAGTATGCCAGAGAAAACATTTCAGTCTTTTTCCCATAATGGTATCTACGATTTAATAAGGGCATTCTAAGTGTGTGGTACCAGACTAAATGCTTCATAAGCATTCTCATTTAGATTAACCCTTGAGGAAGAAATTAGCAACTTCTTTTTATAGATAAGGACTCCAAGGTTAGAAAAATTCAGTTATTTGCCCAAGATCATATAGCTAGTAAGTAGAATTCTGGTAGTTTGACTCAAAAAACGTGAGCTTTTGGAAATCAATACAGTAGAAATAAAACACTATCTATTTGTAAAGTAACACCATTGACCTAGTAGGTAATATTGATTCCCAACTGGAAGATGCGTGAGAATTCTATGTGGAGATTTAATCAGATGCTTAGCACCCACCACAGACTTAGAATCTTCAAGGATGAGGCCTGGGTACCTGTATTTTTTAAAAGCTCTCACCAATATTTTTGGGGCACTCTCCTATTTAAGAATCTTTAGAACCAACAGACGGGAATCAACTAGGAGTCAGGAGAATTTGTAAATGGAGGAAATGGAGGAGAAAGGGAAATCTGGTTGTTATAATAACTGGGAGGTAAAAATGACATTTACTACTCAGAACAAGGAAAGCTGCCAGACATGTAATGTCTGGTCAATTCCACAAAATGAAGAATTAACGTAAACAAGATGCCACTGACACCCCTGTTGAAAAGCAACGGACTATGTTCTGAATTTTTCTAGAAAGAGAAAATAGATATTGAATTAAATTACAGCTCAATAAGAGGGTACATGAAAAACTAAATATCTTTTTCATTAAGTTTAACATTTATAATATTAAGAATCTTGGGTATAAAGACATGCAATATGAAAAAACTTACATTTAAATGTTTCTGCCTCCAAAACCTGGCAGCTAGCTTGATGCTCAAACTGATCATCTTCACAGAGAAAGTTATGGCAAAAAGAACAACTGAATATCCTGCCTCCTATTGGATTAAAAATAATACACACACACAAATGTAAATATGATAATTTTTTTTAAAAATTCTTATCTGTAAAAATACTGGAAACGATGGCATCAAAATCGCACAGCAGTTTCTGTTCTTGTAAAAACTAAAATAAAAACTGCCAAAGTATTTGAAATTGAACTATTAAACTGGACTTCCACATCCCCTGGCTACTCATATCATACTCACACACTTGTTACCCAACACCTCTCCCTCCCTGCTTAGGTAAACAATACTAGCACTGACTATTACTGCTGGTATAAATCCCTTTTCCAAGTAAACTGATAACCAAAATGGTAACAGTAGTTAGAGCTGACAGTAAACATAATCTGAAAAAAATCTCTAAAAAATAGCATTCATAATGTTTGAAAGTCAGCCTTCATTTCTAATAAGGCAGAGTGGTTCAGTTCTTTGCTCGTATCACATCACTCACCATGGTCCCATACACCTCGTTCACATTCAACACATTCAGCATCAGTAAGAGGGCAGGCACAGGCATGTGTACTGAGACACTTCCTGCCATGGCAAACCCAAGCTTCACAGAAGTCACATATTGCACCCTGCAACCAAAGCACAAAAAATAATTATCTTTCATCATTTGACCAGCTGCAACCATGATTTAACCAATGGTAACCATCAACATTTTACACATTAAGCAATTTATCAATCTTCAGTGATGGTGAGTGACGCAGAAAATATTTTACTGTTCACTTTATATGAAAATTAAAGAGGACTCCCTGCAAAATACACTACTTCACCAATAGCTATCCACAATATACAAACTCTAACTATAAATCAAAAGAAAAAGGCAAAGGGGAAATGATAAACTTAACCTAATATTGATTATTAAAGTAAATTAAGGAGCTAAAAGAGTTGCCCTCAAAATGAATTCAAAATCAAATGAGGTTTGGAGCCCACAGTTTAAGCATTCTTGTTTACAGCACTTCTTAAAACTAAATAAAATTTCTTTGAATACTAAATTTTTTACTTAGGAAAATTCCTTTTTATCTGTAAATTGATAAAATAATCACATAGCTTTTCTAGAATAACAGAAAAAATATTAAACTTCTCTCAGCTTTTTGAAGGCAACTTATGTTTTAAATTTCATTATTACATTTCTTTGTAGAAAAAAATTAAAGAAAAATACATGAACTAAACTACAAGGTAGGATTCTCCAATTCTCTATCAAGACAAAAGAGTAAGAATACACCTTTAAATAACAGAATGACACCTACAAAATATGAACAGCTAGAAAGAATCTTATGGGAGTAGAAATAGATGCTCTTTCCTTTACAATTGAGGAGTATGAGGTCTGAGACTAAATCCTAGAGAGCTAAATCACAGCTGAGATGAAGTTTAAACCCAGATCTTCTCAAACTCATTCGGTATTTTACTACTGAAGGCCCTATAACACAAGTAGTAAATAGTAAACAGAATAATGTTTTTTGATTTATGAAAAAAAAAATGAATGTCAAATTCTCAAATATATTTCTTGACTCAGTCAGGGTCCTAGCAAGAAAGAGATGACACATTCAAACTGTAATTGAGGCAAGAGATAATACACAAAGAACAGGGCAAGGTTTAGGAAAAACATCAAGCAATGATATGGTTACCACCCTGAAGGAACAAGGGAAGGAGAGGGAATGTTACTGGAATTCTGAGACAGAGTTATACAAGGAGGACTACCTGACAGGAGTTGTGGTCTTTAGAGGAAGGACATAACCAAACCAGGACAACCTGACAGAGTGCGCTGGGCACATAAATACCCAAATCTTTTTTCTTCTACCCTCTTCAGATCTCCTGCCAGTGTCTTCCATCAACCAAACCCAAAAAGAAGCCATAAAGTTAAGAAAGCCATTGATCCAGTCCAAACAGGACAGACTCCCAGGGCAAAGCAGGGGAGACGGGGGAGAGAGAGAGAGAGAGAGAGAGAGAGAGAGAGAGAGAGAGAGAGAAACTTTAGAGGTAAATAGAAGATATCCAGCGAAGATCATTTTTCTAGATATAGTTAATGATGTATGATTCTACTTAAATATCACCTATATGTAAAAAGGGATCATTCATATTCATACAACTCAGTGAAAAATTTTTTAAAAAAGGAATTTGGCAAATTTAAGACATAAGCCACCAAGGAAGACTGCAAGGGTTTTTGAATAAAGATAATAACACTGACAACTTTATATTTAAAATAAAGGAAGAGGGGCTCATAAAATGGTTATGAATAACTCTGGCTCCTGGCAGCTATAAAATATGCACAAATGAAATAAATCATGTAAAAGTCTATCTCATTATAGAGAATTATATGTTCGTGGAAAGTTACTATCAATAAAATATTCTGCTTCATATAAAAGTAGTATTACTTTCCTCATGGACGAAATTTGGACGTGAAGCATAAAATCACAGAACAGAATAGGGTATAACTGTATTCCTAATGAATGTACTACTGTATTATTAATCCTAGGTTCTTTTGGAACATATTGTTTATTTAAGCAAAAGCTTGAACCTTAGTTAAGCCAGGTCTTTCGTATAGTAAATGCCTAACACTGAGGTTTTGTGAAATCTGATTAAGACATATTAGAAAGGAACCACGAATGGAATGAATACAGTAACAAATGAACTTTTGTTTAGGTCAACATTAAAATAAGCTTCCATTCCATGTATATTTTCCAATAAGAAAGAAGGAAGCAGCCAGAAACAACTACATCATAAGGAAAAAATCATGCCAAGAACATGCCACAGACAATCCAGGTGACTGCAGGTTGACTGATAGAAGGGATAAATCACTGCTAATTAGGAAAACAAAACCGCAGGTGAGAATGACTTTTCTTATCCTTGGAAACCTACTGGTCTAAGAGATAAAGATAAAAGCTTACCACCATTGCAAGGCCAGTACTGTATACACCAGCATGCTTTATGACACAGTCTGAAGACTTCATCATGCACTTTGTTTTCCCTATTAAAGAAAAGCATTTGCATCATTAGCCTTGCTAAGTAGCATGCATAAGTATTCACTAATTGTTCTTACCTAGTCCACGTTCCTATGGAAATATATTGAAAATAAATAGAATGAAATCAGCATTATTTACTGCTTATATAACTAAAAAAATAAAAATAAGGACAGATATAACTGCAATCTGATTACCTGAGTCAGATATTTTGAGAATAGAAATCTCTTAAAAATCAGTAAAAATGTATTTCGCAATAAAGACACTTATAGGCTAATTCACGTTTGTACTGAAATCAGAAATTGCAGGTTATGTTTTGTAATCTAATGATTACTATAGCAGTTAAAACTCTTGTGAATTTTAAAATGAATTAAAACAGATTTTTAAAAAGCCAGGCTTAAAAATGGATTTCACATTTTATAGTTCACAATACAGTATATTTTTGTTTGTTTATTTCTTTTCTGAGTATCTCCAACCAAACCAAATGATTATACAATTTATCTGGTTCATTTTTAAAGCTCATTCATATGTTAAATTTTACAAACATAGGCCCCAGATACACACTCTTCAATTGGAATTTCCAAAATAGTGCCCAAGGGCCCAAAAAACAGGAATATAGTGATAGAGCTGAAAATTACAGTAAAGTCACAAAAGCTCTAATCTAGCAACAAATTTCCCATGTAAAGCACCCTCAGGAAATTCACTTAGATATTATGTGAGGATTAACAGTGACAAATTCATCACCCATCTGAGACTATCCACACAGTAGAACACAAAAGAAGTACAAGATGCTCAATTTCCCATTATCTTGATTACCCAAAGGTAAGCAACAGGAAATGAGAAGAAAAAGAAACAGGAAATGGGAAACAATAGCTATCCAACTGTTCCATGTCCAACACTGGGCACAAGAATTAGTAAGTGTGAAATGTATCTATGTATAGCACTATAAAATTCAAGCCTGTGATTCAAACCCAGAGACATTGAAAATATGGGCAGGTCCTAGCAAGAACTTATCTTAATCTTCCCCATATTCTACTTTTTCACCCTATACTCATTTGGCTTTTGTAAAAAAAGCATATAAAAATTGGCAGATGAGTGTTCTATCCAGTCCAGTATTATCTCTTTCATTAATTGTAGAACTAATAGATTTCATCTTTGGAAGCTAGAACTACACTACAAATATTCAGGAATGTAGCCCTAAAAACCCCTAACTTTCTGTACTGTTATCATCCATAAATGCAAAGGAAATATTTGTTCAAATAAAAGTCTGGGTAAATCTGCAGTGACTAAAATTAATTAAGTTTCTTTACTGCACGACTTCAGAACCTTTAATACATAAATATGTAATATAAACCTTCCAGATGGGGATGAGGGGCTAAAGCATGCAGCATTTCTCAAATTTATTCATCATTTCCAGAAATACCTATCTCAATATTCTGTGGAATACTATTTGGAAAACAATCTTGCTGCTGAAATTTTGGTTTTAGTTTGAATAAATATGTTGAAGTAAAAGTTTTCACCTATACTTGAGAACTAGGTATATAACTTAAGAACTCTTATTCTAATCACTTGGGATTCATTTAAGTAAAGGAAAGGATTATATGCTAAGCACCAAAGAAAAAAACAACTAGGCACAACAAATGGCATGATATGGAATCAAATTATTTGCAATGGTCTAACAGACTTCAGGCAGTATCAGGAGGAATCAAAATTCAGGAAGTAAACAAATGGATATTGACAAGATTAAGCTGCTAAAAAAATCAGGAACAATCGCTAAATGTTATTAGTCTGAAATCTGTTCTTTCAATGTTTAAAACATTATTGGTTGATATAGGTTAATAATCTATACCTAAACTGTGCCTTAATTATTTTCCAGCATTATAGCAAAGAGGTAAAGCAACACTTGATAGTTTTTTGGTAGGCCAAATAACATTTTGTTATTTTCTTTAATGATAAGGCATAAAATTATTGTAAGCAATAATAAAGAACCTACAGGTTCAAACTGATTAACTTCTAAAGAAATATTTGATAAAAGAAAACACATGTCTTTAGTTATTAAATACTTACCACACTGTGCACAAATTGGCAACTTCTGTACAGAATTACAAAAATAGCAAAATGCTCTGTTCTTCTGCCGCCTTGTCATGTAAAATAAAATTTTAAAATAAAGTCAATATTAGATAAAAGTTCAGAGGTCCTAATTTTATTATCACATATAGGTAGGAAAACAGAAAAATAAAATTTTACCTCTGACACTTGTCACATTCCTGTTAAATGTAAAGACATAACATTAATTTTTTTGGGTAAAGATGCAAATTTACTTGCATTATAAAGAAAATCCTGTTTTTTCATATTAAAATTTAAGTGACAATTCCCCAAAACCTCCAACCTCACCCATGTATACAATCTATATACATTTAACAAAGGTCTGGGTAGTACTACACTAGAAGTGGAATTATCACAGAAGAGGCTAAATACGATATTCTTTTTTTAAGGAATCGGGCAAATAACACACGATGAATGCAAGAAACAGTAGAAAATTTAAAATGATTAATTTCACAGGAAATCCAGATTCCTAAACATGACATTTAAAGCGCTCCACAATTTGGTCCCTATTACTTTTCTAATCTTGCTGACCTATTCTCTTTAGATTCAAGTCAGTATTGTTCAGCCATTCCCCAAATACATCTTTTACTCTCTCGTCTCCATGCCTTTATTTCTAATACCTTTCCCTGAAAAATCCCTCCTCACAATCACTATCTGCTGGAAGTTATGGTGATGATCCAGTCACCAACAGTGAGATAATAATATACTGGGTTTTATAAATGATGTGAAGTCAAACAAAAATCACTATTGCTAATGTTAGTGAAAACCATTAAGTGCCTCTAAAGGAGATGTCATTCAATAATATAATATAGGCAGTATATTTCTGATAACTACTACATAGGTTTTCAACTATCAACTGATATCAGAAAGAAAGCTGTTACCATGGAAGCATTACAAGGGTGTTTAGCTAAATCTATGGTGCTTCTTGAAGCTCTCAGTTGTTTTTCACGTTCCCGGCGGTTCTCAGCCTTCTTCCTTGCACCAGTCTTTTTTTTAGGCATTTTCTCCTTTTTCTACACAAAAAAAGAGAAGTTATAATTACCTGGCTGCATTTATTATTTTAAATTAACTAAGAAATAACATAATGAAGTATTCTTATTGTGGTTAAATTTTAAACTCAACCATGTCAATTTGATGATTAAGTACATTTTAAGCTTTTATGAAACATTAAGCACACATTATTCTAAATAAAATACATGGCTTTTAAAATAAGACATTTGCATTACCAAACAATGCTAAAAAGTGTAAACACCAAGAAAAGTTATCCTAAAAAACAAAATAGTTTTTTTCCCTACTAAGAAAAAAATGTCCCTCTGATATTTAAAGCATTCTTTAAAAACTACTCTGCATCAAGTTAAAAAGAAATCTTTATTAGACATATATCACTAAAGAAAAACAATTTAAAAATCCATTATTCACTCAGTTCATATCACTTTTCTGAGCTATATATTCAGATGGCCTGCATGTTACCAGGACCTGATGTATCAACAAAAGTCTAAATTTCCTATGTAAAATCTAAACGAAACATTTAGTAGTTAAGTCAACTGACATTAGCTACAAAGCCAAACCATTCTCTACGAAAATACATGTACTATGTTTGCTTTGACTCTTTGAAAGCTATTCTACATGCAGTGAACATGTAACTTTAACAGGATTATATGTAACCTTTATGTGTAAGGCTATATGCTTACCACTTATTTGTCAAAGCTAAGAATTTAAAACCTACTTTCATTATTTAGTTCACAGAATACCACATCTAGAAAAACAAGGTATTTACTAAATAGCATATTTTTATTTAGTTTTTCATCCAATCTGAAGACTGCAAGTTCTCTTAAGAGTTCAGGCCTATCTCTCTTGCTATTTTTTGCAACCCAGCCCTGCCTGGAATATATTAAGCACTCAATAGATGCAAAAAATATATGAATAAGTGAGTCTATGTGCTGGCTTTGAAACATGAATCTCAAAATTATTAGAATTTTTCAGAGATATATATATTTTGTATATATGGTAACATAACAAAAAAAAATTTTATAAGACTCATGAAACTACACTACACAATGAACCCAAGGTTAAATAAACTATGGCCTTTAATTAACAGTACAACTATAAAAATGTGCCCCCCCCCAAAAAAAAAATAGATAGATATATAGATAGTCTTATCGTTTTTTCTAATAGAAGAATGATTCTCAAAAACCAACTGTATAAACTCCCCAAAACACAGAAAAACACAGGTTTAAACTTCCAGGTCCTACCAGGATCTACAAATTCTAAACTTCCATGGATGGACTCAAGCTTCACCGGTGACTGTGACGCACAACCTCCCTGAAAATACATAACATTCTTATTCAAAGAAACTAAAGTGCCTCCGTGATACATCAGTTCCAAGAATGCAAACTTTGAAGAAATTTGGGTTTCTCATTCAGAACGGCATATTATAATACATCAAAACTATGTATTAGCTCGTACTTGAAACAATACTAAGGTCATTAATCTTATAAAGTTTTCCTACTTTCTGAGTTCCAGTTCTTACGTTAGCAGAAAATCCAAATCAAAGCCAGGCTGGTGGCGACTCAAAAATATGTACACACCAAGCCAAGAGATCATTCAGTAGGCAGTTACTTAAGTAACGTCCAAGCCCACTAGGGTACCCTTCGGGAATTTAAAATGACAAAACTCTACAGGGTGGGGGAAAAAAAGAACGTGTACTGCCCTTGGAAAAGGGTCAGAAAATAAGTAATTAATCACATGGTGATCATTGGGATGAATTTTCTGCGTGCCCTAGGTTATCTTTGGGAACCAGGGAAAGTTGAGCTTCAATTTTTTTTCTTCACTTGTTTTGGAAACTTAAAGAGAAGTGTATATCTTTTTCTCATCCTCATATGGGTTTAAGTCTTAATCCATTAACACTCCTACTTCTTCTGGACATCGCCCGTATCAGTAAATGAGGAAACTGACACAGGGTCACTGTGGCTTTACAGGCAAAGCCTGGAGTCGGGGAACCGAGCGAGTGAAGGGGATGTCTGGAAGAGACACGGCGGAGATGCCACGCGGCTCGGGGAACTGGCAGCCATCACCCGCCCGCGGCACACCCTACCTCGCGTGCGCTCCGGACCGACCTAGCTCACCCTCGCGGGGAGGCCGAGCCTACTCCCGGAGCCGAGAGGCAGGAAATGGCGTGAGGCCGGCACGCTGCAGGCGTAAATTCAACTCTTGGACGTGGACTCGGAGAAGAAGGTACTAAGAACCGAAGAACAGCCAGTTTCCAACACTACGAACACAACCGGATGTCCTCTTACGTCAGAGCGTCTTTACGTAGATACGTCGACAGGAACTGGTCCGCTTCTCTCTGTTCGCGACGCCCGGATCCCGCCCACTGCAGTGCTGGGGCGGCCCTCGCAATCCTGGGCAGAGTACCTTCAAGAAGGAGAGAGTATGTTAGGGAGGAAAAGGGAAAATGGGAGAAAAGTGGGCGAGAAGGGCCCTCATATTTTCTTTTCCCCAGAAAAAGGAAAGCCTTAAGGGGAAGAGAAAAATATAAAGAAGAGGGAAATGGCCTCACAAACAGTACTGGATCAGTTGACTCAAACAACTATTAAATTCTTGCCAAATTATTTTGGAAACATTTCAGCCACCTACATCTTCCGTGCCACACATCTCACCTTTACTTGCACAAGCTATGCCTTCAGTTTCGTGATGAATTTTCGTACTACTCTCCTCCATGTACTCCTTCCACTGGTATTCTTCTGGAATTCCATTCCTTTCTAAATAAATTCTCCCACATTCTCTGCCACTACTTTGTGCCCTGCCTTTCCTTTCTTGAAACCTGACTATACTCTCCCTTGCAAAGGCTGCTTGCTTTAAATTCCTCCTAAATAAAGGTTGCTCATTTTCTCACATTTCTTCTCTCTCGGGACGTGGAGTCAGTGCCCTTGCTCCCCAGTGCCACATCTAGACAATTACTTTTTTCTATCTGGCCATGTCACTTTTTATCCTTCATACTTACTATATTATACTCGCTCCATATTCCATATTGTTGCAAAACTTTGGAACCTGACTTCCAACTTTTGCCATCACTCTGTGGGGCATTAACATCCAAATGGAAGACCCATTCTCTGGGTCCTTGATTTCTTCATTTCCATCACCTCCACTCCGCCACAGATGTCCACTTTCATCACCACACCCTGTGCAAATGGAACTACTCCACCACTGAAATCTAAAATTCAAACATCTGACTATCCAACCTTCTATCTTGCCAACTTTGTCACTCAATTTTTTCCCCTGCTGGAGACTACAGATCTCTTGACTCCTCTCTTCTCTCCCAGTTAGTCATCCTTCTGCTTTCTCTCCCTTCTTTCTTCCCTCAGTTTATAAAATACACTTCATCACATCAGCCACAATTTGCCATGTTTCTTTCTGATCAAAGCAACTGGAAAATACCCAATCCTATTCAACAGTTTGCCTTTTCTTTCCTACACTGGACTGCTGAGTGTTGTTGGGGGTGGGGGAGGGGGAACCACACAATCACATGATTCTACTCTAAATCGGTGGTCACCAGTCTCAACAAGGCTATCAAAATTGTCCTTCAATCATTCTGTATGTTACTAATCAGCTTTACTCAAAACCATTCTCCACAATGGTTTTTATCAAATCTTCTTCTCTTTCTTCAACCTTTCAACCCTCCCTCCATCAATTTCAGCAAATATTATTACCTCCTTTTTCACAGAGAAAATAGGATAATATGAATAATAGCTAACAGCACCTTTTGCGCCTTGCTTTTTAAATATTTTACAGATGTAGCATTGACTCCTAATTTTACACAATGAGGAAACTCGGGGGCAGAGAGACTATGCAAATTGCTCCAAGATCACACAGCTATTTAGGCTTGTTGTATCCTTTAATGTAGCAAATCTCAAACCTTTTGCTCTCAGGACCCTAAGGAGTTTGTTTTTTTGTTTGTTTGTTTGTTTTTTTAATATGGATTATATCTACTGATATTAACCATATAAGAAATTAAAACTGAAAATGTAAAAATACTTCTTCATTAAAAATATACATTACATGTTAATATAAATAATAGTTTTATGTAACATTACTATAGTTGCCCCCAAAAAATCAGAGAAACATGACACTTTTAACAGTTTTGCAAATCTCTTTAATGTAAGGCTTAATAGAAGGCAACTGGACCTGCCACTCCAAATAAAAATGTATTCATGTTCCCCTTTTCCCAATGTATCCTTACCCAATTAAATTGTAAAGGGTCCTCTAGGGAAGGACTGAAGTATCATTACCAAGTACACTTTTTATGGTGTTTTGGAGCCATTATCCTGAGGACCCGGTCTTTTCTCTGTCCCTGGGTTCCAGATCAAACACTAGATCAAATCAAGAAACTGTGCAAGAGATTGTGACTCTTTACTGGAGTATTGCTTTCAGCCACTTGATTACAACCTTGATTTCTTTTCATTGTAAAGATTGAGCAGTATCCTTGTTTTATGCCATCCATTTTGCTCCAAGGGACAGTGTGTTCTAAGATCTATCTCTTCAGTCTTTTGAGGGTTAGGCCCACTTACTTGCTGCTACTTTGCTCTTGCTGCGCATTACAAAAATTCTGCCATGTAATGTTCTAATTAACCCTAGTTATTGACCTTGTGATAAGAGGGAAGCTGAAGGCAGATCCTGAAGAGAACACAGATTGTCAGGTGGTGGTCTCTTTGCACTGTTTCCAAGTCAATGGGGGAGCACTAGCCATTTATTGGGAATATTGAACTATGTATAGACTGAAATGGTTCAGGAGAATCTGAGAATTAAGAATTTTCAGGTGTCACAACCAGAATTCCCACAGTATTGCCTCAGGGTCTCTTCCCCATCCAGCACCCTGACATAAGGAGAACACACAAGTGGACTAAATGGTTAATTTTTGGAACTCTGCAGGGACTGTTCCTCAGCATTTTCTGCCCTCTGACTATAGGAGATATAAGACTCTTTACTTGCTACCAAAAAATAAGAGGCCATCTGGACTTTATTCTTGGAATTTTATAGCTAATAACCACTCTCAGCTTTTTGCTATCTTTTCCCTAAGCATCAATTTTTCTTAGTGACATCAATTCCACTGCCCTTAAGGTATTTCCTTTTGTATTTCTCAAATGCCTGATAATATTTGTAGCAACTAGTATATTACTTTCCATTAGAGTATGATCCCATTTCATTACTGATGCCCGTTTTAACCATTGCTCTGTCACCACGTACCAGGGTCTATCTGTGCTCTACCTATTCAGCTCAAAAATCTCATCTTTGCTTTTACTCTCTTGCACTACCCCTGGAACTAACTGTCATGGGTTGTGTGGAAGTTTGGCATTGTTTATGAATACCAGAAATAGATATTGGATTATGTTTGTAGATTGGTCTGTACCATTCCTGGTATATTGCATTGGCAGCCTTTAGCAAATTAAGACATTTAGAGAAGAAAACAAGAAGGTTATTAGGATGTTTCTAGGAAGAACACCTATGGAAAAGAAAGTACCAAGATTGGGAAGAAGGAAGTTTGGGCTGCAATGTAGTGTCAGTGAAGTCCTTGACTTTGAATCTGAAATGTCCTTTCAGAGTTGTCTTGAGTTGGGGCAAGCAGACTGTGCCTTATACACCTATTACATTCCATCATTTGACATAGGTTGCCAAGGGAAAGAAGTATAACCTTTGGCTAGTCTATAACTGAACAGGACTGACAACTGAAAGCTGTCAGCCTTCCATAAGAAATAAGAATTTATTTGCTTATAGTTTTGAGGCTGAGAAAATGTCCAAATCAAGGCATCAGCAAGGCAATGCTTTCTTCTTGAAGACTGGCTGCTGATGATCCTTGTTTCCTCAGCCACATGGCAAAGCACATGGTGGCATCTGCTGGTCTCTCCCTCTCTTCTGTATTTCATTGATTCAGCTTCTAGCTTCTCTAGTGCGCTCTCTCTCTCTCTCTCTTAATTTTCTGTTTATAAAAGGTTCCAGTAATAAGATTAAGTCTAAGTGAGATGGGTCAAACATTAGCCTCATCAAAAGATCCTACTTACAATGAGTTTCCACCATGTTTTAGTTTGCTAAAAGCTGCTGGGAGCAATAGACCAGAAATGGGTTGGCTTTTACAATGGGAATTTATTAGGTTGAAAGCTTACAGTTCTGAGGCTGTGAAAATGTCCACATCAAGGCATCATCAGGGATGCTGTCTCACTGAAGGTTGGTTGCTGGCATTTCTGGATGCCTGACATGTGGAAGGCACAATGGAGGCTCTGCCGTTCTCTGCCTTCTCCTCCAAGTTCACTTTCTCCCTTTCAGTTGTAGGTGCTCAGGCACATAGCAGTGTCCTCTCATCTCTGTACTCTCCTCTGGGCCTCATTGCTTCAGCTTCTTGCTCAACATGGACCTTCTCTCAGCCTCTTGGGAGTGGGGGGGCACTTTTCATTTTTCTGTAATCTACTGATTCCAGTCTCTGGTCTCTGGGAACTTTCTGTCTCTACAACCTTTTTCCCTGTATGTGTGGCTTTTTGGTCCTCTGTTTATAAAGGATTCCAGTAAGAGAATTAAGACCCACCTTAATGGGTCCCATGAGCTAATCAAAGGCCCTTAAAAGAAACAATTTAATAAAAATAATCTAATCAAAATTGTCCTTAACTTAATCTAATCAAAAGGTCCCAGCTACAATGGATTTACAGGCATAGGAATGGATTAGATCTAAGAACATGATCTTCTTTAAACTGCCACAGACCTACAGGAATGGACTACATTTTAGAACATGTTTTCTGAGGTTTGTACAGCTTCAAAGCACCACAGATACCTTTATTATTATAAGTCTACAGTAATAAAAACAATGTTGGGTAGAGTCATGTGTAGATAAATGTAACTGGGTAGAAAACTTAAGTACCAACTCATATATATTGGGAGAATTGGTATATGGTATATATTGCATTTGCATCAGTAACAAGAGAAGTATTATTGAATATATGTGGACTATTTGTTATCCATATAGAGAAAAAGTAAAATTAGATCCTTATTATTAACAGAAAACATAAAAATAACTTCCAAGTTGATCAAAGACCTAAATATACAAATATAAAAAGTTTATATGGAAATATAGTAGAATGTTTTTATGATATTGAGGTAAGAATGGTTTCTTATCTAAGATCCAAAACACAAAAATTTAAAGAAAATAATTGATGCATTTAATTAAGCTAATATTTAAAATTTCAGCATGACTGAAAACACTATAAATAAAATGGAAAGGCAAATTAAAAATTAGTGGTATGTGTTTTGATACCCATGCAAAAACAGATTTATATACAGAATATATTAAGAACTACAATTCAGTAAGAAAACCATCAACACCCAAAATAATTACAGGCAAAGATATGAACAAATTTTATGGAAGAGAAAATTAAATAGCATTAAGAATATCCAAATCAATACCACAATGGAATAACATTTCACACCCATCAGATTGGACAAAATTTAAAAGCCTGCTAATTCTAAGTATTGGAGAAAGGAGGAAAAATAAATTTAAAATAATTCTGGTGGGAGTATTGTTAAACTTGTTTTGGACAGTCATTTGGCAATGATCAGTAAAAGTTAATATGTTCCTAAGCAACAATTCAGCCATTCTTCTTCTAGGCCTCATCATAGCATTGTTTTTAATAGAAAAAAAAATTTTAAATAGCCTTCCTTTCATTAGGGAAAGTAATAAATTATGTGCAGTCTGTACAGCAATTTAAATTCATGAACTTAATCTACAAGTAGCAATATAGATAAATCTCAAAATCTTCTCTTTGGTGAAAGAAAAATCAAGTTGAAGTACTATATAAGTAAACTTTTAAACAGAAAAAAGCAACTTTATAAATTATTAATGGACACACATATTTGGTAAAAGTCTCAAAACATGCATAGAAATGATATTAACTTCAGATTTTTATTATCTCTGGAGAGGAAAGGGTACAAGATGGATGATGTGGGGCATTAGTTATACTTTTACTTGTCAGAACGATATTAATATTAAAAAATATGTAATAGCATGACATCCACCAGAATGGCTAAAATTAAAAAGACTGACAATATCAAGCACTGGTAAAGATATGGAGCAACAAGAACTCTCATCCATTTTTGGAAAGTATAAACTGGTGCTACCTTTTTGAGAAGCATATGGTATCATGTATTGGAGGTAAATATATATACATACACACACCTATGGCTTAGATAATAAGTAGGTAGATAGATAAATAAGAGATAGATAGACCCAAAATGCATACCAGTATTTCCTAAAATACATGAAAAGAACGTTTCACAATAACCACGAAACTAGAAACAAAATAAGTGTCCCTCAGTGGCAGAATGGGTAAATGAATCGTGACATATTCATATACCAAAAGAGTATGCACCAATGAGAATGGACAGACTACAACCTAATGTAACAACAGAGGTAAATCTCAAGAAAATAATGTTAGGCAAAAGAAGCCTGCAATGAAATAGAGAATACTGTAAATACATTTAAATAAAATTCAAAAATAGTCTAAACTAATCATTAGAAGTCAGGATAGTGGTTATATTTGGGAAAAGGTGGGCTGGAAGGAGTCACAAGTAGGGTTTCTGGTATCTTGGAAGTATTATTTTTACAATGGCTGGGTACACAGTATTCGATTTGTGAATATTCATCATCAATCTATAAGCTTATAATTCGTATGTACAATATTTCATTATAAAACTTTTAAAGGAATGCAAATTTAAAATAGGAACAGAAAATTTGAATGAAAGTTTTTATAATAGTTATCTATAACATTTCTCCCCAAACATTTCCTTGATGTGGCATAAACAGAAAATAACATTTATAGATCACATGGGAGTAAACAGAGGAGGTCTGTTTGTTGATAGAAGTGACTGATTCAAGAGCCCAGTTCCAGACATACTTAGGACCCATTTGCAGAACACTGATGGCTCAGGATTCAACTTACCCATTTAAAGGTTTTTCAAAAAGGTCAGCTTCCTTTAATATTTTTATTAATTTTTTTTTTGTTAGAGGAATTATAGGTTTATGAGATCTCCTGCATAAAATAGATAAAATACAGACTTCTTACATCCAACCCTATTATTAACACCTTGCATTAGTGTGGAACATTTGTTATAATTCATGAAAGAACATTTTTATAAGTATGCTATTAACTATAGTCCATCATTTACAATACGGTTCACTGTGTTGTACAATCCTAGTTTTTTTCTTTCAATTTTAATTCTAGTAACATATATACAACCTAAAATTTCCCCCTTCTAACCACACTCACATATATAATTCAGTGCTGTTAATTACATTCATAATATTGTGCTATCACCACCACCATCTATTACCAAAACTTTGTAATCAAACCAAATAGAATTTCTGTACAATTTAAGCCTTAACTCCCCATTCCCTACCCTCAGCCCATCTCCTGATAACCTATATTCTAGATTCTGACTTGATGAGTTGGCTTATTCCAATTATTTCATATCAGTGAGATCATACAATATTTGTCTTTTTTTGTATGGCTTATTTCACTCAACATGATATCTTCAAGGTGTTGTCACATGAATCAGAACTTCATTACTTTTTAATGCTGAATAAGATTCCATTGTATTATGTATACTACATTTTGTTTATCCATTTACTAGTTGATGGACACTTGGGTTGCTTCTATTTTTAGACAATTGTGAATAATACCATTATGAGCATCATCTGCAAATATCTGTTTGAGTCCCTGCTTTCAATTCTTGTGGGTATATACATAGGTATATGTGGTAGTTTGAAGCTGTATGTACCCCCCCAAAAACATGCTCTTATATTTAATCCACTCTTGTAGGGGTAGAACCTTTTGTTGTGGTTACTTCAGCTAAGGTGTCACCCACCTCAATCAGAATGGGTCTTAATATTATTACTGGAATTTTTTATAAGAGAAAGAAATTCAAGCAGAGAGAAAGGAAGTCATGAAAGCAAGAAGCTGAAATCAAGGAACCTTGGAAAAAAAGGGAGAGATGCACAGACACCAAGTGACAGAGAAGCCAAGGATCACTGGAAGCTGACCTTCAGGAAGAAAGCATCAGCTTGATTATGCCTTGATTTTTATATATATCAGGCCATGGTGATGCCTTGATTTGGACATTTTCCTGGCCTCATAACTGTGAGCAACTAAATTCACATTGTTTAACCTAACCCATTTCATGGAATTTGTTTTCAGCAGCACAGGAAACTAAAACATGCTAGGTCATTTAGTAAATCTATACTGAGCTTTCTAAGGGACTGTCAAACTCTCCTCCACAGTTACTGTACCATTTGCTATTCCCAACAGCAATGAGTGAGTGTACCATTTCTTCACACCCTCTCCAACACCCCTATAATATTCTGTTAATAGTAGCCATCATAGTGGGTGTGAAATGGTACCTCATTGTGGTTTTGATTTCCCTTTCCCTAATAGCTAATGATGTTGAATATCTTTTCATGTGCTTTTTAGCCATATGTATATCCTCTTTGTCAAAAATGTCTATTCAAACCTTTTGCCCATTTTTAATTGGGTTGTTTGTCTTTTTTATATTCTGGACATTAAACTCTTATCAGATATGTGGATTCCAAATATTTTCTCCCATTGAATAGGTTGTCTTGAACTTTCATGTTCAAGTCCTTTGATGTACAAAAGTTTTTTATTTACGTGAGGTGCCATGTTTCAATTTTTCTTTTATTTTTCTAGTGCTTTGGGTGCAAAGTCTAAGAAACCATTGCCTACCACAAGATGCTGAAGATGCTTCCCTATGTTTTCTCCAAGGACTTTTGTGATCCTTGTTCTGTGACAAGGGAAAAGGGAAGGAAAGTTAGGGGGGCTTCTCTTCAGTGAATTTGTGCCAGCAGAGCCCACTTTGAATCTCAGCTCTAGCCAGATGAAAACACAGGAAAGCAGAAATGGAAAGAAACACCTCCACGGAAAGGTGCAACAATAAGTGCCATCTGCTAGCTGGTCTGGAAATTGCATGAAGAAAAACCTACTTTTAGATCTCTCTAAACACTAACTCCTAGGAGAAAATCTGCACTCCATTAGTGAGTCCTTGGCCCAATTTTGATAACTTAAGCTGGGCAATTTTAAAGACTTAGAATAAGTTGAACCAAATATCAAAGGAGAACTGTGAATAAAAAACAATAAGCAAGAGAGAGAAATTGACCCTCAGATTAAATTGACCAACATATTCAGATGCCTAAACATCAGCAAAAAATTACAAACCATACTAGGAAACAGGAAGAGATGGCCCAGCCAAATGAACAAACCAAATATCCTGAAGAGATACAGGATTTAAGACATTTAATCAATGATGATCATACAACTCTCCTAAATTAATTCAAAGAATTGGAAGAAAATATAACTAAAGAGAAAAGGATATTAAGAATATACTGGGTGGGCATAAAGGACAATTTGAAAGCCTGCAAAGAAAAATAACAGTGCTTATGGGAATGAAAGACACAATAGATGAGTTTAAAAATACATTAGAAGCACATAAGCATATTTGAAGTGCTTGAAGACAGAATTAGTGATTTCAAAGCAGAACATCTGAGCTGGAAAAGACAGAAGAACACAAAGATGAGAATAGAAAAAAATAGAACAGGGTCTCAGGGACTTGAATGACAATGAAAAACATACAAACATACACATTATGGGTGTCCCAGAAGGAGAAGAGAATGGAAAAGGGACAGAAAGGATATTTGAGGAAATAATAACTGAAAACTTCCGAACCCTCATGAAAGACATAAATATCAATATCCAAGGACAACACACCCAAAACAGAATAAATCCAATAGACCTACCCCAAGACACCTACTATTCAGATTGAAAAATATCAGAGATAAAGAGAGTATTCTGAAAGCAGCAAGAGAAAAACAAAGCATCACATACAAGGGAACCTCGGTAAGATTAAGTGCTAACCTCTCATCAGAAGCATGGAGGTGAGAAGAAAATGGTTTGATGTATTTAATGTATTAAAAGAGAAAACCTGACAGTGAAGAATTCCATATCTGGCAGAACTGTCCATCAAAAATAAGAGTGAGTTGAAAGTCTTCACAAACAAAAACTGAGAGAGGGTGGTACCAAAAGACTGGAACTACAAGAGATACTAAAGAGAGTGCTGAAACCTGAAAGGAAAAAACAAGGGCAAGAGAACTGAGAAGTGTATAGAAATGAAGATGATTAAGAAGGGTAAATTAATGGGTAAAAAGACAGACAGTAGTAAGATATGAAAACAGAAAGCCAAAGGACAAATGGATGAAGGAAGTAATGCCTTTACAGTAATAACACTGAATGTTAATAGTTTGAACTCCCCAATCAAAAGACATTGACTAATAGAATGGGAAAAGATATGAACCATCTATATGCTGTCTACAAGAGAGTCACCTCAGACATAAGGACACAATCGGGTTAAAAGTGAAAGGCTGAAAAAGATATTCCATGCAAGCTGTAACCAAAAAAGAGCTGGAGTAGCAGTGCTAATGTTGGACAAAATAGATTTTAAATGCAAAACTGTTAAAAGAGATGAAGAAACTCATTACATATTAATAAAAGGGGCAATTCATCAAGAAGAAATAACTGTACTAAATATTTATTCACCTAACCCGAGTGCCCCAAGAAACATTACGCACACACTGGCAAAAATGAAGGGAGAAATATATGTCTCTACAATAATAGTTGGAGACTTCAGTATACCAATCGCAATATTGGATGGAACATCTGGATAGAGGATAAATAAAGAAACAGAGAGATTGACTAATAGGATAAATGAACTAGACCTAAGATACATCTATAGAGCACTTTACGCTAAAACAGCAGGATATATATTCTTTTCAAGTGTGCATGAGCCCTTCTCCAGGATAGACCATATGTTAGGTCACAAGACAGGTCTGAAATAAATTTTTAAAAAGATTGAAATTATACAAAACACTTTCCCTGATCATAACAGAATGAAGCTGAAAATCAATAATGGATGGAAAAAGGAAAAATTCTTAAATACATGGAGATTAAACAACACACTCTTAAATAATCAGAGGGTCCAAGAAGTTATTGCAAGAAAATTCAGCAAATATCTTGAGATGAATGAAAATGAGAACAAAACA
>JAKSZT010054458.1:15538030-15550319 GCA_026826555.1 Tolypeutes matacus | reverse complement strand
GCAAATAAATTTACTCAGAAATGAGAGGGGGGACATTACCCTTGACCCCCCAGAAATAAAAGAGATCATAAGAGGATACTATGAACTGTATGCCAAAAACCTAGACCATGTAGATGAGATGGACAAATTTCTAAAAACACGTGAACCACCTACACTGACCGTAGAAGAAATAGAAGACCTCAACAAACGAATCACAAGTGAAGAGACTGAAAGTCATGAAAAACCTCCCAAAGATGAAAAACCCAGGACCAGATGGCTTAACAGGTGAATGTTACCAATCATTCACAGATGATCTAATGTCAATCCTGCCCAAGCTCTTCCATAAAATTGAACAGGAAAGAATGCTACCCAAATCATTCTACGATGCCAACATCACCCTAACACCAAAACTAGATAAAGACACTACAAAAAAAAGAAAATTACAGACTAGTATCTCTAATGAATATAGATGCAAAAATCCTCAACATAATTCTTGCAAACTGAATCAAAAACCACATTAAAAGAATTATAAACCACAATCAAGTGGGTTTTATCCCTTGTATGCAAGAGTGGTTTAACACAAGAAAATCATTAATGTAATAAGCCACATTGATAAATTGAAGAAGAAAAATCACATTATCCTCTTGATTGATGCAGAAGGAGCATTTGACAAAATACAGCACCATTTCTTGATAAAAATACTCCAAAAAAATAGGAATGGAAGGAAGATTTCTCAATATGGTAAAGTGCATATATGAAAAACCTATAGCTAGCATTGTACTCAGCAGTGAAAGACTGAAAGCTTTCTTGCTGAAATCAGGAACAAGACAAGAATGCCCACTGTCACCACTGTTATTCAATATTGTGCTAGAAATTTTAGCTAGAACAATTAGGCTAGATTAAGAAATAAAAGGCACTCAAATAGGAAAGGAAGAAGGAAAAACTTGCAGTGTTCACTGATATGATCCTATGTCTAGAAAATCCTGAAAAATCCAAAACAAAGCTATTAGAACAAATAGATGAGTTCAACAAAGTGGCAGGATACAAGATTAATAAGCAAAATTGAATAGCATTTCTTTTCTTTTTTTTTTTTTTTTTTTTTTTTTTTTTTTGTAGTCTAGGGATACTTATTTATTCTACTACAATTTTTCCAATAGTAAAATTCCAAGTCCTATAAACTCACTCTGAGCATCCAAAAAACCATGAAAATCCTATTGCTTAGAAAGGAGAAGAGAATTGTGGTCCACTACTGATGTGCAATATGAGGAGGAAATCAGAAAAAAAATACATTTCTACTAGTGACTAAAATAATCAAATATTTAGGAATAAACTTAACCAAGGACATAAAGGACCTGTGTTCAGAAAACTACAAAACATTGCTAAAGGAAACCAAATAAGTCTTAAATAAATGGAAGGATATTTCATGTTCATGGATTGGAAAACTAAATATCATTAAGATGTCAATCCTACCCAGACTGATTTACAGATTCAATACAATCCCAATAAAAATCCCAACAACCTTTTTTTGCAAAAATGGAAAGCCAATTATCAAATTTGTTTGGAAAAGTAAGGGTCCCTGAACAGCTAAAAATGTCTTTTAAAAGAAGAACAAAGTTGGAAGAATCTCACTGCCTGACTTTAAAGCATATTACTTAGCTACAGTGGTAAAAAACAGCATGTTACTGACATAAAGATGGACATTGACCAATGGAACCAAATTGAGAATTCAGAAATAGACTCTCACATCTACAGTCAAGTGATTTTTGACAAGGCTCTCAAGCCCTCCCAGATGGGCCAGAGCAATCTATTCTGTGCTGAGAGAATTGGATATCCATATCCAAAAGAAAGAAGGAGGACATCTATCTCCCACTTTATACAAAAATGAACTCCAAATGGATCAAGGACCTAAATATAAAAGCAACAGCCATAAAACTCCTAGAAGAAAATGTAGGGAAACATCTTCAAGACCTTGTAGTAGGTGGTGGTTTCTTGGACCTTACACCCAAAACATGAGCAACAAATGAAAAAATAAATAAATAAGACCTCCTCAAAATTAAACACTTTTGCACCTCAAAGGACTTTGTCAAAAGGGTGAAAAGACAGCCAACTGAATGGGAGAAAATATTTGGCAATCATATATCTGATAAGGGTTTAATATTCATGATATATAAAAAGATCATACAACTCAACAAGAAAAAGACAAATGGCCCGATTAAAAAATGGGCAAAAGACTTGAAAAGACAATTGTGCAAAGAAGAAATGTTCAGCATCACTAACGATTAGGAAATACAAATCAAAACCACAATGAGATGTTTCATACCTATTACACTGGCCACTATTAAAATGTCAGATAACTAAAAATGTTGGAAAGGATGTGGAGAGATAGGAACGCTTATTCACTGTTGATGGAAATGTAGAATGGTACAGCCACTGTGGAGGACTGTTTGGCAGTTCCTAAGGAAGTTGAATATACTTGCCATGTGACCTAGCAATACCATTGCTAGGTATATACACAGTAGAACTGAGAGCAGTGACACAAATATATATCTGCATACCAATGTTCATAGTGGCATTATTCATGGTTGCCAAAAGTTGGAAACAACCCAGATGTCCATCAGCTGATGAATGGATAAAAAAAATTGTGGTGTACATACACAATGGAATTTTATGCAGCGGTAAGAAGAAATGAAATTGTGAAGCATATGACAACATGGATGAACATGGAGGACATTATGTTGAGTTAAGCAAGCGAGACACAAAAGGAAAAATGCTTTATGATTGTGCTATTATGAAGTAAATATATTGTGTAAACTCATGGAATTGATAATTAGAATATAGGTCACCAGAAAATAGAAGGAGGGTAGAGAATGGAAAGCTGAGGGTTAATCTGTGTAGAATTGGTAAAAAGGTTGTTTGCAAATCTTTGGAAATGAATAGAAACGGTGAAAGCATATCATGGTGTTTGTAACTAGCAGTGCTATTGTATGGGTATGACAGTGGTTGAAAGGGAAAGTCTAAGGTCAAGCATATTATTAGAAGGAAAGCTAAAAAATGCAACACGGGACTATATAATATAGTAAAACCTCATGTGAAATACAAATATGGGTGAGATTGCATATATGACTGTTTTTACAAAATATAAATACAAATATACTAGAGAGAAGGAAAAAGAATAGCAGCTATGTACGGCAGGTGAGGCATAGAGAGTTTGAGAGGTGATAAGTTTTGTTTGTTTCTTATTACTATTATAATTATTGGAATAATGAAAATGCTCTAAAATGATTGAAGTGAAAAATTCACAACTATGTGATTATACTGAATACCATTAATTGTACACTTTGGATGGATTTATGCTTTATTAATATGTGCCAAAAAAATTGATGTGTTAAAAAATTAGATTAAAAAATCAATTGGCCATAGATATGAGGGTCTGTTTCTGAACTTTCAATTCAACTCCATTGGTCTATATGCCTATCCTTTCCAGTACCATATTTTGTTTTGTTTTTTTGTTTGTTTTTTGTTTTAATCACTGTCACTTTGTAATACATTTTAAAGTCAGGAAATGTGAGTCCCCAACACCGTTCGTCTTTTCAAAATGTTTTTTGACTATAAGGGTCCCCTTACCCTTCCAAATAAATTTGATAATTGTCTTTTCTATTTCTGCAAAGTAGGCTGTAGGAATTTTAATTGGGATTATATTGAATCTGTAAGTCATTTTGGGTAGAAATGACATCTTAACAATATTTTCTTCCAATCTGTGAGCATGGAATATCCTTCCATTTATTTAGATCTTCTTTTATTTCTTTTAGCAACATTTTGTAGTTTTCCGTGTATAAGTCCTTTACATCCTTGGTTAAATTTATTCTTAGATATTTGACTCTTAATTTTTATTGTAAATACATTTTTATCTTGAATTATTCCTCAGAGTGCTCATTATATAAACACTAGTTATTTTTGCCTGTTGATCTTGTACCATGTCAATTTGTTGAATTCTTAAATTAGCTCTAGTAGCTTTGTTGTAGATTTTTCAGGACTTTCTATATATAGGATCATGTCATCTGCAAATAGTGAAAGTTTTAATTCTTCCTTTCCAATTTGAATGCCTTTTATTACTTTTTCTTGCCTCATTGCTCAGGCTAGAACTTATAGTACAATGTTGAATAACAGTAGGCATCCTTTTCTTGTTCCAGATTTCAGAGGGAAAGTTTTCATTCTTTCACCATTGAGTGTGATGTTAGCATTAGGTTTTTATATATACTTTTTATCATGTTGAGGAAGTTTCCTCCTATTTCTGTTTTTAAGTGTTTTTATGAAGAAATAATGCTGGATTTTGTCAAATGTCTTTTCTTTGTCAATTGAGATGATCATGTGTTTTATTCCTTTGTTTTATTAATGTGGTATATTACATTAATTGATTTTCTTATGCTGAACCACCTTGCATATCTGGGATAAATCCCATTTGGTCATGGTGTATAATAGTTTTAATTTTTTGATTTGCTAGTATTTTGTTGAAAAGATTTGCATGTATATTCATATGAGAAATTGGTCTGTATTTTTTTGTGCTATTTTCGTCTGGCTTTGGAATTAGGGTAATATTGGCTCATAGAATGAATTAGATTGTCTGCCCTCTTCTTCAACTTTTTTGGAAGACTTTAGCAGTTTGAGTATTAATTCTTCTTGGAATGTTTGGTAAAATTCCACTGTGAAGCCGTCTGACCCTGAGCCTTTCTTTGTTGGGAGGTTTTTGATGACAGATCCAATGTGTTTACTTGTAATTGGTCTGTTGAGATCTTTTATTTCTTCTAGTATCAGTGTAGGTTGTTTTAATTTCTTCTCTTGACTGAGCCATCTCTTCCTGCCTCTTAGTATGGCTTGTAACTTTTTGCTGATATCTGGGTATCTGATTACTTTGATGTGTTAACTTGATAAACATTGGCTGAGGTCTATTTTTATTGGTTTTGTATTAAGGCTCTCCTTTGACTTTTGGTCTAACTTATTCTGGACCTTTATAGTAGCCCGTGTATGACTGTTTAGATTTTCTCAGTTCTTCGTCACCTGATTCTTTCCCTGGATATGTGGTACATTTTTTAAGATTGCCCTTTTGTGTAATTGTTTCACCTCCCAGAAACAGCTTCCTTTCTATTGTTCCTTCTCTGGGAATTGTTTGTTTCTGTGCAGAATTTTCTCCCTTGCTCCTATGATTTGTTTAAATTGTCTCCCACACTCAGTGTCCCCTTTTAACTACACTTTTCAGTTCTGGGACCCAACTTGGGCCCCCAGACCCCCTGCCCTTTTTTTTTTCCATGAGGCTTTTCTGCTTCAGGTTTCTTCTCCATTAGGATATCCTATCCCAGGGATCCAGATGATGTCAATCCAGAAAGATTTGTTTTGCACATAGGTGGTCCAGCAAACAGACTGGATTGATTGTATGCATATTTTGCCAACAGTTCTGCTGTGTTCTCTTTTGTTTCCTGGAGGCTCTTTTGAATGCTTTCGCTCACCAGCAACCTAAGTTCTACCTTGGGTCTCTGCGGGCTTGTGTCCCTGTCCTTGGATGTGCATTGGGTTCTAACTTGCTGCTGTGAGTGGCTTTATAGTGTGCATCCAGCAGGAGGGCCCCTGACAACTCTCTATGCAACTCTCAAACTACACAGGATCAAGTGGAAGGGAAAGGGTCTGGGCTGGCAGATGGCAAATCTACTGATTTTGGTGTTTTTCTTCCTTTTTCTTTGATCCATACTTTGTGGAGTCCTTCTCCAGTCTCAATCATCCTCCAGAGATCCAAGCAAGTGGGATTTGTCTTTTTTTTAGTTGATTCTGAGGGGAGACTTTTCCAGGGCATGTCTTGTGGCCACATTGAGGATGTTACTCTCAGTTTCCTTTGATTTTAATGCTGTGAACAAAATTCACTTTCTAGCTCAGAAAATTACTTTCCAAATCCAGCCTGCTATATTGTCTGTCTTTTGTGTATTCCACCATTTGTCTTATGAATCAGAAGACAAATAATTGTGATTCCCAAAATAACTGCATGACTATTCTAACACAATTCTTATTTTTATATCATCACATTATTTTAGTTATTCTGATAAATGATCTTTTAATAAATGGGTTGTGCACTGTTGAAAAGCCTTGTGCTCCTGGCCTGTTTATAACTTTGTAGCAACTTGTTTCTCCCTTTTTCTCTATTTTTCACACCCTATTTTCCCTGGCCCAATTTATTATAAAGGAGACTCTAAGCACCTCCTTTGTATGACCAATTATTTTGGGGAATGGGACTGTGCTTTACAATTGATTAAGATTTTTCACTTTCATTAGGAAATTTAATACCCACAATACTCTGTTGTAAAGTGCATACTATCTCCACTTTACAAATAAGAAAGCTGAAAGTTATTTGTACCTGTCATGCCAAATGTTACATATTGAAAATTGAATCCATTCTTTCTCCCCAGCTGATGTCTCCCTCTTGATGTCTTAACTCAGTGAATAAAGGGCAATCACTGAGTAAGCCAGAAATTTGGGAATCAACCAGACACTTTCATCTCTAACCCACTGATCTAATCACTAAGCCTATGTAATGTGAACTCTAAATTATCTGTTAAATCTATTCCCTCAGTAAAGTACAGAATATGATTTCTGCAAGATGTCTAGAGAAAGTCTGGAAGAACAGAGCATATAACATTCTGGATAAAACAAAGTGAAAAAAAAAAAGCAGATAACTTTTTTTCCAGTGTATTACTAAAGTTGCAGGAAAGTAATAGCAGTTCAAGCAGGCCAGAAAGAATGAGAAAGTGGGAATCCAGACAAAAAGCAAGCTTTGAAGTTGATGTTTAGCTGGGAGCATCTGTAGCTTACCAGTAACCTAGAACTTGGATTTGAATGGGTTAACATTTGCACTGGGGCCTTGTGGCCAAGCAATATAAGGAGCTGGGTTGGAGACTTTTGCATAATGATGATGGTGGGCAAAGCCAATTCCAAAAAGCAGAGAGTATCTACTACTGCAAGCAAGACAGTACCATCCATCTGCCCCATGGGCTCTAAGCCACCTCTCAATCAGAAATAGAGTGTGCATCACCACCCCAAAATCCTCAAGACTGAGGAATGAACAAACATAAGTGGGGAATGCAACTATGACCTAAAGGAGACTTATTATTCTAGCAATGGAAGAACTTATAACATTGCTATAAAAGCAGTGGTCACCAGAGTTTCTGAAGGAAGAGAGAGGGAAGAATAGGTGCAACATGGAGCATTTTTGGGGACATTGGAATTGTTCTGAATGACATTGCAATGATGGATGCAAGCCCTTACACATTTTGTCAAAGCCTATAAAAATGTGCAGTTGAAAGTATAAACTATTGACCATGGTTGGTAGCACTGCTTCAATATGGGTTTATCAATTGTAACAAATACCATGCTAATCAAAGATGTTGTTGATGGGGAAAAGTGGGGGGGAGGGAGAGGATATATGGGAATCTTCCTATATTTTCGATGTACACTTATATAATCTAAAGCTTCTTTAAAAATAAAATAAAGGGCAACAACTTCAGTGCAAAAATCAAGGTTTAAAAAAACTATTTTGACACATAGGGGAAGGTGGTAGACTTTTGTGTCTTAGAGAATTGGGGGAGGGGGGAATAAAACAAAATAGACCCCAGTGGGAATTCCTAATAGACCCCAGCACTCCCCCAAGTATTTTTTAGTTTGTTGATTTTGTCTTTACCACTGCATTTTATAGTAGAATAGGAAAAGCGAAAAGCAAATATGAGGAAGTTGTAAATACTCAAGAACTTTCAAAAAGTTTGATGGGCCTGGTGTGGAGTTACTATGTCCCTTCTTCTGAGGCTTATTGGGAGGAATATGTATGGTAACATATGTCAAACACCAAGCACAGTGCCTGGCCTATGGGAGATAATACGTGTTAGTTTTCTTCTTCCTTAGCTACATGATTCTAGGAGACCCACAGCCACCTGCCTCTGCTTCTTGAGGCCAAAGTCCTCCAATGACCTCCAGCGGGTCCTCCAGATGATTCAGAGAAGTATTGTCTTTGCAATACTTGGGATCCCGGGAGCACTAAACTGAGACATTTAAATCAGATTGGGCACTTAGAGGTTATACTGTGAAGGTTTTTCTTAGAAGTGGAGAAAGAGCCACTATTTTCTAGTTTCCTCTCCTATTAATTGTTTTCCTTATCCACTTTAGGAATAATAATTATTATAACTCCCTCTGAATATGGAGCTTTATAGGGAATGAATTTTTTAAAACTGATTAAAATATTGGCAATAAATATTTTACAACAAAGTCAAGCTACCAAATCTTCCAAATCTGAAATGTCAGTAACTGCTAATTTTGAGGAAAGAATGTGATTTTTATTCAATATAGCCATCTGGAAGACAATAGTTTACCAGATGTCCCCAAAAAATTAATAAATCAAGGTAATCTAAAACAAATAAAAGTAGTTCAAAAACCTGCCAATTCTATTTTTTTTCTAACTTGGGCGCTAGTGGAAGAATAGTGTATAGATAAACTTAAATGCTTTTAAAACAGACCCCATATGATAATAATTGAACTTCACTTATGGTTGTACTTGGAAAAACCAGGGCTTTATTATAAAAATTTTCTGAGTGCAAAATGTGTTGATTGCAATGAATATCTCATATCAGGAAAGAACTATTGACTTATAGTTTCATTTTTCCTTGAATAAGATCAAATCATAACTTAAATAAGCATTCTTTGAAATAACAAGCATAGATGCATCTAGTCTCTAGCTGCTTTCATAATTAACCATATAAAGCAAAACACTTTAAATTACCAAATATATAAAATAAATACAATTTTACAGTAATTTTTCCAAAGTCTGCTACTTGAAGACATTAAAAAATTAAAATTACATCAAAATTATACTATATATATAAAAGTTGGGAATTGCATTCTGCTGTGTGTAACTGAAAACCTAAATAATAGTGGATTTATCAAGATAAGCTCAGAAGGGCTGGCAAATGTGGATTTAAAACCGGTCACGTTGCAAACCTGAATAAAATTGGGGTCCATTCGTTAAGGAAGAAGTAGACAATGGATATTAAGCAGGAAACTAGCAATCCTGGCCACCCTTGATTATTTATATTCCACAAGACAGGAAATTTGAAAGTTATAAGGACAGGTTTTTTTTAAAAATGCGGAGAAAAAGGAAAACAATGTTTTTTTAAAGTCCTTTACAGTAAAAAAACAACTTGATCCTGAAAAATATATGTTTTAATGCAGTCTAAGCACACAGGAAATAAGAAATATCTCTAGCTCTCTCTCCCCAAAAACAAGCTTGATCTGCAACAGGTCATTAAAAAGTAAGCTAACATGTAAGAGGCATGTCTCTGAGGGCCTCTGCCAGCAACGAGTACAGGAGGTTTAAGGACCTCTCAATCAGAGGTTTAAGGACCACCTTCAGACCCAGAAGGCAGCAAAAGTGGTCCTGGGTCATTGGTGTCTCCTGACTCCGACTAGAAGCAAATGTAAATAATTGCTGGAAGAAAGAATTTTCAATTTAGGCCTCAAGGATGTCCACAGATTAAGATGAACCAAACATGAGTTCACAATAAAAGATCATCAAGTACACAAAGAAGTGATCTAGTACTAAACAATCTACGACTGTAACTCATTATATTAACAGCTTAAAGAAGAAAAACTACACAATCATCTCTTGGATGCAGAAAAATCATTTCCCTCAAACTCATCACTCATTTATAATTATAAACATATCCATACAATTTATAAATCCTCTTATCATTACTAATAATTTTTCTGTAAATCATTGTGGCTTTTCTATGTAGATAATTACATCATCTGTGTTTCATGATCACTTTCTTTCTACCTTTCCAGCTCTGCAGTGGCTATGTACCCAAGAAAAACATGTTCTTAAACTTAATCCATTCTTATGGGTATGGACATATTGTAAATAAGAGCTCTTCCAGATGTTACTTCAGTTAAGTTGTGGACCAAATGAATCAGGTTGGGCTTTGATCCAGATTACTGGAATCCTTTATAAGCAGAATAAAAGAAAAACGAAAGTAAGGGAAGGAACAGCCAGAAGCCAAAAGTCAATGGAATCCAGAAAAAACAGTTAAGCCAAGAAAAGCTGCCATGTGCACTGCCATGTGACAAAAAGCCAAGGACCAAGGATCACTAGCACCCAGTCCCAGTATGCCATGGTATTCTGGGAGAAAGCATTGCCTTGATGATGCCTTGTTTTTGGACTTCTCTTAGCCTCAAAACGATGAGCCAATAAATTCCTGTTGTTTAAGCCAACCCATTTGTATGGTATTAGTTTTTAGCAGCCAGGAAACTAAAACAAGCTCCTAATACCCTTTGTTTCCTTTTCTTGCCTTATCGAGGTGGTTAGGACTTCCAGTACAATGTTGAATAGAATTGATGATAGAAGTCACCCTTACCTTGTTTCTTGATTTTACAGAGAATACTTCTATCATATTGCCATTAAAATGATGTTTGAAACTGTAAGTTTTAATAGATATATTTTTGGGGGGAGGGGTAGGTTTAAAAATGTGCCTTTTATTAAGAGATTTTGTTTTAATCATGGATGGTTAATGAAATAATGGACTCAAAAATAAATTTAAAAAGAAAAGCAACCCAATAGAAAAATGGTCAAAGGATATGAATAGTCAATTCACCAGTAAGAAAACACAAATTGTGAGTAAATATATGAAATTAATTTTAATCTCATCAATAATCTGGTAATTTCACACCTTGTCAAATATTTTAGAGAAATGTCTGCAAATATGTACCTGGAAATATATAAAAGAATGTTCATGGTAGCATAATAGCAAAAAAATTGCAAATCATTTCAAATGTTCATCAACAGGACAATGAATTAATAAGTTATTACACATTCACCAGATGTAATATTATATGGTAGCGAAAATGAATGAACTGTAACAATATGCAGAATCATGGGTAAATTTCAAAAATAGAATATTTATATACATATCATACATATTGCTTTGTATGTAGCAAATATTAAATATTTTTAACTATAAATGTGAAAAATTGCCTAGGTAGCCTATCAGTGCTTTCCTATCTTGGTGGTGTTGGTTCCGTTGATCAATGTTTTGGGTCGATAAGTGATATAGTGGACTTTGACTCGTAGGTCTTGGTGCTTATTATTCGAGATAATTTGTCATGGACCCTCAGTACCTCTGCACATTCTTCCTGAGTGTGCCAAGAACACAAGGTCCTTTACCAAGGCTATTTCTAAGGGTTATGTTTGCAGTGAGCAACCTTCAGGATTGAGGTAATATCTCTCACCAGACAAAGAGCAGACTTGCCTCCACTTGCAAATAAAGCAGTAAATTCCTAAATCTTGGTATTTGTGGCAGTTTGAGATTATTTTATGAATCCCCAAAAGAGAAAGATTGTGTTTGTAAACTGGTCTGTTCCAGTGAGTGTGATACCATTTGTTTGCATTAAATTCGGTTGAGGGCTCTTTGATTAGAATACTTGATGAGATTGCTTTAGACAGCTGAGATCAAACCTCAGGAAGAAACCAGAGCAGCCTAGACTGATATAGGAGGGCTGGAAAGAGACAAGCCCTATGCCTGGTTGCCCTCAGCTGAGCTCAAACCTGGGCAGAGATTGGTGGCCATCTTGCTTCAACACATGACAGCTGACTTGGTGAGAAAGTGCCTCAGTTTGGACTTTTCACAGCCTTGAAACTGTAAGGTTTTACCCCCAAAAATCCCTTTTATAAAAGCCAACCCATTTCTGGTACTTTGCATCGGCAAACTAAAACAGCGTTCTTTGGCTATATTGCAAACCAACTGTTTGTGACCCCTCTGGAGTGCTTGCATGAGATTTGAGAGATAAAGGGAACCAATATGACTATGCTGATTCTCTGTCTACTGTTATACCATTTGCATTGATTCATGGACAGATATGAAAGGGTTAGCAATATGGATTGCCCAATGGAAAGCTAATAATTTGCTTATAAATGGGCAACCCTAGTGGGGGGCAAGATATCTGAGAGTGCCTACAATGCCTAGGGGCAAAGGTTATTACCCTCCATGTGGCTGCCCATCAAGCACACGCCCTCCCTGGAAACATAGAAGCAGATATCTTAGTAAAGACACAGGCGGTGTAGATGACTGACAAGACAGACATAGTCCACTGGGCACACCGGAAAGGTGGACACAAGGGTGTTCACACAACCTGGATGCTAGCACAAGTGGCTGGTTGCCTATCTCCAGAGAGGACATTGTGAGAGTCTGCCAGACTGTTCCACTTGCAGCCAAGTGCAGCCCTAATCTCTGCT
>JAKSZT010054458.1:15146813-15538020 GCA_026826555.1 Tolypeutes matacus | reverse complement strand
TTCATGGGGAGTTGTAGGTAAACACCCTGGAGCACAACCTAAACTTTTCCAGCAAAGTGAGAGAAGCCTTCGGGAAGGTGCTCAATGCCCCAAAGAATACAGCCTTCTGCCAGTGAGGATTCTATGCCCAATTATGAGTTGGGTGTATTTGGCTAACTCTTACCACAAGGATATTACCACTACCTGCCTCCTGTAAGAAAACAAAAAACCATAATCCAATTGATATGAGATATTGAAGCCGTGTGTTTCCAAAAAAAAAAAAAATTTTCCCATGCCATTGTCCTAATTAGCAGCAACTCGTTTGCTACTGACTGGGGCCGATGTCCTGTTATCTACTGGATTTCCCTAACGGTACACATTGGTTATGCGGTACAAACATGTGGCTGTGGCAACCCCCTGGTGGATAGGAAGAGGTACTCCTGGCTTCCACTGGATGTACTCTGTGATATTAACCACAACCTGGTGTCCTTAAATGAGCCTATTTGGAGAGGGAAGAGGAGCAGATCTGTATTCTCTGGGAGGGATTATTTGCGTAAACTCCTTTCACACATACACACATACACACACATATATACACACAAAAATGACCCAAACTGGGAAACATAATAGTTTCTCAAAATCAATTGTAGCCAAAGCCCTTTCTGAGATGGAGAGGAAATTTGGGATTGATCTTTGGGACCTAGAAATTAAGAGGTTACTCTTTGGGATGTGAAGACATTACCAATTCTCTTGTCAAAGAAACAAATGCTTGAGATTTATTCCTGCTACTTGGCTCCCAAGAAGAAATATTTCTCATCATAATGGGTCCTCCCTCATACACAAACCTTGGAACATATTTGTGCTTTGATGTGGACCAAAAACATTCATTAGAAGAAAGATTGTCTCTTGTCCTGCCGCTATAAATCCATCATCTATCTCAATAATAGAAACTATTTTTCTTCTCTAATTTTGCCCTCCCAGCTCCAATTCTCATTCTTTTTGTTTCCTTTATGAAACATAGTTCGAAAAGGGAAAATGAAATATGCAGAGATAAATAATAGATTGAAAAAATATTCTGTTTTACCATCTCAGGTCCTTTGGTTTCTGAACAAAGACAGAAAAAAAAAGAGAAATAGAAAAACATTCTACAAGCATTTTATGTGAATAGCCTGTGTAGCTTTAATAGACACTTAGGGCTCAACAGGGGCAACAGAAATTCAAAATCAGTTAATATGATTTCTTAACACCTGAGATTTATACCATAAAATAAATGCAGTGAATTTCAATTCCACTTATTGGTGAAAAAGCATGCATTATATCTGGCCTCCTGTTAACATTCTAGTCTTGTGTCAAATGACCTTAGAAAGTGTGTCAATATTTATTTGAGGTAAGATCATTTTATTTTAGGAACGTCTATCCCAAATGGGTTAGCTATGTTCAGAAAAGACCGTAAGGCATGTGTTTATAGGCATATATTAGATGACCTTGCCAAAAGTCTATACTCTAAAATACACCTGGGTTTTTCTTATATGAGAAAGGTCCTTTAAAATAATAAATAGTCAATGCTTCTCGGCCTTTTGGCACAGATCAAGTGTAAAATAATAAATAGCCTTAGCTTTCAGTTCTACTGAGATTAGAACATATGTGTCTCTGACCCTAAAAACATTTATTAATATTCTTCCAAAGTATGAGAACCAACTCAGCAAGTGTAGAATGTGCAAAAGAACATAATAGTACAATTTATATTTGTATTGCAATTTATAGTTTATTAATAACTTTACCTTTATTATCTTATGTGGACAAAATGTGTGTGAAGATTGGCATTGTGTGTCCCAAGACCTGATACAGTTCTACTGTAACTGACAGTAACCTCTATTTATATTCTTGAGAAGCTCTCCCCCCACATTGGGGCACAGAACAGATTAATTTTAATGGCATGTCCTCATAGAAGACGGAGCCGGAGATGGGAATGGAGAATATTTCTTTACTCTTTATGAATGTTTAGCTCTGTCTTCACTCATTTATTTATTCACTCAATTAGTACTTATTAAGTATTTGCCAAGTATTAAATACTAGAGATTCAAAGGAAAATGGATACGAACTTTTGCTTTTTTTACCTAAAAACAGGAGGAAGCCATTGAAAAGTATTTAAACAAGGTAAGTGAATTATCATAACTGCTTTTTGCAAAGAATTTTCTGGATGCAGCATGGAGATTACCTGCCTCTCTCAATCCTCACATCCAATAGATCTTAAGTTGTCAATATCTCAGTCTCTCCTCTCTTTTCCATTACCCCCTGCTCCTGCATAAATTTCAGGTCTTCTGCCTATTCTCACATGGAATATTGCTAGCTTACTGTTCTCCCTGCTCTGGTCATATCCTCCAACATCCATTATCTAGGTGCAGTAAGACTGAATCTTCAAAACTGCACCCTGATGGCATAACATCTCTTTTTCAAACGGGCCCCATACGTATAGAGTGAAGTCCAACTTCCTTAACAAACCAGGGTGTTTTATAGCCTGAGGCCCCTGGTCTTTGTTCTCAGTGAACTGCTTCTGGTTTCTGAATGTTTGTATTTTCACGAAGACTGTTATCTTGGCTTGGATTTCTTTTTTCCCCATTTTCACCTACCCTCTTGCCAAGTCTACTTATCCTTCCAATCTTTTAAACATAAATATCATTTCCTATGAGATAGTCATACCAGAGGGTATGTTTTTCTTTGCTATGCTCGGGAAAGCATATTTCTATTACTCCCATAATTAGAAGCTAAGAAGACCTGAGCTAATTTTTTTTGAGTTCTACTCAAAGCTACTCCATTTCAATGAAAGGGCCTTTACTCTACCCACCTCAGAATACAGACCGCATTGTTGACAATAACAAAAATAAAACAAAGCAAAACCTCTCCCTTTAGGGAGGTCCCCCGCTAATTAGTAAAACTATGCACATGGAAAAGACTCTGAAAGTTTCAGGAGGATTGAGAACAGCCCTCCCAGAACTGGTCCTTCTGGGATCACAAGTAAATGAAATAGAAGTGATCTTTGACACCCAATGGCTAACGGGTGACCAGAACTTATTAGCTCTCAGTCAATCACACAGAATGATGACAGTTCACATTTTTTCATTAAAATCACATATTTTGTCTGTATAAATGTGCCCTGTTCCTTTTTATTAAAACAACAACAACAAAATTTCGCAACACAGATTCAATTGTGTGGTCATATAGTCAAAATGCTTATTATGAAACAAAATTGGAAATAAATCTTTCGGCATTTCTACTAAGAACACGGATTTTCCTTTTAAATATATGCCAAACGGCTTACTAGTGCTAAGGGCTTATTGCCACTGTATTCTCTATAGCCAGTATTCTATCTTATAGAACAATTTGAAGTTGCGGGGTAAAATATTATTATTTGTTAATTTAGTTGTGGTCTGATGCCTAAAGACTTGAAATTATTTTTCTGCCACTATCTACTCAATAACTTTTAGTTTTCTCCTAAGACAAATGCTAATGATAAACATTTGACTGTAGACAATAAAATTTAAAATATTTTTATAAAGTAATGAGTAATTTTCTTGCATAATTCACAAACTGGTTTGAAAGCATTTTCATACACAATACAAAGTTTCAAATATTTGCAGAACATTTTAAATGAGTATAGCCTCTCTAAGAATCAATCTGAAAAATAAACATCTATGTGAATTCAGTGTGCTATTTTAAAATAAAAGTCTTATTTTAAACTCATATTTAGTACAATGTGGATAAAAGTATCTTGGAGAATATATTTATTAACAAAATACTAGACCTCTGACTAAACTCTTATTGCATGTGATACAAGAATGGAGTCAGATATCCTGGTGGACTCAGGAAGCTTTCCCATCTCTCTTCTTAAATAACAGAGCTTGCTCCCCTGATTCTACTGGATCCGGGACCCAAATTCCCTAATTTTCTTAAATGGAGGTGGCACATGACCCAAACAACTTTCAAGGTTTTCCCAGGGAAACAAACAAACAAACAAACAAACAAACAAACAATAATTCTTTCCACTGGGGTTACTAAAAACCAAGCTCTTGGTGGCCATTCTTCCAAGCTATAAGGGAAGGACCTATTGTAAAATAAAACCAAGCAGAGACTGAGAAAGAGGTTGAGAGCCACAGAAAAAGAAAAAAAATCTTGAGTTAAGAAGTCCTCAAGCCTTTTGTTCCAAGAGGGAAATAGCAGCACTGAAATTCCTTCTCTCACTCTCCTGGGGGCATAAGAGGGGTGACATTACAGGGAGCAAATGAGGAAGGTGACCCATCAACTCTCCTTGCAAATAATCAAATGGATGAACTTGTCACAAACACACCAATAATATTTACAATAATTCGTCATCTGTGTAACTATTTGAGTATGAAGCAGGAATGTCTCATAACCCAAACAACTTGCTTTTGTGTGAGTGATGCAGCCTCCTAGATTACTTCATATCTATATCAGATATGATAAGAGATATAGGGACCTATGTTGGTGGTTCTGGACATTTCCTTTCTTCACCAGTGCCTCACAATTACTTATATCCTTGAAATTATTAGAAAACTTGAAAGGGTAAGGTCTCTAATTCCTGTGAGTCTGATTTGTTGGGAATTCTCAGTACAGATGGTATCAGAACTTCTAAGTTCCTACTTTTTTCAATTTATTTAGGCCAGCACAGAAAGCAAAGGCACTTCCAAATGCCAATATTTGCTCTCTCACTATTTGTAGATTTTACTTGACAGTGTAAAATTTATTTTCATGATTTTTTGCAGAAGAGCCTAATTAGAAATTCAATGTCTTTAAAATTTATTTTCTCTGTTCATCCTTTTATACTTTTAACGTTTGACCTAGATCTATGAATTTATCACTTTGAATTTGAAGGTCTTTATGTACATTTATATAGTCTATACTCTTGTTGACTCACTGTTAATATTGAGAGCATTTTAATAAAAAATAAATTTTTATCTCTATTTATAATTTTGGGCAAGAGACCAGATAGTAGAATCCTTACTTTTCATTTTATTTAATTAACCTTTAAATTTATACACAGAAAATTCACTCTTAGCAAAGTTTAGTTCTATGGTTTTGACAAAAGCATAGTCATATTCACCACTACAATTATGCTACAAAACAGTTCCATTATCCTGAACATTTCCTTCATGCTGCCACTATGTAGTTATCCATCCCCAGCCCCTAGCAACTTCTGATCTATTCTCTGTCCTTATTGTTTCTCCTTCCCTAGAATGTCATATAAATGGAATCATACCTTATACTGCCTTTTGGACCTGACTTCTTTTACTCGGCAAAATACATTTGAGATTCATCAGCATTATTGATCATATTAATGGTTTGTTTCTTTCTATTGCAGGGTAGCCTTCCATTATATGGATGCATCACAGCTGGTTTATCTATTCATCAGCTGAGGGACATTTTGTTCATTTCCAGTTCTTGGTAATTATGACTCAAGCTGCTATAAATATCCATGTAAAGGTTTTTATGCAAATATGTTTTCATTTTTCTTGGGGAAATACCTAGAAGTAGATGATTGGTTTATATGGTAAGCATATTGTTATCTCTATAGGAAACTGACAAATTGTTCTTCAAAGTGACTGTACAATTTCACAATCCACTAGCAATGAGAGTTCTAGGCAATCTGCATCCTCTTTGGCACTTGATAGTGTCAGGGCTTTTTATTTTAGCCATTCTGACTGGTGTGTAGTGGTATCTCTTTGTGGTTTTTTTTTGTTTTTTTTTTTTATTATGGGTAAAAATCAAAATTCTCACAATACATACAAACATTTGCAAAATGATATATAAATATATATGCATATATGTGTATTTGCTTACAAAAATGTTGTTTATATATATATATATACATATATTTTAAGAGGTGCTTAGATTACCCAAAATATTACATGGAACCCACTGGGATTCCCATGTTGCCCACCTCCCACACCTCCCACCACATCCCATACAAACATCTCCCACAAGTGTGGCCCACCACCCTCAATGAACTTACACATCCTGGAGCCTTGCCACCAACCATAGACCACAGTTCACACTGTAGACCATACTCTCTCCCACTCAGTTCTGAGTGGTGTGTGCTGATTTAAAATGGCCTACATCCGTTGCCACAACAGTACTCAGGACAACCTCCAACTCCCAAAGAAGCCCCTGTATTTCAACTGCTCTTCCCCTCCCTACCCCAAAAGTGTCAAGTGGCCACTGGCTCCACCTCATTGTTATAATTTCTTGCATTGCTAGAATCACCATATGTGAACAAGAGAATACCTTCAAGTCCACTCTAGTCCATAGTTCTTCCCCCAATCCTGAGGGGACTGGGATGGTGATGTCCACTCCAACTCCAAGTGAGAGAGGGCTTATATCCCATGGATATTGTGGGTGGGATGATCCTGCCTGCAGATGCAGGCCCTCTCCATTCCCTGGGATGGCCATTGCCCATCGTTGTCTCCTCACCAGGTGACTTGGATGAGTCCATTGAGCTGTAGGGTAGGAGTTGCAGCTCCACCTAGATTTCATGAACACCTGGCACATAGGTAGGCAGGAGGCTCCAGTCTCTGGAAGTATACCTAAAAACTCCAGCATCGCATATAGGTTTGAATAGAAGGGACTGGTGAACCATGTGCAGGGAGGACTTATTTGAGTCTAGTTCTGTCACTCTCAGGAGCACAGATTCCAAAATAGAACCCACTGATAAGGCATCAGTCTCTGGGGCTATCCCCCCTTATATAGGACCAGGGTGTCTCCGGAGCTCTCAGGAACCCCACTGAGTGGGGTGATAGGCACTTAGATGTTCTATGAGCTCCTACTGAGGTGTGCGTAAGAGTTTCCTCTGGGATGACCTCCCGACTCTCTTTGAAGTCTCTTAGCCACTTGAACTCATTTGTCTTTACCATTTCCCCCTTTTATTCAAGGTCTTTTTCCAGTTGTGTTGCCAGTTGGCACTTGGTATTAATCCCTCGTTGCCAGGGAGGCTCATCCCCGGGAGTCATGTCCCACGTTGGGGGGAAGGTAATGCAATCATATGCTGAGTTTGGCTTAGAGAGAGGCCACATTTGAGCAACAAGAAGGCTCTCAGATGGCAACCCTTAGGCACCCCACAACTGCAGGCTAAGTCTCATTTACAAGAGCAAAGACTCACAATCATTGTGTTTTAATTTGCATTTCCCTAAATGATTAATGATGTTGAGCATCTTTTCATGTGTTTATTTGGCATCCATATTTTTTCCTTGATGAAGTGTTTGTTTAACTCTTTTGTCCACTTATTGGGAGTAGTGGGTGTTATTTGTTTTTTTTATTGGGGAGTTTTGAGAGTTCTTTGTATATTCTAGATATAAATCTTTGTCATATTTGGGATTTGCAAGTATTTTCTCCCAGTATGTAATTTGTCTTTCCCTTCTCTTAATTCCTCTTGCAGAGCGAATTTTTAAAATTTTGATGAAGTCTAATTTATCTTTTTTCTTTCATGGATTGTGCTTGTGGTCTTGTGAAATGCTATTTTTGTTAAGCTGCCTAATTACTCTGCCTTAGCTTTATCTGACAGAATTTATTTTGAAGGTAGAAAAGTATATTTAAAATGTTTCTAGCAACAAACTGAGCAAGAAAATGTTTATTGGCTTTTTGACACAGATTTGAAATCTCTGACTTCATTTTCTGTGAATCCTTTCTTAACCCCAGAAGCCTTCTGATATTCATTTCTACTTAGTCATGGCCCTATGACCATACCAAGAATAGCATTTTGCTCTCATCATCTGTTTACTTTTCAACCCTCTCAAAATCCTTGAAGGCAGGGGTGCCCAATGTTCAACACATAACAGATGCACAAAAAAACTTTAAGTAACGAGCCAATCTCACTCCATGTGAAAACTTCAGACAAGTCTAGGATCATTTCTATGTGAACATAATGGGAACAGACATAAAAAACTAAGACTCTGTGAGTTAATCCCTTATGATCTATGAAAAGCAACAAGTGAAGAAGAGTAGTTACTATCTTGTAAGGTAGTATGTAGTGAATAAAAATAAATGAAATTTCTTTTTTCATTCATTCAACAAATAGTTAATTAAGCACTCACTATGTATTAGGCACTCAGCTTATTGGATCATATATTTCTAAATATGTAAGCTCCATGAAGGCAAGAAGATTATCTTCTGAATCTTCATAACCCCAGAGCACAGAACAGTGCCTGGCAGTAATATGTGCCCTGCAAAAATTTGTTAAAAACATGAAGGGGGGGTGAATGTGGCTCAAATGGTTGGGCATCCATCTCCCAAATGGAGGGATCTGGGTTTGATACCCAGGACCTCCTGGTAAAAATTTAAAAAAAATAAATAAATAAAAAATAAAAACATGAAGGAAGGAACGAAAATTGAATCACCAGCTAAAAACCAAGGAGATGTGTCAGATTGCCAGAGAATCTAAAGCAAAGAGACTGGCATGACACGAGTAGGTGAAACCCATGAGAGGGCACAGGTGGGCTGAGATAGAGCAAATACCATCAAGAAGGCAAGCACACAAACCAAGTGCACCAAAAACCAAAAAGATGTGTCAGCACTCATTTATCCAGTCAACAAATATTTACTGAATTCCTACTATGTGCTAGGCACTAGTCTGGTTGCTAAGACACAAAAGTCCTTGCCGTCACAGCTTACATTACATTACATGGGGAGTGGGGAGGAGTGGTGGACAGACAATAAATAAGATTTTTGAATAAAATATATAGTAGTTAGATAGCAATAAGTACTAAGAAGAAAAACAAAAGTAGGCAAAGGTGACATAAAATATGAGAGCAGGAGGAATTGAAGTTTTTAGTAAGGTGGCCAGGGCAGGTCTTAGGGAGATGCCTTCTGAATGAAATCCTGAAGAATGTAAAAGAATGATCGCTGCAGCTGCCTGGAGGAAGAGCCTTCCAGCCAGAGGAAACTGCAAGTGCAAAGGCCCTGAGGCATGGGTTTGCCTGGTGTGCTTGAGGAAATGTAAGGGAACAAGGGTGGCTATTCCAGAGAGAATGGAGAGGGTAGGAGATGAGGTCAGAAAGGTAATGGGGAAAGATACCAGAGCCTTGTGGGTGATGGGAGGACTTTGGCTTTTGCTCTGAGTGGGATGGGAAGCCAATGGAGGCCTTCTCTCACCCTTGCACCTCTGGCCTGTCTCTCCTGGAATGCTCTTCCCTCGATGCTTTGCTTAACTTCTATTCAGCCTCAGGTCTCCATTACTTTCTGACAGAGCCCTTTCCTGATCATCCAGTCTGAACTGTTTCCCATCAATATTAACCCCAGTCATGTTCTCTCTTACCAGAGGTTTTCTCTCAAACCACTTATCACAGAATATCTTTATATTCTTACTTCTATAATATTTATCTCCCTCACTAGGCTATAATTTCCATGAAGCAGAGATTGTGTCCATTTTACTCACTTTTGAACATTCTGGGTACTTAAGTAATAGCCTTAAAAATATTGACATATTTTTCTTTCTTGGCTTTTTGCGTGCATGACCTTTTCTCTAGTTGGCCTGAGACATTCAGCAGCCTGCTGGAGGTGGGAAGAACACATTAAGATCGTTACGTTAAGAATAGAAGGAGAGATCAAAAATAATTTTCACTTCCCAACACTCAAGGTTTTTGCAGTAAGGCAACAGGCCATGAAGGAAGTCAGAACTTTCTAAATTCCCTAGCAAATCAAGAACCAAGCGTTTAAGTCTCAGGTCACTGTTGCCCTTAGAAGAGAAAGCAGCTGTGATATTGGAAAAGTTCTGACTAGAAAAGGAAAAGACATCCAAATTCCTGTTCACTTGAAACATTCATAGGGCTTAAGGGTGAGCGAAATTAGCGACAAGGGCATGTACAATGCCAATGAGAAACAAGGTGGAGCCAAGGCAGCAGGGAAGAGGACTACGCCTTGACCAAGCTGAGTGAGAAAATGAGCCAATATGTATGCATGTGTGTGTACACATATATGTGTCTATATACACAGACAGGCTCATCTTTCTCTCTCATACATATGTATTAGGCATCAGGGCCAGGCACCTGCCAGGTGCCTGGGGACAGTGCCCATCAGACCTCAATGGTCACTAGGAAAGGGACCATTCCATGCCAAACTATTCCATAAGCAACACTGTCAAGGACCCAGAAGATGCTATGTGGATCCAAACATGCTGTCTTTCCTCCATTTCCAAGCCATCCCACACCTGCAAACCCACAGATGTCACGTGAGACAGGAGTGGAAATATGAGGTAAAGAACTTGGTTGAATGTTACTTAAAGGGGCTGTTAAATCATAGCATCCTACAAAGTTTAGGCTTTTGAGTAAAAGCAGGCCACTTATTGACAAACTGAATAAGCTACATTTTCTTTCCACATCTGAGGCAGAAAATTTGCAGATTTGCTACATGATGATGCCCATGCAGGATTGTCAAGAAACTGTGTGAAGTAAACGTTTCACTGCTGACAGGCTATAGACACCCAGATGAGAATTTGAGAGCTGAGTCATCTTAATGCCAGGACAATGATCCTGAAAGAAAGGAAGAAAAACTACTTACAGGGGCAACTACCTATAACCAGCAGATTGAAGAAAGGAGGGAGGAGGAATGAGGGCCCTTTTATCTTTGAAAGGACTGAGCCACATTTAGGAGAGGGGAGCCTCATTCCAGAAACTCAGGCCTTATGCTTTGGAGAAAGAGCTCAGACTCCATATCTACATTTAGGTCAGCGAGTATATCCACAGCTAAAAGCAAAGATCGAGAAGACCACGAAGGCAGAACGTGAAATCATTAACATCTCAAGGATGTTAACCTGACTCTCATCCCTTTCCCTCTTAAGTTACAGAACAAGGCAAAGGGAATATGGGGGTAAATTTGGGTTTGGAGGTAGCATCCCACGAAGCTTGCAGTCTTTAATCAGGGAAACACCTATCCCCAGGTAGGCAACATCCTTCTGAGATTTATCTTTGCTCAAGAGAAGCTTTACGTACTCCTTAGCTGTGCTCCCTGGAAGGCCAGTATTGGGAGGCATTCAAGCTTCCTTGGGGTCCAAGAACCTGTCCCTAGACACAGGAATTGACCAGTTCCCAGAACTATCTATCTACCCTAGGAGAACCTGGGGCCTAAGAAAATCAGAAAATAAATTCAAGGCAAAGATTCAGTTCCTGCGATTTGGGAAAAAAATGGAAAAGTGACCCTTAAAAGAATAAATATCCTCTGAGGTTGGTGAATTTTTATTAGAGGGAAAGTGTAATTAGGTATAATGTTTTTGAAATATCTTCCAGTTTCAGCTTACTTATTGACAAATCTGTCTTTCTCTACCACTCCCCACTCTTTATTGATAGGGAATTAGAAAGTCCCAAGCCTTCCAATTCTGACCCAAGGCTACTCAGGGAGTTCATGGGAGGAAAGAAAGGAAAAATGAAACAAAAGTCAGCTTTTTTCAGCATCAGGGGAAAAGAGGCAGGGGATGAGATACATGTGTCTAAATCTGTCTTTTTTAGGCTTCAGTCCAGGTTGGGCAATTGTGCTAGATAAGTTTACAGGAACACTGCCGGTTTGGGGGCTTTGCCTTCTCACATCTAGGATTCTGGAAGGAGACCACTTTGTCTCCTTGTGGCAGGGTAGAGTAGAGATGGGGAGGGCGGGGGGTTCATACTAGAAGAAACTCAATAAATATTGTGGTCGGGCAGAAGGAAGGCTGGATTTTGGCTGTCCCAGATTTGATGAGTACCAAGAACCTGAAGCTGCCACAGGTCCTTTGGAGATGGCAGGAGATGTAGAAGAAAGCTGAGTTAGAATCAGAAATTGTGCCTTTGGACCAATAAGGGCAAAGAGCTGAGGTAGAAAACCCAAACCAAGGACGAGTGGACAGGGCTCAGAAGCAGAGCTCAGCGAGGTTGTGTGAGCCAGGGAGCACCTGAGGCTTGGACCACATCAAGAGACACAGCACCATGAGCAACACCAGCTGCAGAGAAACAGCCTGGACCAACAGAATGAAGGAGGAAGGGACTAGTTCCACCTTGGTGGTAAACTATCCAGAGAGCAGCCTAGGCCAACCACGTCACACCAGAAACCAGCGAGGAGCCAGAGGCTTCTACATGGGTTTAATGGCCCACCTCCCCCCACCCCCTCCACCACGAGTATGCAGGAAGGTAATAAGTTCTCAGTGGAATCCAGATGCCAACTTGGGAAGCGGGGTGAGAACAGGTAGGGAGTGTTGATGTGTCCCTAACGGAGTTGGGCTTCAAAGTGACTGAATAGTTACATGAACTGAGAATATTTAAAATTAGAAGAGGCTGAAATAATTTTAATTGGCAAGTTTAATTTTTTTTCTCTCTGCCACTAATCTCAGCTAATGAAGGCCCAGGAAAAATCTTATCTGTTATAGAAAACACAAGAACACTGAATTTTCTCTGCATATGCAAAGTGCAGTGTGGATTAATAGGAGAGGAAACATAATAAGAGTTCAATAAAGGTGTGTTAAATGTATAAATGAATGAAACCTACCATATTAGTTTTCTATTGCTACTAACAGATTCCCACAAATTTAGCGGCTTAACACAACACCCATTTATTATCTTACAGTTCCTGTGAGTCAGAAATGCAGTCATGGCTTAACGGGGTCCTCTGCCAGCTCTCACAAATAGCCCTTTGAAAATAAGGGCACTAACCCTCTGACCCCTCCCCATGTGACCATAAAGGGTCACTGTTCCTTGGTGTCTTATGCCAGGGTAATTATATATGGAAAACTTTTCCTTGCCTACTTGTTCTATTAATAATTGTCTCTATCTTTAGTCCTTGAATCAGTTTATTTTCAATTCCAAAATGATAGCCATAGGAGACCCTCATCTAAGTGCTTGAGAAACTCCAACTCAGATTGACATGTTAGTCCATCTTAAATTCTGGGAATATCAAAATAGGAAAAGACCTTGAGATGCTAAAGGTATCTTTCCTTAAGGTCAAATCTGATAGAGCTGGGAGGAAACAGCTAATTGGTCAGTCTTCATATGGCAGGTAAGAATCAGGTCCACAAACTACCTCCCCATTCTCACTACCCTTTCGCCTCCAACTTCTTTCCACTGCTGATTATAAAATATTGTGTCTGTGTGTATAAGTATAAATTTTATTGCTATGACATGCATAGCTTAACATTTATGCTCAATTACTATGCAGCACAATAACAGTTATGTTCATCATTAAATATGTGTCAGATTAATTTTGCTATATATTTTATTTAATTTAAACACTGAATTCTGTTTGAATGAACACAGTCTTCATCTTAGTGGTTCATGTTGCATGGACATTGATGACAACTAAAACATCAGAGAGAACATTTGTATGCAGAAGAGGAAGTGTCATTGAGTGAGTCGGCAAGAATTTGTATGCCTGAGTGATTGTTCACATCCAAAGAAGCAAACAAAACACAGAGCTGCAGGGTATTTTCAAAGAGGTCAAATCAAGACTATCAAATAAATGAATTTCAAAAAAATTACTCAGCTTGAAGAATTCATTTTACTATTAATTATGTACGGATGAAAAAAATTAAATAGCCCTGGGTCAATCAATTTCTTCACCTAATCACAATTATAGGACGATTATAGAGATTTTATTTCTCTCCTTCATGTGAAACGTTAGCACATTAGGTAACTTTATAGCATTATAGACTGAATTATCAACAGCTAACAAAAACATTTGTCTACTTTTTCTTTTCCTTCTTGATGCAATAAAATGTGAATTTACTTGCCCTTCAGGGAGGACATCACTGACAGGTTATGTGTATGCATTGATGAATAAACCGAAAAGGATGTGATTAAGTGGTAAGTTACTAGTATGTTTCAGTCAGACAACCTGTTGTGTGAAGCAGAATGAATTCCTAAAGGATATGGAATTATTCGAGATGCTTGTGAATGAAAAGAAAAAGAAAACTTGGATGGAAACCAGAATTGACAGCAGGGCCAAGGAAAGTCTGCTTGGTCTGCTCTCTTAGCTTTTTTGCTTCCTGAGAAAGAGCACATCAGCACAGGCATCTGGACTGTGGAATTCCATCTTTCTGTCTTATTGATCAAACCATACGGTGGATTTCTTTATGTTTTGTCATACTAAAAAGAGATCTTTTGGCCCAGGTATGATTCGTGCCTCACCTTTCTCCAGAGGCTTGGTAATACGTACGGTTTGAGTAGCAGCTAGAGGGCTCTGGCCTGACAGGTATTGCTCTTCCAGAGATTACAGAAGGCAGTGTTAACTGTCTTTGGCCATCCAGAAGCACAAAGGAAACAAATCTCCCCAAATCCCACTAATCTGGGTTGTGAGGGTAGCAGAAGGAGAAAGTGTCCTATTGGAAGTATGAGTGGGCTTAAGCAGTTGTGAAAGGACACTGACTGCCCTGGCAATGAAAACCCCATAGAGAAGGGATTATTTGTGACAAAATAAGCTTAACTTTCTAAAATTATGGAACATTTATGCAATCAAACAACTCCTTTCTTTACAAAATCACATCATTATTGAACTTCTTTGAATATTAGCTTCCCTTAGCAACAAAGTGAGAACTATGAAACCCTTAACCTAAACTGGTAAGGAATAAAGTCCAATAGAAGATTAACAAGAAATGAAGACAAAGAAACTCACAAATACTAATACGAGAAAGTGAAAAATATTTACTGATTTATTCACTCAGGAAATATCGATGAGCCATCTACCATGTGCCATGTGCCATGCTGCCCAGATACGGTCCCTGCCCTGCTAGAGCAGGCAGTCGAATATGGTAGAGAAAATTTTAACAAATAAGAAATCTTAATACATAATTAAACAATTTGATGAGTTCTTGAAGGAAGGGGACAGGGGATAGAGTAGTAAGAGAGAAAACATAAAGAGGATCCTAATTTAGATTTTGATGTAAAGAGAGGCTCTTTGGAGAGTGGCATGAGCATACATCTGAAGAATGAGCAGGTGTTAACCAGGTATGGGCGGGGGGGGGGGATTCCAGTTGGAAGGAACACATATCCCAGCTATACTCAACTTTGTAGGATTGAACCTGAGAAATATTAAACTTGACAATAAGAAGGTGGAGAACCTAAACTAGCATTCACATGAATCCAATCAGCCCTGACCCTTGTTAGTGCCAGTTTAAAGCCTTTGCTGCCCCTCCATATTTTTGCCATCTGCACCCTTCCCTCTCCCCAAGAAATTCATCTTGCTCAAGTTAAAGACAGGAAGTGGATGACAAGTGGGTTTCTCACCTGAAAATTTAGAGCAACTGTGAGGTGATACCCTTCTTTTTACCAAGAGCTCTTCCAGAATTTTTTCCTCCTGACACACCTCACACATGGGAATAATTAAAATAAAATAAAGGAAATGGAAGAGAATGTGAACTTCTATGAATCTGATAAGCAAAGCTTACTCTTTTACCACTCATTTAAACAATTACCAATCTTAACCTTGATGCAGTTTTGTACCTCAACCCAGAAGGTCTCTGTAGCCGTTGGGCAATTTGATGTAATTATGAATTCCAAAAATATATATTGTATTATGCTTGTAAACTGATCTCTTCATCTGGGCATAATTAAGTTATGATTAGGGCGTTGACTGGGCCACGTCAGTAGAGTGTTGAGCCCCACCCCTTGGTGGGTGGGGAATAAAATATAAAAGTCATCACAAAGAACAGAGTTGCAGCTGTTCTGAAGTTGGAGTTTTGACGTTGGAGAGAAGGCCCCAGGAGAAGAGAAGCGAGCCGTTCGCCTGATAGTCTACAGATGACCTTGTGGAGGAAACAGAGATGCTAAGCCTGGAGAGAAACGCAGCCCCGGGAAGAGAGGAACCCAGGAAGCCTGAACCCTAGCAAACATCGGCAGCTGTCTTGCTCCAACATGTGGCAATGGACTTTGGTGAGAGAATAAACTTATGCATTATGACCTGGTAACTGTGGACTTCTAACCCAAATAAATACTCTTTATAAAGACCAACCCATTTCTGATAGTTTGCATTAGCACCCCTTTGGCTGACTAATACAGTCTCCAATATGCTTACATTGTTAATTCAGGTCTAGAAAAAATAGTGTACACACGTGTGCGCGCACATACATACGAACTCTGTGATTGCAGCAGATATTGAGAAAACATTCAGTCTAAGGCTCAGCCCTCATCCTGCCTAAATAAAGAAACTCGGGTTCACACACCTCCAAAAGGAGAATTTCTATAATTTTCCTAAGTACTTCTTTTCAATTTATAAATATTCTAGAATGTTTAAGAAAACCTAGAGATATTTAGTTTAATTCTCTCTGATTAGCTGACCAGATTGGTCAGTTCTATAGATAGACTGGGACAAAATATTATAGTTTAATTTGAAAAGTTTAAAGTCATCAATTTCCCCCACACCTTAATTACCATACTTGCTATTGTTTTTATTATATATAAGGCACTATAGCAGTAAGAGATTCTTTATGGTAAATCGAACATAAAAGTAAACAAAAACGAACAAAAAGCCTTTGCTCTAAATCATTTATCAGCTAACACCTCCTGATATCTCCAGGGTATCAATTAAATGAGCTGAACAGTTAAGATGATAAAGCATCTTAACATCTTAATTTATTCTGTTCCATTAATTTTCTTCTATAATGTCAGAGAAAACAGAGCAAGAAGTGAGCATGACAAATAACATATCCAGGAAAGAGAATGTCAGTGCATGCATTGGGATTGCAAAATTTGCTTAAAGAAAAATTCTCTTCTGAGGAAAGTTTGACATTCCAGGATAACAAAATACCCTATGCCGTAGTTTCTGCCCTGATATTAATGTACATTCAAGACTGTATCAAGAGAGAAGCAAGGGGGCATAAGGGAAGGTCGAATTTACTTTCCTACACCAATGTACATAATCTGTAATTCTGAAACTGTGTACTACCAGATTCTGCTATTCTCAGTGGCAAAATGGACTCGGATGTAGGATGTATCAGAATGAAGTGGCAGAGAGCCAGGACTAGATTTTCCCACCTTTTAGTAGCTACACTGAAGGGAATTACACACACATTTCAAAATGAGTGCTGTAGTCACATTTCAAAGTGAGAGCATGCACTACATAAATCTAAGATACGATCCCTTTTGTGATATTTCTTGTTCCATTTATAAAAATAGATAGTTATTAATGACATTGCAGATTTAAAATTTTTATATCTTTATTTTTTAAATCCTTGATTAAAATAAAAGTCAAACCTGTAGGAATTAGAGCTTTTAGTAGAGAAAACTTGAGAGACTAAGACACTGTGAGCAAGTGATGCAAAATGTGGAGAATACAAGGCCCTGGATAAGCAATTTCACTTACTATAAAAATAAAAGACTAGAAAATACTTGTAAACAAGATTCCTTGAAGGTACTAAAAAATAGAACTCATAGCCATGTGTGGTATGTGTGTCTTCAGATTTTTACCTATTTTGTGCTTTCTTTTTCAATTAAGTGTTTAGGTTGTAGAGTTTGTTTACAGGAATAAACTGTGAAATTGTTCTTTAAATGCAATCATTTATTTTTATATTACCATACTACTTATTTAGGTGTTTATCATAAAAATTGTATTTACTTATACGAAACAAACTTTTAAATACTTATCCCATTAACTATGATTTCCCTGATATGTTTAAGTCATCATATACTGTGGTTATATTATTTCAGATTCTTAAAACAGCACCTCCTTTCCCCCTTGTATCAATTATGAGCCAAGATAAAACAAGTGAAAATTGCTCAAGGAAATTCTTTTCTCCCATCTAGAGTTACTTATCTTGTATATCAATATAATATAATGTCAACACCATGGAGGGTTTTCTAGTTTGCTAAAGTTGCTCAAGCAGAGACCATAAAATGAGTTGGATTTTAACAATGGGAATTTATTTGTTTATAAGCTTACAGTTTCTAGAGCATGAAAATGCCCAAATCAAGGCATTATCAAGCCAATGCTTTCTTCCTGAAGACCGGCTGCTGGCACTCCGGGACTCTTCTTCATAGTAAGGAACATGGTGGCACCTCCTGGTCTCTCTCTTCTCTCTGGGTTTCATTGCTTTCAGTTTCTTGCTTCTGTGGCTTTCTCTGTCTTTGTCTGAATTTCTTTCTCTTATACAGGACTCCACCCTGGGCCACGACTTAACTGAAGTAACCTCATCAAAAGGTCCTAATACAATAGGTTTACACTCACAGGAACGAATTATCTTTAAGAATATGATTTTCTGGGGTACATACAGTTCAAACCATGACATATGTATACACCACAAGTTTATCCATTCATCAATTAATGGACACTTGGGTTGCTTTCATTTCTTGGCAATTGTGAATGTCACTATGAATATTGGTGTGCAAATATTAGATCCCTGCTTTCAATTCTTTTGGGTATATACCTAGTAATAGGATTGTCAGGTCATATGCAGTTCTATACATAGCTTTCTGAGGAACTGTCAAACTGACTTCCACAGCAGTTGCACCATTTTATATTCCCACCAGCAATAAATGAGTGTTCCTATTTCTCCACATACTCTCCAACACTTGTTTTTTTTTTTTTCATTTTTTAATAGCAGTCATTTTAATGGGTGTGATATGGTATCTCGTAGTTTTGATTAGCATTTTCCTAGTGGCTATTAATGATGAACATCTTTTCATGTGCTTTCTGGAAATCCAGCTTTTGAGCTTAGTATAATCAATACCCAAGTGAACATTGTTTTCTTGGGCCCATAGGAAAGCAACTCCAATTCTGAAAGTTTATTTAGGTGACTTCGCATCATGAGCATATAACTCACTAGCTTGGTGTAGGTAAAGTTGTGTCACATCTCACAAAGGAGATAGGTTTTAAAGTCAGCTGGTAAGACCACATTACCTTGACAATTCTTTTAATTACCCACAGAGCATAGCTAACATATTTGTGTCCGGTAAGGGAGGTGACTTGGTAGATTCAAATGATTGGCCACAATTTTTTACCCCATCCACATCTACACTCTTCTCATGGTCTCTCGCTGTTTCCTTCCTCTTTGACTTTGGGCTTGGCTATGTGACTTTACTGTGGATAATGAAATATGGACAGAAGTGACTGCCAGTTCCAAATCTAGGCCTTAAGAGGTCTCTTGGGTTTCCATTTGTCTTCTTGCACCTCTGCCATTACCATGAGAAGCGCAAGCCTCCAGTACCTCGTGGTTCCAGAAGGATGAAAATCATACTGAGAGAGGCACCCCAGCTCTCTGAAACAGAGAAGGCTTAAATGACCATCCAATTCATGAGAGAGAAATAAAAGCCTATGTTGTATGCCATGGAGATGTTGTGGGTTTTTGCTAGAGAGCATTATTGTGGCAGGAGCTAACTAAAACTTTAATCTCATGGTAATACATAGGTATATTTGTATAGTGTTTACAGTATTATATAGTGTATATAAAGAGCAAATAAGAAAAATATAATTTAAGTATTTTAACTCACTCTAAGCAGGGTTAGATGCCCACATGAAAAGAGGCACCTGGGAGTAACTGGCACAATTCCCACAGGCAAGGGACTGGGAAATATCTGAAATCTGAGAAAAATTATTGGCTCCAAAATATGGAAAAAACTTAACATTTTATTTAATGTCTACAAAATAAAACTTCATGTCAACTAGTTAACTGCAATTCAATTCAGTACTTTTATTGTATTTAATGTGGGATGTGGATACATTTTCATACATTTGATTTGAGGTGGGATGGAGCTGGAAAAAGCATCATCCGTGCTCAGAAAATGTCTTAAAACGCCCGGAGAGGCATGTGTAAACTGAGAGCAGCTGAGGGCAATGCAAATTTAATTCTCCCGTTTAGTGCTCACTCACTCGGAAAAAGTGATTGAATGGGCAGAATTCCTGCCCCCCCCCCCCCGTTTGTCTCTCTCTATCAAAAAGGTTTTACTGAATTCACAGATGAGATTCCACTGTAAGTTTCCATTCGCGTAGACCACTGTAAATGGATAACTTTTCCCAAGAGGCATCGTTGTTAATAGAGCACTGGAAAGCATTAGAAGATCTAGGGTGAAGTCCTACTTACTACTGTGAATGTGCCTCTTCCATGCTTTTGCCTGGATTAGGGACAATGGGGAGTCTTTCACCGGTAACTCTCCCTCCCTAGAACTGTCTTTACACCTCATATTGGACAGTTTTTCTCCTTTAAACAGGCTAGGTATGTGCTTCTAGTAACATTAATGGGACTATTTTGCTTGTTTGTCTCCTCCAGTAGACTGTTGCTTCCTTGAAAGGGAACATATTTTTTGTATTCTCAGCTTCCCAAGTAGTACTTGGTATATAATAGACATTAATAAGTGATTATGGACTAAAAGAAGACTTGAAGCCTCATATCTTGGACATAAACTTTTCCAACTATGTAAAGGTATTCACAGTGGATACACTGCTGACCCTTTGACATCTCTGCCCCTAACAATCAGGTTCTTGCGATAGTAGATGTTTGATATTGACATATCATTGGTGATTTTCCATTTGCTTCCATTGGCTATTTCCAAAATGAGATTGTTTAATGACTGCTTTAGTACCTGTATGGAAGCCTACCCAAGACTGCCAATCTAACTGATGTACAATTTTGGAAATCAAAATGTAAAAATACTACCATATTTTAGAAAATAAAGTCATTTTCTACTTTCTTTTGTAGGTACAGAAAAAAATTCTTACAGATTTCATTCTCCTAAGCAGAAGAGGAGCTATATCACAATAATAGAAATAACAAGTGTAAATTAAGGAGTTATTTTTAAATTATTTTTCTAACCTGTTGTGTAAAAATGGATTTTGACAGCTCTTATAATCTAGAGGCAACTTTCAGCCATTCAAGCATTATATGGTGATTCATGTCACAACAAAAAAATCATCTACAGGTGCCCCAAGACATGGAATAAATGTCATGTATGTGTTAAAGTTTTTCAGAATAAAAGAAGATTTTGGTTCCTTGGTCCAAAGTGCATCCAATATGTTGTATATCATCTGACTTATAACTGTTACAAATATTTATAATAATGGAATATATTGTTTAACGTGGTGAAGACTGAAAAGGTTCATTAACTCTAAATTTGATTCAGCATCTCCATTTCTTTTCATTTGCAGACTCATGATTTCATAGTTCTATAACATTAACTTAATTATATGATCAGTGAACCATCCCTGAATCTAGAATCATGTTTAGTAGTGCAGAATAAATATTAATGTTGGGATTCTTATTTCCAAAAGGCTTTTCTGAACAAATTCATCCATTTCCTTTAGCTTTCTTCTTGGGATTTCTAAACTACTGCACAAATCACAAATTGCAGAGTCATGGAATTTTAAGAGGTGAAAGGACCTCTGAAGTCAGAGATTAGAAAAATGTGTTAAATGACTCATGACCGTGATAGGCCAAATTGTTCTTGTAAAGCTACCAGAATTATTATTACCTTTGTAAGCTTCAAAAAGAAATGAATGGCAAATATTGCAACAAAACTATACTGTGAAAAGGAGTAAAAGAATAAACAATTAGAGGGTTCATTGTAATAACTTGGATAAAGTAGATTCCTACCTGAGTAGATCACCAAGTAAAGGGGGAGATTTTCTTCAAAATGTCTCCATGCTTCTTCAAGCCCTGTCATGAATCCCAGGCCAGACTTCCTCCTTTAAAATTAAACATTATTTTTTTAATTGTGTTCTTGGACCTTTTTCTGCGGAAAGTATACAGTGACCAGCTACTCAGTATGTGAGTCTTTAGTTTTTCCTTCCTAAGTGAATTGCTCTGCTTCCTTACCAATTTATAGCAACCAAAGAATTATCTAAGAAATTGTTGTCTAATAATTTATTTTGTTTTATGTTTTTCCATAAGGTAATACTTTTAGATCATATGTAAAGTGTTATCATTATGCTTGTTTGCAAAGGCATCATACACAAAATTTGTATCTTGGGTCATTTGTTTAAGGACGCAATATATAAAGAGATCTAGGACTATAAGCAATGGATTACAGCATTTTTTATGGTATTAAAAATGGAAAACAAACAAAATGTCAATCAAGAGGAAAATGGTTGAATAAATTATTGTCTACACATATTATGGAATCCAATGTACAATTAAAAGAATGATTGGCATCCTTATGTGTTGATATAAAATAAAGTTCAGGTTATATTTTTAACTGAAAAAAGCAAATTTCCAAACTGCATGTATTGCACAATCCCTTTTTGATTACACACACACAATTTGTCTATATATGTGGGGTATGGGGGAGCAAAGAGATAGCAATTTTTAGGATTGTTGGTCATGGTTGACAAGGACACACAATAATAAACACATGCACATCATTAATTGTAAAACCTGCCTAAATCCAATGCGATGCACTAAAACAGAGGTCAGGGGCTCATCCATGAATAGGTGACATGTGAGAAAGCCACATGTCACCTGGGTAAAAGGGCAGAGGATCAATACTCTGAAGGAACTTTTAAATACAGATTTTATGAAACTTTTGTACACATCACCACACTAGGGCAAGCACTGAGAATAGCAAGTGTCAGGGAGGGGAACTTCTGTAGCCTGGACCTTCTTCGAGTGCCCCATACTCTCTACCTTTCCCCCTATTAACTTCTGAAGTCAGCACCGTTAAAAACCAATTCACAAAAGGTAGATTCATCTCATTTCCAAACTGCATTTTTATATTGCACTCATGTGTTTTTACATTTTTAAATGGTAGGGGGAAATGTCAAAAGAAGAATATTTCATGACTTATGAAAATTACATGAAATCAGTGTTCACAAATAAAGTTTTATTGGAATTAGTCACACTGGTTCATTTGCATATTGCTTCAGGACTGCGATGGCTGAGTTGAGTAGAGGCGACTGAGAGCTGGGATGGCCCACAAAGACGAAAATATTATTTGATTCCGTGGAAAAAATTTGCTGACCTCTGGTCTAAAGATGTGGAAACAGCTAGTTAAACAAAGTTATGCCAACTGTTAATCTGTTATTGGATTTCTCTCCATTTGAAATACTAATGTGGTTTTTTAGCTCCCAGAGTAGGTTGTAGTTTGCAGTGTTTCTCAAATCTGCTTGACTGAGGAATGTGTGTTTTTATGAACTATTTCATGATATACATATTTTGAGGCATACCAGTTTGGGCAATGCAGTCCTGAAGCCCTAGCACTCAAAGTAGAGACAGAAACTATAACAAAAAGGAAGAATTAATGTTGACATTTCAGATATCTGAGAATGAATTGAAAGGATCCAGGAAAAAAGAAGGTTTGAAATAGCTCTTGCTCAGGAATATAGCAATAGAAAACAACAACAACAACTTTGAAGAAAGAAACTTGTGAGCTAACAAAATAATCCCACAAGTTTTACATTATAGAAAAGAAAACTGGCAATTATAAGTAAGGAGAACTATCACAGATTAAAAAAAAAAAATGGGTATGTCAGTTTAGCAGAATGTTTACTTAAGGTTAACATTAAATACATCAAGGATGAGAATTCTTAAAGCTTCGGAAATAGTCAGTGAATGTTATATAATAGCAACCATCATCATTGCACTTGGGATCTTAAAACAGGATCAGGCTATTCTCTCTGAGAGTAACAAATTCTCCTTTTGTGAAATAATAGTGACCTCCAGTGGCTGGCTTGTCATACTGCTTTACATTTTCTCAACCTCCCCTGCAATGAGATTTCTGAAATGATATGCACACTTTTCCAGATTTTAAATATTAGACCATGTATTGAGTGTGTATTATGTTGTTGGTGCTGTTCTGGGCATTAAGAGGGGGAAATGGAAAGAGCTAGGCAAGGGGTCAGAAGACCTGCAAATTCAATAAGGTGTTCAATCCTGGGCAGAACCCCTTTGACTTGGTCTTCTCACAGCACTGTTTTGAGTAATAATGAAACTTAACTATATGTAGAAGGATTCTTTATACTACCACACACTGCAAATATGAGATGGTAATATGCCCCTATTATGTATGGTTCCTTCCGTAAAGTTTATAAAACATACCAATAGAGTGAAAATATATGGGATCAAGATAGGAATGGGCAACAGAGAAGTTCAGGCCCAAGAATAGGATAAATTGATTACCATCTGAAAGCTAAAATATGAAGTCAACTTCTAATGGACTGGGATTAAAGAGATACAAAATCCCCCTAGACTTTGAAGAACTCACTGAGATAGACACCACTGGTTGCCAATTCCCTTCCCCATTCTTCCTTACTGGCAAAGCATTGGTTTTTTTTTCTGGGAATCACCCTCCTAAGGGAAAATGACCTCTTCTGCAAGCCAATACTTTGCATCATTATTGGCTAAATCCATCTTAATACTTTATCCTTTCTCAGTGACTGGATTTAGCCATGATTATATGACCCAACCCTGGTTAATGGGATATGAAGTCTCCTTGGATACAGCAATATGTGTGGCCATTTAGGAAAGATTTTTCTTGCTACTTAAAAAGGGCTTATAGGAATTGACACACTCATTCTTTTTTGAATCTTGTCATGTTTGCATGTGGCAATTGAAACTGCTGCAGCTGTTTATGGCCATGAGAGGAGACACTGAGGATACCCTAAGGGTGACAGAGCAAGTGATGAAAAGCATTGGGACCTTGCACTGTGGACTTAACCAACCTTAGAGCTGTCTACCTCTGTACTTCTTGTTATGTGAGCTATTAAGTCCATTGTTTGTTAACCATGTTTAGTTGGGAATGTTGTTACGTGCAGCTGAAAACATCCTTACATATTCCACAAGTTGTTGCTACTCTGCGAGGCCTCTAGGCTTGGGCATGCCTGGACTTCTATGGGCTCCTTTCTTTGGACTATCACCAGCACATGCTCAGATTACCATAAATAAATTTCCATATCAGTGTAGCAATAGGAATTCAGACAAAAGAGGATGTGTGTTAAAATATCTGAGTTTCATGAAAGATTACATCACCCAGCAATTTTCTGTGCATGTCAAATAAGCACATAGTTCCCATCTCCGGTCACTACGTTACAGGCATGGAGCTAGTTACCTCTACTCACCTTTAGGGTTATTGTTAGAATTAAATGAGATACTATGTCTGGAAAATAGGTTCTCACTGAATAAAGGCTTCCCTCTTTTTCCTGGCCCTACCAATTTTTATCTGTTCATCCTTCAAACCTTACCGAGAGCTCACCTTCTCACACACACTTTCCCCAAATTAAATCCATCTGTCATTTTATATAAATTTTGCACCAAGTCTATGATCTGCATTTTTAATATAGTTGCTTACTTTTTCAGATATGTTGTACTGAGCATATTCCACCTCTCTAAGTTCACATCAGGATTGCAAGGTCAGTCAAGGCCTCCGTTTATTTGTCAACATGTGCATTCTCTGGCCATTTTCAAACCTTCTCCAGCCCCCCAATATTTATCCTACTGATCTTAATACAGTGATTACCCAACAAATGGTAAGAACTGCCTGCCTTAACAAGCCTTCTAACAAAAGAGTGTGGTGCTACACAAGGCAGGCTAAGGAAGGGCAACATGACCTCTCTATATTATGTAGGCCAGAAAGTTCCTCTTTCACTTATAAAAGCCAGTTCCTCTCCCTAGAGTGGGGAGGATCTGGCTCTTTATGTGGAAGATCATAGTTGGAAGTTGACCAAAGAACTGATAGCGCTATCATCTGGACACAGAGTCGTTCTGCTTTATGTAAATCATTAGGGCAGTGCTTACCCTATTGCATACTCTTTGGACATTTTTGAAATGATCAATTTAATAGCAAAGCCTTTCCGAGTGCCTTTTATGTGCCAGAAACTATTCCAAGTGCTTTTGCATGCAAGAACTCATTTAATACTCACAGCAAACTAATGAGGCAGATATAATGCGATCTCTGTTTTTCACATGAGGAAACTGAGGCATACAGAGATGAATAATTTGCCCAGGAGCAGTCAATAGTAATTGGCAGATCTGGGATACAAACCCAGACAATTTGACTCCAGAGCCTCCTCTCTTAATCAGATGTTATACCATAGTGTGTGCTCATTACTGCATATCTCCCCTAACTAACTACTGATTTATTCATTAGGCATGCATGAGCACCTCTTATATGCAAAGAGCAGGGGGTTCAAAGGAAAATTGGACATCGTCTCTGCTCTAAGGAAGGCCACAACCCAGCAAGAAAACAAATAGAAAAATTGGTAATGGAGACCCTACATCACTCTAGATCATTCGATGCCTTCTATGTCATCCACCCACTCACTCTACTCTCTCTACTTGGAGAGGTAAATGTTCAGCTGAAGACTTTTGCTGTTATTGTTTCAGTATGCCAATTCCTTTCCCCACCAACTCTCCAAAAAGTTTTTCTACATCCTTAATGACTATATACCACTAGCACTTGGAAGAATTAAAATATTTTCTCAGCTTGGAGTAGGAAAAAAGAACATAATTATGTATACTATAAGCAAAGTGTATAATTGAAGTGAACAATTCCTGGGGACATTCAACAAAACTGCCTAGAATTGGATTTATAAGCTAATTTAATATTCTTCTCCTTACAAGATATTACAGATACAGATAAGGCATGAAGCTTAGCCTTATAACAAAACAAAACAAAACAAAAAAAGTTGAACTCTCTATTTTTTATCCCCCAGAAGTTGTTAATATATCTCAATCATCCTCTGGGGCAGGATAAAATTAAAAGTCAATACTAAGAATTTGGAGAAAGTAAATAGAAGTGTTGGGAAGATCTCATTAGATAATCCACAGTCAGAGCCATTATCCACTACATTAAAAGTGAGCACAGAGCTTCCTGTGAATTTTCACCTTGTTTCATATAAGTAAATTAATGGCACTTTGTGATTTGCAATGTATTATATTAAGGTATTAAAGTTATGTCACTGGCCAAAATAATATTCAGATATTCCATATTCATTTTATCAAGAGGGAGGAATATTCCCTACCAACAGTAATTATGTAGCATATTCATCTCAAAACTTAATAGCTTTGAAAAGAACTGCTCATGTTTTCTTTTCATTTGACTGGACAAAATTCCATAGTGTAGGTGTTTAATCCACCCTCTAGAGACATAAGCAATAAAACTAAATTCTTAAGTGGATTTTATCCTGGCAATGTCTTACTCATTCAGAATCTCTGTGGTATAATATAATCCTCTAATATAAATTCACATCTTAAGCCTTCATGTATTTCTAATTCACAGTAGTGTTTCCAAAATTGCTTGGGAGGGATTAACAGATTACGTAAAGACCATTGTTAAAATTGAGTAAATGATAGTTTTATAATTGTTACCAAATTCCACATTTTCTTTGGAAATCAATGAAGTTTGTAAAAGAACACATGGCAGACTTATGTCATGAATTTTTCCAAGAATTAAATATTTCCCAACAACCCTTATCTGTTAAATCAATTAGAACAGTTTTTCCATCTGAATGCAATTTGAAGCTGGGTATATTAAAGAAATTTTCTGTAAATAATTTTTTAAAATATGGGAACACATTGCCTTTCTCAGGGAATTTCAAATTATTTGTAAATACAAATGTTATAAAGCTTAAGAATATCATTTCCTTGCCCATGAAATCTGTTTAAAAATTGGAAAACAAGGAGCTGCAGAAGAATAAAAAACTAAATAATCTCCCATGATGCCAGGAATTATATTCTATTTTCAAAGGAAATGTATTAGATAATATTTAAGTTTTCTCCTAATTCTAATATTCATCCAATTTTCTGATTCTCCCTGATTACTATCAAGCAATCTAATGTATTTCAAAGAGTAAAGTGTAATAGTTATGTAAACCTCTTTTAAAGAAAAGCATTCCTATAGCTCCAGATATTGACTTAAATTATTTTTATGATAATGTCACTTAGAAGATGTTCAAACACAAAGCTGGTTTTATTCCTACAATTCTTATACAATTGTAAAAAACAAACTTATTTATAAATCAAATAACACAACACAAAAATTAATTTAATATTCCTGATTCATTCATTCCAGAATTGTTTATTAAATTGTTTATTAAATATATTTCAGAAACTATTTCCAGTGCTGGAGTTACCATAGAACAGAACATAGTTGAAAATCTCACCTCACCAAATTTATTTATTTATTATTTTTTTTCCCAAAGATTTTATTTATTTATTCATTTATCCCCCCCTTGCTGCCTGTGCTCGCTGGGTCAGCCAACCACGCCGTGCGGGCGAGCTTGCCTTCACCAGGAGGCCCCGGGAACTGAACCCGGGGCCTCCCATATGGTAAACGGGAGCCCTACTGATTGAGCCACAGCCGCTTCCCATCCAAATTTAAATTCTAATGGGGAAAGACAGAGAAAGACAATAAACAAAAATAAACTATATAGTATGTTAAGTGGAGAATAGTAGGGGAAAAAAGAGCAAGGAAGGAAATAAGGACTGCAAGATGGGGACTATGTCCATTTGTAAGATTGTGATCAAGGAAGCAAAGATTTGAACAGAATCAAAGGAGGTGATGGGGTGAGCCATGCAGAGAACTTGGAGAACAGCTTTCTGGAAGGAACAGCTTTGAAGTGAGAGCAAATGTGGCCTATCTAAGGATCAGCAAGGAGGCCAGTGTGACCACAGTATAGTAAACAAAGATGATGTTAAAGGGATAAATGGAGAGGGACATGTAGAGATAATGAATGGTGGAGCCAGTCCATGAAAAGCATTAGAGGCCATTCTAAGGACTTTGGCTTTGACTCTGAGTGAGATGGGACACCACTAGAGGGTTTTGAATAAAAGAGTGACCTGACATGTTTTAACAGGATTGCTCTGACTGCTATGTTAGGGAGGCCAGAGCAGAATAAAGGACCTGATGGGAAGCTATTGTAACAATGCAGATGGAAGATGATGGTGGCTCAGAACAGGGTGATGGCACCAGAGATGAGGAGAAATTGTTGGAATCTGGTGTGTTTGCTGAGACACTGATATGAGTATGAAATGAAGCAAAGAATTAAAGATAATGCCAAGGTTTTCCCCCTGAGCAATTTAAAGGAAGAAGTGCCATTAGCTGATGATGTGTTTTGCTGAACCTAAAATCCTGCTTGCAATATAAATATTGTACCAAGTGAGAATGCTATTTTGCTATGTAAAGGCTTCATTTTCCACCATTTTCCCCTATGAGAATTGTTGCAAAACTTATTAGTAAATCATGTTGTGATTTAATTTAACCTCTATTTAGTGCTAATTCATCATTTTTGTGTTACATCATCTCCATTCTTTTGTCATAAGCCTGGGACAATTCAGTGGGATTTATATAGCACCAAGGCAATCAGAAATACTGATTCAAAGTGAGACACTCTGAAATCCTATATCCAGATTTCACCCAGCTGATACAGAATTTGTGTATATTTATTTTTAGATGATACTTTGAATAAAAGAAAATGTAATTTAACATGTTTCAGGGAGAGCTTCAGACCCTAAAGAACATTTTTTGGCTTTTGTGCTTAATGTTTGTCTCCCTGGACTAAATCATAAGCTTCATCAAGGTGGCCCTTCTGTTTTTGTAACCCAATTCTATCCCCATGGCAGTATGGCTCCAACAGAGAGTCTCTGTAGGTGGACCTTTGAAAGCCAGGGGCTAAGGAGGGAGAATCAAGTCACCAGCTGACTGAATCAGGAGAAAGAACCACGAGCATCTGACACACAGACTGTGCTCATGGCAGATTGCAGCCTCCACACCCACTTTAGATGCAACCACTGCAGTAATGTTCTTCTAAACTCCCTTCTCCCCTGGGGGCCTTACTCAAAATGGAGGGGGTGGGGTTGTGTATAGTGAAGCAGAACAGCAGCTAGCAAGTAGGAGAAGGGGTGCAGCAAGGAAGAGAGAAGAAAGTCATCATGCTTTCCTTTCCTAACAGAGTTGGACTGAGATGAAAGAAGAAGAGCAAAGATTTAGAAGCAGACTGATGCAGAGTCAGGCCCCACAAGTTGGTGAGCCCCCCAGGCCCCATGCACAGGTGTGCCACCAGGCTCCGCAAGTGGGTGAGTTCCCAAGGCCCCGCGAGCCACACAGCAAGATGATGACATAACAGGAGAGTGACACAAGGGAGAGCCAAACAAGACGTGCCAAAAAACCAGGAACTAAGGTAGCACAGGCGATATCACGCCTCTCCCCCACATCGGAGGTTCCAAGGATCGAATCCCAGTGAAGATAAGAGGAGAAGGATGAGAAGAGAGGGCAGGAAATGGACATGGAGAGTTGCCCAGTTAATGGGCACAAAAACAGCAAAAACAGGGGAGGGGGCTAAAAATGGATAAAAGTAAATAAATAAATAAATCTTTTTAAAAATGTATTTGGAAGTAAGATACGGCCTATAGTTAGTAGTAATACTTTGACAATGCCCGTTCATAATTTGTTAACAAATGTTTCACAGCAATGCAAAGTATCTGTGATGGGGTGATGTGTGGGAGCCCTGTATGATGTTATGCATGTTTGTTTTGTAAGTTCATAATGTTTACTGAACACTTATAGTAAATGTATGTTCATGTATGAAAGATATCCTTCAATAAATTGTTTAAAAAAAAAAAAAAAAAAGCAGACTGAGTTGGCCTTTTCAATGCCAGGGACGAGAAACAACAGAAATTTGTTAACATCCAAGAGTAAAAAGCAATGGGAACCTGCCAAAGCTATTGTCCAAGGGCAGTTACTGAGAAAATAAAAATGATTTTTAATTTCTCCCAACGAAGTCTAGCATATGCAATAAATTGCTTATATGAATTCTTTTTTTGATGGAAAGCATAATTAGTATTTATTCTAGGTCCAGAGTAACAGACCTACTGATAACCTGAAACTAACTTTGTCTCATGCCCAGGTAATAAGATGACCAGGCATCCTATATCTTGTTTAATTTAAAAAAGAATTTGAGAAAATGTATATATATGTGTGTATGTATATGTATAGATAGAATATGGCAAAGTTATGAGGAAACTCAACTAAAGAATCTCAGGCATATTAAGGCAAATTTTTTACAAGTAACTTAAGTAAGTTGCCCACTCAAAAAGTTTTATTACAATGTATCCCCAAATTAGGGACAGACATAAGAAGATATTTTTGGGACGTCACCAACACAAATATGGTTTTGAAGAAGAAATCAAAGAATCACACATCTTTAAAGGTGCAAAAGTTTTTATTCACCTTGTGGAGAGAAACACTTATCTCCTACTCCTTATGTTTCCAAGTGAATGATTTTCCTAAAGTAGCATTCTGTATTTCCTGATTGATGAGATTAGAGAAAAGAGTTAGTTAGGCTGAATCAGCCCCTGCCTCCCTCTGTCTGGCATCTGTCTACCTACAGAGCTGGTATAATCTGAGCCTTTTTCTCGCCATGCTATAGGGTTAGTGAAGTAGGTTCTTCTGTGCAGGGATGTTCTTCTGCTGTTCAGGGTTAAGTGTGCTTAATTCAAGGAGGAAATATTAGCAAGCCCACTTGGCACACATTTAGTTACTTTGTCCAAGACCCACATGCTTTCACCAAAGTACATTTCCTCTACCTTGTAGAGATAGAGCTAAATTTCTCAGCCTTCTGTACAGTTAGGTTAGACCATGTGACTGAGTTCTAGTCAATGGAATGTATGTTGAATTTATGTTCATCACTTCCAGCTCTGGCACGTTAAAAACCACTCAAACAATTATTTTCACGCTCTCTCTTCTCTAGTGTACTGGCCAGATGTAGAGAATACAGCGGAAGAGTCTGAAGCCCTAGGGGATTATGGAGCCACAATATGGAAGGTCATTGAATGACTATGTTGAAGGCCACCTGACAACCAGGGGCATCATTATTGGGCTTTACATGGACAAGAAATAAACTTTTGTTGTGGTAAGCCACTAGGATTTTAGGTATGTTGAAAAAATAAAAACAGCATTACTTATAACAGATACCTTCACATTCTCCAAGGAGGTTTTGCCAGTAATAAGGAATATATTACTTCCATCTATCTAAATCCTTGCCTAATTCTCCATTTGTTCTAACCTTGGGAGCAGAAAAAAAAAGTGTTATTTATTGACACTTTAAACCTCCACAGATTGTGTGGTTCTCTCGGGATGGATAATAGAGTTAGTCGCCAGTGGGATGGAGGACCAATAGGATGGTAACCAGCAGGACCATATCTCAGATATCTCATATCTGAGAATGCTCTAGATTTGGTTGCTGTTATTCAATGGAAACTTTGTGTTGTACAAAGTATCATCATAAATGTTGACTTGTTTTCACCATTGAATTATGCTCTCAACAAGTTTTTCTGTGAGTCATATTGTTGTCAATTACAGAAGTTGTTCTACATTATTCCTAATCACTACAAGGTGGCAATCCAGTTTCATGAATGAGGAGACTGTCCAAGCTATGATTTAAGGATAGTGGACTCATAATATGTGATCATACTCATAAGCTGATGTGTCTTTTCTCAAAGAGTACATAAAATTCTTTGAATGATTTAGTGAACGTTCCTTAAATTCAGCAGTTATTCTCTTTGTGACCATATAATATTGGGGGTGGGGGAAAAAGGTGTCAATGAAAGTTTTAATCTCTATAAGGAACTTTTCTCCTGAGCATGTTTTACCTCCCCAGGAAAAAAGGGTCAAAATCTCTATTATTAAGATTCAGAATGTGATGTGAATTAAAATATTACTTTGACTTAGTCAACAAGACTAACCATCTTCATGATTTATTAAATGTATATGTCCAACTATGGTATTCACACATGTACACATACACACACACATTCTTGTTAATTGGGAATGATCCATGTATATTTTAGCCATACAACCTGCTGAGTCTCTTTTTTAAATTGTCTTTTATAACAGCTTTATATTTTTTCATTGCTACCTCATATCAAACATGGCTTCTAATTTTCTGTATTTTGCATATTTAATAGTTTTAATCTTAAGTGAAAATATTTCTAACTCCATTCATATTTATTTCTTCATAGGCCACTGTTTATTTCCTCTTTGTCACTTTAATAATATTTTGCAACTATTTAATTCTGCATAGTTTCAATTGCCATTAAAAAACTTATGACAACATACCTAATTACGGTCATGTTCAAGAAATTATTTAGCAAACTATGAAACCTGACTAGTGTAAGAATTAAGGCACTACAACTATTGAGTAGTATTTTTTTTAATCCTGATATTTTCCTTCTGTTTTTTTAAATTATCCAAATTATCAACCTGGTCACACATTAGAAGCACCTGAGGAGCATTAAAATATTATCATTGTCAAAACCCCAGCCCAGGCCAAATGAATCCAAATCTCTGCAGGTATTTTGCTTTGAAAAAAAAAAAAAAAAACTCCAGGTATTTCTAATGTGTGGCCAAGGTTGAGAATATTGATTTATTATAAAGTTTGATATCCTGAACCAAATAAAGTGCTTTGACTGTCTTTCCTACTACAACCATCATTTCTAGTAAATCTAAGGATAGGAGTTGAGAATTAAGGATGAAATGACTCAGAATCTGAAAACTATACACATTTCATTCTGTCACTCAGTTCTGATTAAATACTTATATCTGGATTTAAATTTTTAAAAAATTCTCAGGATCTCTCATATAATTCTGTTGTACATATACATACATGTATATATGATTATATATGTCTATTCTCTATCTAGTAGTGGGGCTTTGTCAACTAATTGCTCAACTGTAGAACATTGAACATTTAGGGTCCTCATTTAATGCCTGATAAGGAGCTGTAATAGTAGTAATATTTAATTGGTATCTACTATGAGGAAGTCACTGTTCTTAACCCTTTACATAAATGCATTTTAGCCTTTCTATTTCTCAGGCACCCTTATTATCTCCATTTTATATGTTCCTAAGAAATGTCTCTCTTGCATAATATTTTAATTATCTGCTTTTGTATTTTATAAAAAGTTAGTGTAGAAATGGCCATTTTGAACATGGTTATGTTTTTTCAAAGAATATAATTAGAAATATTATTATACTACAATAATAATCACAATGAATGTTATGATGAATATATTGAAATCAGTTATAAGGAAAATATGTATCTTTAAAGATATATTGTCTTCTTTCTTTTAACAAACAATAATTTTAAAATTATAAAAAGAATTAAAAATAATTTTTAAAAAATGACAATATATTTATATTTATGCCCTATTAGGAATTCAGCAATCAAGAACAGTAATGAGTTTATCCTTGTGTTGTTCACATTTTTCTTTCTACTCCTTTTAATTGATTTAATTTTCTTTTTATTTTTAATTGGCCTACTTTTTATTACACTTGATTTTGTAAATCTATACCTATTGTTTTTCTGGCATAGGTACAATACAAATGTGAAGTAAATGTCTTAAATGACCAGAACTGTACTCCAGTCTGGACTTCAGGGAAATATCCATATATAAAGTTCAGGCCAGATAGAGGTGATGCTCTTTTTTCTCAACAAATTGTCCTGTAGATATAAATATTCTATTATCAAATTTAAATGCTTAGCTGATGTCATGATTTTTGTTACTGAGACTGCCTTTATTAATTTATTTAGCTGGCCTTCCTCTTCTTCCTTCTTTCTCTGTTTTCTCCCATATATTCTTATTAAGAACCTACTATGTACTAGCCCTTTCTAAGCCTTGGGTATATAGCTTGGGTCTTTGCTTTCATGACACTAATTTCAAAATTTTAGGAAAGAACCATGTAACCCTGTAGAAAATATCGTCCAAAATAAATATTTCTTTTCTATTATGAAAAATATATACAATTAACTCATCTTTACCATTTCTCACTGAGGGAAAGAATCATCTCTCTCCTAAATTTTTCTGGTGTCTGAAAGCATTCATGTACCTAATAGTGTTAATGAACGTCAAGTAACAGATTGAGCTAATCAGACAAAAATTCTGAGATGGAGGCAATTCTCTTACATAGAATTCACGCTCATCACCAAAGGTGGACTAGACTCGTCAAACACAAAAATCACTAAGAATCAGACTTTAAAGTGACTGGATAGATTATGACAATTTCAAATTGTAGAATACTTCAACAAAACACAGTCTTTATCTTTGTGGCATAGCTGCTGGCAAGTAGATTGGAAAGGCTGATCTATATGTGTTGTGAGGATTAGAACTGTGTTTTTGGAATAATAGCTTTTGAGCAAATGCATGTCAAATTACAGATAACAAAGTTTTATCTGGTCAAATGGTGGTTTGAGTTCCTAAAAAAAAGGTTAAACCTCACATATATCCAATATGATAAGGATTTTTGGCTTTTCTCCCACATACTTTGTATTCCCCCAGCACTGTCTGCCAATTTATTTAAAATACTAATACAAGTTTATTGTGTGCCAGACACTGTGATGAGCACTGAGTCTAGAACTCTTAATTCTGATTTCATTGAGCATCATTCAAGTGTCAGAGGAAAAAAAAACAAAAACATATATATATATATATATATATATACATATACACATATAAACGTTGTAATTAAATTGACAGAGAGAAATAAGGGTTGAGAAAGCTAATAATTGAGGGCAGATTTATTCTAGGGAGGGTGGTTAGGTGGAAGCACCTCTGAAAAAAAATGTCATTTACAACTAAAGGAAAAGGCATCATTCCTATGAAGGGTGAGAGAAGGAGCATTCCAGACATTGGGAATACAATGCGGAAAAGCTCTCAGAGGAGTGGGATCAAAGCTTGCTGCATAAGAGGATCTAAAAGAAAACCATTGAGGCTGGGGCAATGGGAACAATGACACCAGACTAAAGCAAAAGCAGGGAGTAGACTGTAAAAGTCTTAGACACATTTAATGGGGTGAGGGTGGCTAACCCAATCAGATATAGATTTTAAGAAGTTTACTTTAATTGTCATGTGGAGAAAGATGGAGGAGGGAAGCCCTTGGTCCAGTTAGGAGACTGTTTCGTCTTGATGAGAGGCCTGCGGACAGGATCATGGTAGTGACAGTGGAGATGGATAGAAGAAAGTGAGTTTGAGATTTATTGTGAAGATGAATTAACAGAACTGGCTGATGGATTAGTCATATGGGGGGAGAAGGAGCCTTGAGATAAAGGGAGGAAGCAAGAATGATTACTTGAGTACCTCAGTGAATGGTGGTGCCATTTATTAAATGATGAAGATAGACATGGGAGGAATTGAGAGCTCAGTGTTTGACAGATTAATTTTGTGATAAACATAAATCATCATTATGTACTTGCAAATTAGGCAACTGGATATGGGAGTTTTAGGTTCAAGAAAAATAAATTCAGGAATCACCAATTTAAAGATGATATATCTAAAATTAGAAATAAACAGATAACCTAAATAGAGTGTAAAATGGAGAAAAGAAGGCACAGCAACCATTGGGGTCCCTAGGGAAACTTAGGCACAGAGCCCTAAAGAACCCCAAAATTTATATGATGGGTGAAGAATCTAAAAGATTAGTACCAAAGAAATTAAGTGAAGAGAGTATTTCAAGCACAAGGCTGTGGTCAATGCTGTCAAACATTGTTGAGAGGTTAAGTTAGATGAGGACAGAATATTTCCACTAGATTTATCAAAAGGATGATCATTGATGACTAAGGAAGTTTCAGTGAGGGGTTTGGGCTGAAGCCACAATATAGTGGGTAGAGGATGGAATGGAATGACCACGATAGCCAACTCTTCTGAAAAGTTTTGCTATAAAAAAGAAGAGGAGAGACAACCAGCAAGACGGCCGCAGAGTAAAGAGCTCCTAGAGTCAGCTCGTGTTACAGGACAATTAGTAATTACCCAGAGCAACATAAAACACCAGTTTCAGGGCTCCAGGAGACCAGAAGACCATCCTGCAACATCCTTGAAAGAATGGAAGGAGAAGATGGCCCATCTGCAAAGAAGATTTGTAGGTAGAGCACTCCACGCCCTGGAGGCCAGTACCCATCCTCCACTGGCAGCACAAGCCCCCTCGGGAGCTATTCCACTGCTGGAATTGCACACCCCACTTCCCAAAAACGGGGGAGGAAGAGGCGTTTTAGCACCAACTTCAGCTAATGATTAGTAAATTCGGCGGGCAAAATTATAACCTTAAAACCAGTTACAGTTTGAACCTATCCAAGTCAGAAAAAGGCCAGTAGCTGCCATTTTAACTCCACCCCTGGCATGAGGGGAAGCAGGACAGACTGAAAATCATAGTGCTCATAGGGACCAGCTTCTTTTCATCTGGATCAGATTGCAGCCCTAGCTTAAGCCCCAGCCCCATGTCCAGCAGGGAAGAAGCTGGGGGGACCCGTGCTGGCCTCTTGGGGAAAATACAGGCCACGCCACAGAGGCTGGTGATCATTCTACTCTGGCAGCACAAGCTGCCTCAGGAGCTGTTCTGTGGCTGGTTTTGGAAGCTCCATTTCCCAAAAACAAGGGAGGGAGAGACAGTTGGCCACCAACTTCAGCTACTGATTAGTAAATTCGGCTAGCTGAAGTATAACCCTAAGAACAGCTAAAGTTTGAACCTGTCCAAGTCGGAAGAGGCCAGTAGCCCCCATTTTGCCCCCCAGCATGTGGGGAAGTTGGGCTGATTGAAAATCACAGTGACAGTAGGGACCGGCTTCTTTCACCCAGATTGGACTGCAGCCCTAGCCTAAACTTCAGCCTCACCTCTAGCAGGGAGGAGGCTGACAGGCCCTGCACCAGCCTCTCTGGGTAACTGCAGGTACATTCGACTGACACAGATTGAACAGTCAGAAGTCTACTGGGGTAACTGCAGTCATTTTGGACCTGCATGGCATAGACTGCTGCCCACACCTGCAGCACCATTCCTGCCCCAGGCAGGGGAGGAAAGGGTGTGAAGCTTCATCAGTCTCTCTGGGCAACTAGAGTTTAGGCCTGCATGACTTTGATTATAACACACAGCTATGGTTCTGTCCCTACCCTTGGAAAGGAGAAAGTTGGGAGAAGCTTCATCGGTCCCTTGGGCAATGCAGGCAGCTTGAGTCTCTAAAACTTATCGCACCATCTACTTTCTTGGTTCCTACTACACAACCAGCAAGGGAGAATGGGCAAAAAAGCCCTAAATTAAAGAGAGAAACTGCACCCAGAATAAATACACTTAGTAAGCCAGATGCCAAGATGCCAACAAAAAATTACAATACACATGAAGAAACAGGAAGATATGGCCCAGTTAGAGGAACAAGCTAAATCTCCACGTGACATAAGGGAGTTGAGACAACTAATTATAGATGTTCAAACAAATCTCCTTAATAAATTCAATGAGATGGCTAAAGAGATTAAAGATATTAAGAAGACATTGGACAAGCACAAAGAAGAATTTGAAAGCATACACAGAAAAATAGCAGATTTTTTGGGAATGAAAAGTGAAATAAATGAAATTAAAAATACACTGGAATCACATAATAGCAGATTTGAAGAGTCAGAAGAAAGGATTGGTAAGCTTGAAGAAATGGCCTCCAAAAGCAAATATACAAAAAAACAGATGAAGAAAAGAATGGAAAGAATTGAACAAGGTCTCAGGGAACTAAATGACAGCAAGAGATGTGCAAACATATGTGTCATGGGTGTCCCAGAAGGAAAAGAGAATGGAAAAGAGGCAGAAGGAATATCTGAAGAAATAATGTTAAAAATTTTCCCAACCCTATTGAAGGATATGGATATCCATGTCCAAGGAGCACAACATACTCCTATCTGAATAAATCTGAATAGATCAACTCCAAGACACATACTAATCAGAATATCAAATGCCAAAGACAAAAAGAGAATTCAGAGAGGAGCAAGGGAAAAGCAATACATAACATATAAGGGATACCACATAAGATTAAGTGCCAATTTCTCATCAGAAACCATGGAGACAAGAAGACAGTGGTATGATATATTTAAGATACTGCAAGAGAAAAACTTCCAGCCAAGAATCTTATATCTGGCAAGATTGTCTTTCAAAATTGAAGTCAGTTTAGAATATTCACAGATAAACAGAAACTGAGAGAGTTTGTAACCAAGAGACTGGCTTTGCAGGAAATACTAAAAGGTGTGCTTGAGTCTGAAAAGAAAAGTCAGGAGAGAGAGGCTTAGAAGAGAGTCTAGAAATGAAGATTATTTCAGTAAAAGTAACTGAAATTCTCAAAAGAGTGGTGAAAATAAAACATGGCAGATAAAACCCAAAGGTCAAAAATGGGTGAAATAAGAACTGCCTTTATAATAATAACATTGAATGTTAATGTATTAAACTGCTCAATCAAAAGACACAGACTGGCAGAATGGATAAGAAAATATGGGCCATCTATATGCTGAATGCAAGAGACTCACCTTAGACCCAAGGATACCAATAGATTAAGAGTGAAAGGCTGGAAAAAGATATCCCATGCATTCAGTAACAAAAAAGCAAAAAGCAAACAAGCAAAAAAATTCTGCAGTATCTATGATTGCATTAGATCAAATACACTGTAAAAGATACAAGTAATGTGCAATCTGAGAAGGAAGTCAGGGGAAAAAAGTTCAATTAACAATAGCGACTAAAAGAATCAAATATTTATGAATAAACTTAACCAATGATATAAAGCACTTGTATTCAGAAAACTACAACTCATTGTTAAAAGAAAGAAAAAAAAAAAAAAACTAAATAATCAGAAGAACATTCCATGGATTGGAAGACCAAATATCATTAAGACGTCAATTCTACCCAAATGGATATACAGAGTCAATGCAATCCCAATAAAAATTCCACCAGCATTTTTTAGATAAATGGAAAACATGATTATCAAATTTATTTGGAATGGTAAGGGGTCCCGAATAGCCAGAAACATCTTAAAAAGGAAAAGTGAAGTTGGAGGACTCTCACTTCCAGACTTTAAATCATATTACCTAGCTACAGTGGTAAAAACAGCATGGTACTGGCATTAAGACAGACACATAGACCAATGGAACCGAATTTATGGTTAAGAAACAGACCCTCCTATCTATGGTCAAGTGATTTTTGACAAGCCTGTCAAACACACCCAGTCAGACAGAACAGTCCATTCAACAAATGGTGCTGAGAGAACTGGATATGCATAGCCAAAAGAAGGAAAAAGGACCCCTATCTCACACCTTATACAAATTAACTCAAAATGAATCAAAAACCTAAATATAAGAGCAACAATCATAAAGCTTCTAGAAGAAGATGTAGGAAAATATCTTCAAGACCTGGTGGTAGGTGGTGGATTCTTAAAGGAGAGAAGAGGAAGACTGAGATGAACTAATGATATTTAATGTATATAGAAGTTTTAATTAACTTTATTAGTAAAAGTGTAGAAATGTGTAGAGTTGATGGTAACACATTACAGTGAGTAACAGCTGGTTTATAAATTGGAACGTGACTGAAAAGGGTAGGCTAGGGATGTAAATGTCAATTGAAAGAAAGCTAGAGAATAATCTAGCGACTGAATAGCACAGTAAACCCAGAGGTGGATGAGAATTGTGGTTGATGGTACAGATGCAAGAGTGTCCTTTGTGAGCTAGAGCAGATGTACATCACTATTGCAGGGCAGTGAGGATGTGGAGAAGCATGGGAAAAATACAACTGGAGTGACCTATGGACTGTGGTTAACAGTAATAATGTAATATTCATGCATCTAAGCCAAAGATGTACTGTCTTGATAATGGGGTAGTATGGAAAAAGTGTGCCAAATATATGCTATGAACCTGGTAATAGTCATCATCTCATACTCTGTAACAAATATTGCACCACAGTGTGGTGTGTTGATAGAGGGGTATTGCATGGGAATTCTGCACATGTGCATGATTGTTTTGTAAGTTTACAACTTCTGTCATAAAAAATATATTTAAAAAATAATAATAGGGTGGGTTGGGGGGGAAATACACCAAATGTAAGATAAGGATTATAGTTAGTAGTAAGATTTTGATGATACTCTTTCATCTTTGTAACAAATGTTTTACAACCATGCAAGGTGTTGGTGGTGGGTTGATGTATGGGACCCCTGTATGATGTTATGCATATTTGGTTTGTAAGTTCACAACTTTTACTACACACTTATTGTTTATGTTTGTTCATGTAAAAATGAAATAAAAAAAATATTAGGGTGAATTGGAGGAAAATATACCATATGTAAGATACTTTGGTACTTTGGTAGTAATATTTTCAGGATGCTCTTTAATAATTTTTTAAAAATGTTTCACAACAATGCAAGGTATTGGTGGTACCGTGAGGTATGATGTTCCTGTGTGATGTTATGGTGTTTGTTTTTTAAATTCACAACTATTACTATACACTTATTGTTTACATATGTTTATGCATGTGTGATATACTTCAATAATTTTTTTTAAAAAGAAAGGTGAGGTAGTAGCTAGAGGAGAAGTTTGTTTTGTTGTTATTGTTTTAGGTGATACTAAAGCATTTTGTGTGCTGATGGGAAGAGTCCAGTGAAAATGAAATGATAAACCAATTTTTTAAAAAACACATTTTTAGTTAGCCTGAGAATTATTAGTAAGTTGGTCAAGGCCACACAGCTGATTTTCATGGACATCAATGTGCCCTTCTATGAAACTAAACTTCCCAACTTCACTTCTGCTGAATGTGGACCTTGGGAAACTTTTCTATCCAACAAAATGGAAGCCTGCTGGGAAAGTATTTGTTCCCATCATTTTTCTTGATTGACTTTTCCAATACAATGTTTAACACAAACAAAAGAATATATATGTAATATAGGTAAGTTTTAAAGCACAATAATATAATGAATACCTGTGAACCAGGCACCTACCCCAAGGACTAGAATTTCACCAACAATATCAATATGCCCAAAGTTGTTTGCCTATCCAACCATCCATTGTGTGAACATATCACAGTTTATTTATCCATTCTCCTACCATGCAGAATGATTCTGGTTTTCTCAATACTGTGAACTGCGACAATATATGTACATTCTTGTACATAACTCTTGAAATATATATGTAAGAGTTTCTCTAAAGTACATGCCCAGTAATGCATTTTTATGTGAATTTGGAAGTTTAAATATATAAGATAATGCAATGTTGCTTTCAAAATTAGTAGTTTTACAATTTACATACTCACCACCATTGAGCCATATACTTTGTAACACTTGTATTGTCAGGTTTCTTAATTCCTGCAAATATAATGGGAATATTGACTATGGACAAAATATACTATTATTAATAAAAGTGAGAATATTTTCATATTTTTAATGGACTTATATGGCTTCTCTTCTGCAAAATGCCTTTTATGACTTCTGTTTATTTTTCTATTGATTTGTATATCTTTTTTAAAATTGATTTATTGGGGGAGGGTCTTTTTATATTCTGATATTAATCCTTTTTTTGGTTATTTGTATGGTGATTATCTCCTCCCGATGTGGATTGCCTTTTTATTTTCTTATCACATCTTTGATGAACAGAAGTGCTTCAGTTTAATGTATATATTCTTTTTTAAAAAATGGTTCGTTTGTTGTATCTCCTTTAATAAAAAGTTTCTATAATTAAAAAAAAAAAGTAAGGAATAAATTATGTAAGCAGAGGGGATAATTGTAGGAGCCAAGACCTTGAGAATATAAATGGGTACAAGATTCTGAGCAAAAGTGGAACTGCATTTCCACTTCCACTTCCATTTTGACCTTGATAGACTGGAGGATGTTTCTCGTTTAAACAATAGGGAAAAATAAAACAAGTGTAAAAGTAGATTGGTTTCAGATCAGATGGGAGTTTGGGTCAAAAGTTTCCTTTTTCTAAATAAGGTTTCAGGTGAGATCATAAGCTAAGAGTAGGAAACTAAAAGGTGTATGAAAAGTGTGAAGAGAGGGAAGATATCAAACATTCAAAAGAGAGACACTTATTAGAGAAACATAGCAGGATTGCTTCTTGGTGCCAGTGTGAAGTTTACAATAATAAACTAAGCAAAATTGGTCAAAGGCAAGCATTTCCAGAGAGGCGAGGCCTGTTTCTCTGTCAAGAGTATGTGAGTGGCTAGTTTCCCTAATTGGAAATTCTGAGCAAGTTTTCCAGGTCCATCTCGAGACCCTCAGAAAGTCAAGCCCAATGGCAGCAAAAGAAAAGGAAATAGAATTGTATGTGACCTGATTAAGAGACTCATGAAACCCACAGAATGTTTAAGTTGGAGAGATCTGTAGATCATCAGTTCCAACACCCTCACTTTACAGAAGAGAAAATCGACTGGACAGGCCTGGTCTAAGCTTTCCCAATAGTTATCTATAGCACTATGGCAAAAATCCAGTCTAGATAACATCTGAAAACGAGCACAGGGCCTTGATTCTGGGAAAACATAAATAAATGTTATTTTCTCCTCTTTGTTACTTCCCAGGATCCTTACCAGGTGGTGAGAGAATCAGTCAATGGGAAGACATTAATACTGTAATTGTTTGACCAGTCTGAGTGACTACAACTAAATGGATTTTGAGGAATTACCATCGATGGTAAAGTCTGCCAAAATGAGTGATTAGTCATTCCGCAGCCTTGACCTAAGTGGTAAATTAGGCACAGAACTGGGATGAAAACCTGTGTCTCTCTATCCTAAGGCGTCCTCCCTCGGTCGGGCTTTTTTTCCTTGTTTAACACTCTGTCGAAGTGGGCTTCTTCCTTCTATAAGGGAAGCTATTTGTAAAAGCAGCTTTTTAAACAGCCAAAAAGACAGGGCAAGAAGAGGGCCTGACTGCTCTCCCCTCTGGTAACTTTGACAAAGTAGAGTTTAAAGATGCTTGTGTCTGGCAGCTGTCGTGGTCTGTCAGCATGGAACATTCTGTGTGTACTGGCTTGGAAATACATTCTCCCCAGTCCCAGCTTTCTGGAGAAAGAGAATAAGACAACCTTAAAAATAACAGAAAAAAAAAAAAAGCAGCCAGTTTTTTTTTTTTTTTTTTCATGTACTCAATGAAACTAATGATTTAGAACAAAAAAAAAAAAAAATTAACTATGTTAAAAAAGAATAAGAACATGCAATGATGGATACAGGCCATGTTAAATTTCATCAGAAATTTATAAAAGTGTATGGTCGAAAATGTAAACCATAATGTAAACCATTGACTATGGTTAGTAGCTGTGTTTCAATATGTGTACATCAGTTGTTACAAACGTACAATCCACATGTAAAATGGTTATTGATAGGGAAGGGGGAAAGAGGGAAGGATGCTGGGTATATGGGAGTCCCCAATAATCTGTATGTCACTTTACTGTGACCTAAAACCTCTTTGAAGATACTGGGGAAGAAATGGAAGAAAATGCCACTGTACATACAGGACAATAGATACTATAGTGATGAAAGGCAAAACATCAAAAAAAATTTTTTTTTAATATTTTTCATTTTTAATATCCCACTTTAAACTTTATTTTAGTTTTCCTAAATTATTGTGTATTTTGTTTATGTTTAAATTTATCATTTTTTATTTCATTTTCCTATTAATCAAATTTGGCAACATTCTGGGCTTCATTTTTTAAGGAGTTTTGGAACACAAAAGGGTTACAATTATGGCAGGGAGGATCAATAGTGTGGGGTGTCAGTGATGGGGGATACATGAGAGGAAGTTCACCTGGGCATACATATAAGGTATATAAATATGTTCAAATGTTCATGGGGCATTGCCACATTAGGTAGAGATACACACAACAGCCAGAGGATTGTTGAATCCCCATCCTGTGGAGTTCTCCCACATTCTCTAATGCAACAGCAACAATCCTCCAAGTTCAAGGGCAATGACTAGTAAAGAAGGATGGTCCATTGATGGGTCCTTGATATTGACGACTATGCTTATAAGCCTTATGATTTTGAATTTGCAACTTGGCCTTGTGTCGTAGGGTGCCCAAGAGTTACCTCCTGAGAGCCTCCTTGTTGCTCAAATGTGGCCTCTCTCTAAGCCAAACTCAGCATGTGGATGCATTGCCTTCCCCCTAGCAAGGGAAATGACTCCTGGGGATAAGCCTACCTGGCACCAAGGGATTACTACCAAGCACTGGCTGGTGATACAACTGGAAAAAGACCTTGAATAAAAGGGGGAAAAGGTAAAGACAAATGAGTTTATATGGCTAAGAGACTTCAAAGTGAGTCAGGAGGTCATCAGAGAGTAACGCTTATGCACATCTCAGCAGGACCTCATAGACAGTCAAAGTGGACACTACCCCAAACAGTGGGGCTCCTGAGGGCTCCAGAGACACCCAGGTCCTGTGGTCATGGCAGATAGCTCCAGAGTTTGGTGCCTTGCCTGTGGGCTCTACTTTGGAGATAGTGTTCCCAAGTGTGACAGAGATGGACTCAGATGTGAGTCCTCTACACATGCCTCTTCTGTCCTTTTTGTTTGAGACTATAGTTGGTGCTGGAGTTGGTAGGTGTATGTTCAGGAGACTTGAATCTCTGGGATGTCCATGTGCCAGCTGGACCCTGAGCCTCAGCAGAGTTGCAGCACCTACTCTCCAGTTCATTGGACTTTCCAAAGACAGCTGATGGCAAGGTGAGGATGTACAACCATTACACCAAGGAACCGAGAGAGTCTATAACTGCAAGCGAGTTCCATCCATCAGCCATACGGGACTGAAGGCCCTTCTCAATTTGAGGTGGAGTGGGCATCACCATCCCAGAATCCTCAGGACTGGTGAATAAAATATGGACTAGAGTAGACTTACTGGTGTTCTACTATAGACTTATTGTGATTCTAGCAATAGAAGAAATTATATCATTGATGTGGAAGTGCTGAACTTAGGGAGAGGGAAAAGGAGGTATAATATGGGGGCATTTTCAGGACTTGGAATTGACCTGGATGACATTGTGGTGACAGATACAGACCATTATATATCCTGCTAAAGCCTACAGAATTGAGGGGGAGAGTGTGAACTACAATGTAAACTATAGTTCATGTTTAGTGGCCAAAATGTGTTCATCAGTTGCAATGAATGTACCACACTAATGAAAGAAATTGTTATTGTGGGGAAAAGTGGTAGGTCTGGGGAGTGGGGAATATGAGAATACCTTATATTTTTTTATGTAACAATTTATGTAATCTAAGTATCTTTTAAAAATAAATAAAAAATGTATTAAAAAAAAAAAAAGAGTTATAAGGGTAAAAAAGTTTTCTGGTGGTTTTGGCTCAAGTTCCAACTGAGTTTTTCTAAGCTGACCTTCCATATCTAGCCTTTCAAAAAATTTTTCCCACATATCATCATTTGGAAATGATCTGGTTAATGATAAGGACAAAGAAAGGCCAAATTAAATGCTAAAATTGTATCAAAGACTCAAATAAGAATTCACTTGATAATTCAAAGGAGCAAAAAAAGAAAAATTTTATTTTTAGCAAAGCATCCTATTGTACTGAAATTTGAAAAGTTGGTAAAGGAACAAAGAGCAAAGAAATGAAGGTCATAAGCATCAGGCACATTTGCCAAAAATACTTTTCCAAAGCCTTCCATTTTCATCTGCAGTAGTTGCATCAGAAGTTGCAGGGACTATTGGGCCTCTGGAAGTTTTTATCTTGCCTAGGCAGCTTAGTACATGGCCTCAGAGAAGCAAAACAGTCCAGCATCAGTAAAAAAATTAGTTGACTATGAAAGCAGAAATGACAGCAGGAGAGCTGAAATGAATGATTAGCTAGAGGCAAAAGCAATGAAGTTAAAAACCAGAATCCAAGTAACGAACAAGATGGTGACAATCTCAGACAAAAAGAACACCAATGCAATAGGATAGTCATTGAGCCTATAGACTGGAGCCAGACTTCTGCTTGCAAGCTGTATGAACTCAGGTAAGTAGCTCCACCCCTTCAAGTTTCTGGTTTTTTTGTTTGTATAATAGGCATAATGATACCTACCTCATAAAGTCATCCTGAGAGTTAAATAGTACAGTCTATGTAAAGGGCTTAGAACAAACCATGCTTGCATATATATTAAGTGATCAAAAATTGCAGCTATTCATTATTATTTATTAAACAAATTTATTGATGCCACTGTGGCAGTGGCTGGTATATAGGCTGGTATATAGGCTGGTAAGATGTCCTGCCTGGACAAGCTCTGCAAGCCTAGTCCTTAGTAAGGTTTTCAGAATCAACTAGGCTTAATGACCACTGAATTTTGTTACTCCTTTGTAGAACCATTTACTCTCACTGAATTCTTCTTATATATGTACTTTAAAAATTCCCATACTCCACCTTCATAATTCACTTGTATGGTACGACTATCCCTAGAACTAGATTCTAAACTCTGTGAGAGGAGGGACCCTGTCTTATTCCTCTCAACATACAGCGTAAGGCCTAACACAAAGGAGGTAATGATATATACAAAAATGAATAGTTGCTTTCTTTAAAATTCTTTGGACTTGAGGAAAAACCAACAAGATGGCGGCAGAGTTAGGAGCTCCCAGAGTCAGCCCGTGCTACAGGGCAGTTAGTAATCACTCAGAGCTATCTAAAGGCCCTGTTTGGAGGTTCCAAGAGACCAGAAGAGCATCCTGCAACATCCTTGAAAGAATGGAAGGAGGAGACTGCTCATGTGCAGAGAAGATTTGTAAGTAGACCACTAAATGATACGCCATGAAGCCTGGTGCTCATCCTCCTCTGGCAGCACAAGCTGCCTCAGGAGCTATTTTGTGGCCAGAATTGGAAGATACACTTCCCAGAAATGGGGTAGGAAGAGACAGTTGTGCATCAACTTCAGCTACTGATTATTAAATTATGCTGGCTAAAGTATAACCATGAGTACAGCTAGAGTTTGAATCTGTCCAAGTCGGAAAGTGGCTGGAAGCCACCATTTTGACTCTGCCTTGGCATGAGGGGAAGCCAGGATGACTGAAAATCACAGTGACGGTAGGGACTGGCTTCTTTCACCAGATTGGACTGCAGCCCTAGCCTAGGCTTCAGCCCCATCTCTAGCAGGGAGGAGGCTGGCAGGCTCTGCACCAGTCTCTCCGGTAACCACAAGTATATTTGGCTGACACAGACTGAATAGATGAAAGTCTACTGGGGCAGCTGTGGTCATTTTGGAACTGTACGGCATATATTGCTGCCCACACCTGCAGCCCCATCCCCGCCCCAGGCAGGGGAAAAGGGAGCATGAAGCTTCATCATTCTCTCTGGGCAACTACAGTCTAACCTGCATGACCTGGATTACTACACACAGATGTGGTTCTGTCCCTACCCCTGGCAAAGGAGAAAGTTGGGGGGAGCTTCATCAGTCCCGTGGACAATGCAGGCAGCTTGAGTCTCCAAAACTTATAGCACCAACTACATCCTTGGCTCCTCCTATACAACCAGCAATGGAGAATGGTCAAGAAAGCCCTAAACTAAATGGGTGTATTTATTTTGCACCCAGAATAAATACATCTTGTAAGCCAGATGCCAAGGCACCAGCAAAAAATTACAATCCACACCAAGAACCAGGAAGATATTGCCCAGTTAAAGAAACAAAATAAGCCTCCAGATGACATAAAGGAGTTGAGACAACTAATTATAGATGTTCAAACAAATCTTCTTAATAAATTCAATGAGATGGCTAAAGAGATTAAGGATATTAAGAAGACATTGGATGAGCACAAAGAAGAATTTAAAAGCCTACATAGGAAAATAGCATCTTACAGGAATGAAAGGTGCAATAAATGAAATTAAAAATACACTGGAATCATAAAATAAGAGTTTTGAGGAGGGAGAAAAAAGGATTGGTGAGCTTGAAGAAATGGCCTCTGAAAGCAAACACAAAAGAACAGAGGAAGAAAAGAATGGAAAGAATTGAACAAGTTCTCAGGGAACTACGACAGCAAGAGACATGCAAACATACATGTCATGGGTGTCCCAGAAGGAGAAGAGAAGGGAAAAGAGGCAGAAGGAATATCTAAAGAAATAATGTTAAAAAATTTCCCAACCCCGTTGAAGGACATGGATATCCATGTCCAAGAAGCACAGCATGCTCCCATCCGAATAAATCTGAATAGACCAACTCTGAGACACATACTAATCAGAATGTCAAATGCCAAAAACAAAGAGAATTCTGAGAGCACTAAGAGAAAAACAATGCATAACATATAAGGGATACCCAATAAGATTAAGTGCTGATTTCTCATCAGAAATCTTGGAAACCATATGTTTAAGATACTGCAAGGGAAGCGGCTGTGGCTCAATCAGTAGGGCTCCCGTTTACCATATGGGAGGCCCCGGGTTCGGTTCCCGGGGCCTCCTGGTGAAGGCAAGCCCGCCCGCACGGCGTGGTTAGCTGACCCAGCGAGCACAAGCAGCAAGGGGGGGATAAATGAATAAATAAATAAAAATCTTTAAAAAAAAAAAAAAAAAAAAAAAGATACTGCAAGAGAAAAACTTCCAGCCAAGAATCTTATATCCAGCAAGACTGTCTTTCAAAAATGAGGGTGAGTTTAGAATATTCACAGATAAACATAAACTGAGAGAGTTTGTAAACAAGAGACTGGCCTTGCAGGAAATACTAAAGGGTGTGCTACAGTCAAGAGAGAGAGGCTTGGAAGATAGTCTAGAAATGAAGACTATATCAGTAGAGGTAACTAAGAGTCTCAAAAGAGTAGTGAAAATAAAGTGACAGATAAAACCCAAAGGTCAAAAATGGGTAAAATAAGAACTGCCTTTACAGTAATAACATTGAATGTTAATGGATTAAACTCCCCAATCAAAAGACACAGACTGGCAGAATGGATAAAAAAATATGAGCCACCTATATACTGTGTGTAAGAGACTCACTTTAGACCCAAGGATACCAATAGATTGAAAGTGAAAGGCTGGAAAAAGATATTCCACGCATGCAGTAACCCCCGCCCCCCCAAAAAAAAGCTGGAGTAGCTATACTTATATTAGATGAAATTGACTTTAAAAAAACACTAGTAATGTGCAATCTGAGGAGGACGTCAGGAAAAAAATTCCATTTACAATAGCGACTAAAAGAATAGAATATTTAGGAAAAAACTTAACCAATGATGTAAAGCACTTGTATTCAGAAAACTACAACTCATTGTTAAAAGAAATTTTAAAAAGACCCAAATAATTGGAAGAACATTCCATGCTCACGGACTGGAAGGCTAAATATCATTAAGATGTCAATTCTACCCAAATTGATGCACAGATTCAATGCAATCCAAATAAAAATTCTACCAGCATTTTTTAAAAGGCAAACATGATTATCAAATTTATTTGGAATGGTAAGTGGTCCCAAACAGCCAGAAACATCCTAAAAAAGAAAAGCGAAGTTGGAGGACTCTCACTTCCAGACTTGAAATCATATTACCTTGCTACAGTGGTAAAACAGCATGGTACTGGAATAAAGACAGATACATAGACCAATGGAACTGAATTGATGGTTAAGAAACAGATCCTCACATCTATAGTCAAATGATATTTGACAAGCCTGTCAAACTCAACCAGCTTGGGCAGAACTGTCCATTCAACAAGTGGTGCTGAGAGAACTGGATATGCATAGCCAAAAGAAGGAAAGAAGACCTCTATCTCACACCTTATACAAAAATTAACTGAAAATGGATCAAAAACCTAAATATAAAAGCAAGAACTGTAAAGCTTCTAGAAGAAAATATCTTCAAATACCACAAGACCTTGTGGTAGGTGGTGGATTCTTAAAGGAGAGAAGAGAAGGACTAAGATGGACTGCTGATATTTAATACATGTAGAAGTTTTAATTAACTTTATTGTAAAAGTGTAGAAATGTATAGAGTTGATGGTAACACATTATAGTGAGTAACAGCAGTTTATAAATCAGAATGTGGCTGAAAAGGGTAGTCTAGGGATCTAAATGCGAATTGAAAGAAAGCTAGAGAATAATCTAGCGACTGAATAGCACAGTAAACCCAGAGGTGGATGAGAATTGTGGTTGATGGTACAGATGCAAGAGCGTCCTTTGTGAGCTAGAGCAGATGTACATCAGTATTGCAGGGTGGTGTGAATGTGCAGAAGCATGGGTTTTCACTGGAGTGACCTATGGACTGTGGTTAACAGTAATAATGTAATAGTTATGCATCTAAGCCAAAGCTGTACTGTGTTAATAATGGGGGAGTATGGAAAAAATTGTGCTAAAATGTACACTATGAACCTAATAATTGTTGGATGATATTATCTCATACTCTGTAACAAATATTGCACCACAGTGTGGTGTGTTGATAGGGGGGTGTTGTATGGGAATTCTGTACATGTGCATGATTGTTTTGTAAGTTTACAACTTCTGTCATAAAAAAATATATTTAAAAAGTAATAATATGGTGGGTTGGTGGGAAAATACCCCTAATGTAAGATAAGGACTATAGTTAGTAGTAAGATTTTGATGATATTCTTTCATCATTTGTAACAAATGTCTCATAACAATGCAAGGTGTTGCATTGTGGTGAGTTGAGGTATGGGACTCCTGTATGATGTTATTCATGTTTGCTTTGTAAGTTCACAACTTTTAATATACACTTATTGTTTATGTATGTTCATATATAAATGATATAAAAAAATAGGGTGAATTGGGGGGAAGGGGATACATCAAATATAAGATACTTTGGTAGTAATTTTTTGAGGATGTTCTTTAATCATTAGTTAAAATGTTTCACAACAATGCAAGGTATTGTTGGTAGGGTGAGGTATGGGATCCCTGTATGATGTTATGTGTTTGTTTTGTACCTTCGCAACTACTACTACTACTACTACTATACACTTATTGTTTATGTATATTTATATATGAGTTATATACTTCAATAAATTTTAAAAAAATTAACCTAAAAAATTCTTTGGACTTTAAAATTTTGGGTTCTGTTCCCTCTAACTTTTCTTGAAGTGATTCCTTTTTGTAGTCTTTTTGTACTCTATGTGCCCTTCAGAATCTTCTGACAGTCCTGGGAGGAAATGTAATCACTCCAGTTTTACAGACAGGGACTTGTGGCTCAGCACTTTTAAAGTTGCCCATGTTTCAGAGATGAGATTCTAATCCTTGTTCGTCTGGTGCCAAAGCTCCCACTTTTCCACTATAGCGCCGTATGCTTCACCATTAAACAAATTTGGAATACTGGGAAGAGGAAACAATCCTTAGGACAGATCATATGAAACTAAACACTACAATATGTTACTCCATAGGAAATCAATTTAAAACTTAATGATGCTAGCCTATTTTGTGGATTCTTCCCCCTTCTTACTCATGGGGAATATATTTTGAAGTGACTTCCCCATTTTCAGTCATGAGGAAGGTTATTTTGGAGCTATTAAGAAGAAACAGCACCCAGGTTGAAGAACTGAACAGGCCTCATTTTTTTTTTTAAATTGGAATAAAAAATGTAATATAAAAATATATTATCGGGAAGCAGCTGTGGCTCAATCAGTAGGGCTCCCATTTACCATATGGGAGGCCCCGGGTTCGGTTCCTGGGGCCTCCTGGTGAAGGCAAGCCCGCCCGCACGGGGTGGTTAGCTGACCCAGCGAGCACAAGCAGCAAGGGGGGGCGATAAATGAATAAATAAATAAAATCTTTAAAAAAAATATATATATATATATATATATTATGGATCCAACCCTATATTTTGAAGCTTTTTCACACAAATCTTTTGCGAACCATTAAAATCTGGATATGCATGAGAAATTGTATAAAAATGTAAGATGGTAAAATACCCTTTGTAGATGCAGTGCACATTAATGGCAAGATACAAAAGGAGTGTCAAGATTGAGTGCTTCTTAAGGAAACTCCAATCCCTGATACCCAGAGATATGGAGCACTGATATTTTCTGCTGCGTGCTCTTTGTTTTTGACTCAGACGTATGTTGCATACATTTAAATTGTCTGCCTCTACCCTTTATAAAAATATGAAAATCTTCTTACACCAAATAGCCCTGTAAAAACCTATTAATTCTATATGGGCTGGTTGCTTTACTGGTGAAAAGAGTCATTCTCTTTGGACTCACCATTAAGCCTCTTCTTATGATATTTCCAAAATGATTTTAGGGAGTTCATTTTACTTTGGTGTGCAGTCTGTTAAGATAAGCCAGCCTTTGGAAAAGCAATCTGGCAATATTTTATGTGTCTGTGATGGTTAGGCTCGTGTCAACTTGGCCAGGTAATGGCGACCAGGAGTTTGGTCAAGCAAACACCTAATTATGACTGTGAGGACATTTTGTGGACTTAAGTCATTAGTAAGTTGATTGTATCTATCGCTGATTACATCTACAATGGCCTGAGGCGATTGCCTTCAGCAATGAGAGATTGTTTCATCCAATCAGTTGAAGGCCTTAAGAGGAGAAGTGACGACTTCAGCAGCCAATAGAGAATTTTAATCTCTACTTCAGCCAGCCATCTCCTCCTGGGGAATTTGTTGAGGACCTTCATGAAAGTTCCTGGCTTACAGTCTGCCCTACAGAATTTGGACTTGTGCACCGCAACAGTCGTGTGAGACAATGTTATGAAATCTCATAATATTTACAAATATCTCCTGTCAATTCTGTTTCTCTAGAGAATCCTATCAGTAACTTGAACTGTTCATGCGCTTTGATCTGGTCACTTTCTTTCGGGACCCATGCTGAAGCAAACTGCCTGAAATTGCCACTTGGATATGCGAATGTCTTGAGACTCCTTGAATGTAACATGTACAAAACTCTTGATTCTTACCCCAACCAGTTTCCCCTGCAATCTTCCTCATCTGAGAAAATGACAATTCCATTCTGCCAGTTGGTTAGGCTCCAAACTGCACTCTGTCTTGATCCTATCTGTCTTTTATACCCCCTATCAAAGGTATTGGACAATGCCTTTTGCTCCACCTTCAAAATATAGCAAGAATTCATGTTCATTTCCACCTTCCTGGCACAAGTCACTATTCTCTGTTTTCCAAACTATTGTCATATCTCCTAAGTATCTCCTTGATTCCATACTTGCTCCAATACAGTCAGAAGAAACCTTTTACAACACGTCAGATGATGTCATGCCTCTGCTCAAAGCCCTCCAAAGATGTCTCATCTCACTTAGAATGAAATTCGAACTGTTTTTTCCCCTGGACTGCAAAGTCCCTTATGACCTGACCTCTCACCTCGCTGATCTCATCTCTTTCACTCTTTGTTTCTCTCAACTTTCTCCATCCTTAATGGTTTCTTTGCTCCTCTTCAAGCACCTCAAATACATTATAGCCTCAGGGCCATTGCACCTGTTTCCCTCTTCCTGGGACAAACATTCTCCCAAATATCTACAAAGATCTCTCACTTCTTTCAGGTTTCTGTTCAAAAGCCACCTCATCACAGCAGCTGATCTTGACATAAAATAACACCTGATATAAAATAGTTCATCTTTCCTTACCTTGCTGTTTTTCGCTTCATAGCACATAGTTACTATCTGACATAACCTAAAACATAAAAAAAAGTTTTTATCTGTTTTCCCCCACCCCAGAATGTACATTCTATGAGAGCATGAGCCTTTTCTGTTTTGTTCCCTTTTGTAGACCCAATACCTGAAACACTACTTGGCACATAAGAGGTGCTCAATAAATATTTGTTAGATTAATAAAAAGAAATACAGAGATGTTTTACCTATAAGGATATTGTATATTTGGGGGAGAGGGTATAGTAAGACTCTTTGCTTCCAAAACAATCCACTTGGCTTGTTGAACACTCAGTGGTTCAAGTGGTGCTTCTAAAGAGTAGTTGTGCTGGAGGATAATCATTAGTACAAAGCTGGAAATATTAATGTTCCAGAATAAAAGTGGACTTTTGTTTTTTTTTTAAATCATGAATTGGGACCCAGGTTCTTTGAAAGACTGACTAGTGGTAACCAACTTATAGAGAGATGATAGCTAGATAGCTAGATGATAAAGACATGGACATAAAAAATATAGAAAAAGACATATAGAGAGACCCATTATCATTTGTTTTCTGAACCACTTAAGAGCAAGTGGCAGACAGAATGCCCAATCACTACAAAATACTCCAGTGTGCATACCCCTACCCACACACAAGGACATTCTCCTATATAACCTACACTGGAAACATCCAAATCAGAAAATCAGCACTGATATCACACTACCTTCAAACCCACAGACCTTATTCAATTTTTGCCAACTGCTTATTTTTCCTTTCTGGCCCAGAAACCAATCTGGTATTATTTATTGCATTTGATTATGGTGTCTTTTTAGTCTCCTTCAATCTGGATCAGTTCCTTCATCTTTCCTTTTCATTTTGTTGACTGCCTCTCACTGTGGGTCTATCCACTGTTTCCCCATGTCCAGACTCAGGCCACACATCAGGAGGTGCTTGCTGTCCATTCATTTCACTACTGGTGATGACCACCTCGATCACCTGGTTGACTTAGTTTCCTCTGGGGTTCTCTTCAATAAAATCACCATTTTCCCCTTTGTAATCAACAAGTATTTTGTAGAATATACTCCAAAACTAGGCTAGCATGTTGCTTTGCATCAAACATACATCCGTCAGCCTTAATACCCACTGAGGATTCCTGTCTAAATCAACCACTATTGAGAGTTATCAAATGATGACTTTCTATTTCCTCTTTTTTTTTTTTTTATGAGCAACTGTTTTTATTTATTTATTTATTTATTTTTTATTATGGGTAAAAATAAAAATTCTCACAATACATACAAACATTTGCAAAATGATATATAAATATATATGCATATATGTGTATTTGCTTACAAAAATGTTATTTATATATATATATTAGCTGGTGTTCTACCATAAGGAAGAGCTGTATCTTTTCCTCCATTTATTTATTCAATCACTTATTTATTCATTCATTTATATTAACATAGACATATATTCCACTTAATTGGCTGTAATAAGTTACCATTATTATTTATTTTGATGTTCAATTTGTCCCCGATTTGGACGGTGTGAGCCCCTTTCACCTGACTCATGTCATTTTGACATGCTCCCTTTATACTACGAGCACTTCCCTATAAGGGGTTCTAAGGTCACCTTGTACTTTCCCAGCCCCAGCCCTGAAATTTCTCTAAATAGCCTTTAATGGAGGATATTTGAAACTAAGATCTTCTGAACACTCTAAGTGTTCATTGTTTCTGAGTCTTCTGAACAGAGAGTCTATTGGTGTGTGTATATACACTACATATACATACATACATACATATATATACATACATATTTTTTGTCTTTTAAAAAATGTATTGAAGTATATCACTCATACATAAACATACATAAGCAATAAGTGTATAGTTATAGTTGTGAACTTGCAAAACAAACATACATAACATCATACAGGGCTCTCATACCTCACCCCACAACCAATACCTTGATTATTGTGAAACATTTTTAACTAATGATTAAAGAGCATCCTCAAAATATTACTACTAACCAAATTATCTTACATATGGTGTATTTCCCCCCAACCCAGCCTATTATTATTATTACTACATACATAAACAATAAGTGTATAATAAAAGTTGTGAACTTACAAAGCAAACATGCGTAACATCATACAAGGGTCCCATACATCAATGTACCACCAACACCTTGCATTGTTGTAAGACATTTGTTACAAATGATGAAAGAATATCATCAAAATATTGCTACTTAGTTCTTATCTTACATTCGGTGAATTTTTTCCACAATTTACCCTATTATTATTTTTAAATATATTTTTATGACAGAAGCTGCAAATTTACAAAACAATCATGCACACATGCAGGATTCCCATACAACACCCCTCTATCAACACACCACACCGTGGTAGAACATTTGTTAAAGATTATGAGATAATATCATCAGACTAGTACCAGGTCCATAGTGTACATTTGGCACACTTTTTCCATACTCCTCCATTATTAACACAGTACATTTTGGCATAGATGCATGAATAATACATTATTACTGTTAACCACAGTCCATAGGTCACTCCAGTTGTATTTTTCCCATGCTTCTCCACATTCCCACCACCCTGCAATAGTGACATACATCCACTCTAGGTCAGAGAAACACACTCTTGCATCTGTGCCCTCAATCACAATTCTCATCCACCTCTGGGTTTACTGTGTTATTCAGTTGCTAGATTATTCTCTAGCTTTCTGTCAATTAGCATTTACATCCCTAGACTGCCATTTTCAGCCACATTCCCATTTATAAACCAGCTGTTACTTACTATGTGTTACCATCAATTTTGTACATTTCCACACTTTTACAGTAAAGCTTATTAAAACTTCTACATACATTAAGCATCAGTAGTCCATCTCAGTTCTTCTCTTATCTCCTTTATTTATTTATTTATTTATTTATTTATTTATTTATTTATTTTAGAAGATTCTCACTTCTGGACTTTAATTCTCTTATCTCCTTTAAGAATCCACCACCTACCACTAAATTGAAGATATTTTCCTACATTTTCTTCTAGAAGCTTTATGGTTCTTGCTTTTATATTTAGGGTTTTTATCCATTTTGAGTTAATTTTTGTATAAGGTGTGAGATAGGGGTCCTATTTCCTTCTTTTGGCTATGGATATCCAGTTCTCCCCACACCATTTGTTGAATGAACTGTTCTGCCCAAGCTGGGTGGGTTTGATAGGCTTGTCAAAAATCACATGACCATAGATATGAGGGTCTGTTTCTTAACCATTAATTCGGTTCCATTGTGTCTGTCTTTATGCCAATACCATGCTGTTTCTACCACTGTAGCTAGGTAATATGATTTAAAGTCTGGAACTGAGAGTCCTCCAAATTCGCTTTTCCTTTTTAAGACGTTTCTGGCTATTCAGGGCCCCTTACCCTTCCAAATAAATTTGATAATCATACACACACATATATTTCAATGAGTTCATATATTCTTAAAACCAATCCAACACCTCAGGATTCTTTATAGCTTTCTTTCTTTCCATATTTGTAAATCCTTTCTCCAACTGGAAAATTCCTGGGTCCCATTTACTCAACATTTTACTTACTTGACCAATGCCCCTGTAATTAACCAATCTCCTGCTCACTCTGCTGCCTCCATGGCCCTACCATTCTTCCACCCCTCACCTGTGCTCACACCTCCAAGGGAAAGAAAAGGGGAAGTTCAGTCATAACATTCTTAATGGCCCAGACTCCCCAAGTTTTGTTGCTGGAAAAGAATTGCTAAAACAGAAAAGGTTTGGGGAACCATCTTGGTTTGCTACGGGCATGTGTCCAGAAACTAGCTGTGGGTTTTGAGCCAAAAGTTTCCCCTCAGATTTTTTTGTGGTTCAGGAACCAGCAGCCAGACAGTCTCCACTTTTGCCTCTTTAGTATTAAGCAGTATAAAAATCACTATCCCAATTGCCTAGAAGCCTATTTTCTAAAATGAATAAGCTAGGAAAACATACAAATCAGCCTATCAAATGCTACAGGAACAAATTCTTCAAAGTAGTTCTCCTTGTGCCTCCTTGTAATTTGGGTATAGCTGTGGTTCTTTGCTTGCCCCAAACAGCTACCAGCTGTTTGTAATAGTGCCAGAAAAAGAAAAGTCATGCTGATGGATACAGAAAAGTCCTGAGGGGAAAAGTGGACTTTTGTGGGTTTTTTTTTTTGTTTGTTTGTTTTTTATTTATCATAAATTAGATTCTGGGTCTGAAAGAATATCAGATGTAAAATATAGTGAACAATTGAAAGCCAGCATGCATATATATTTTTAAAACTTTTTTTGGGAGGTACCGCCAGCCAAGGAAACTATTGGTGTCAAGAGATGTTAACAACCACCTAGACATTTAATTGGTAAGGAATTGTGCTGTGTCACAGTTTTAAGAACACTGCTCTGGAGGGACTGTTCTCTCTGTTGACTAGTTGTGATCTCTATGCACAGAGAACACACTACAAACAATAATAACCCAAACAAATCTCCCTTGCCTGTTGACGCTCTGAGTCCTCTGTTACCAGTCATGACAACAGGAATAAACACAATGGAGAAACATCTAGCCAGTTTCTTTTCTCATAAAGTTAGAAAATACGCATTCTGTAAGAAAACAAATGCTACATGTTTGTTTCCAGGTGGCAGGGAAGAAGTCTGTTCTTATACCCACCCTAGATCAGTGGTTGTCCAAGAGTGATCCCTAGTTTCACCTCTGCATGTGCTAGAAATGTAAATTTTCAGGCCCCACCCCAGATTATAGAATCAAACTCGCAGCGGGGCCCATGGGGCTGTGTTTTAACAAGCCCTCCCAGGAATGCTGATGCAGGCTAAAGTTTGGTAGCTACTTCTCTAGATACTCCATTAGTGGCCTTGGGAGATGAAGGATTTCGCTACCAATCAGCCTTACCCTTTGGCCCTAGGACGGGTAATTAGGGAGCCCATTGCAGTTCCTCCAGTAAATGGGATCCAAAGTACTTGCAGTGTTGTTTACGAGAGGCACACAAATTTCGCTGTATCTGAGGGACAGGAAGTTGTTCCTGTTCTCATGGGTCAAGGGGTCGCTTTCCCTTTTGCCTCGCCAGGAATCGAGTTGCAAACTGGGGTTGAATCTGAGACCCGGCAGGGGTCGCTGCTGCCTATAAAGAGAGACCGAGGGAGCGAGGCAAGTGAAGCCCCAGAAGCTTTGACATCACACTAAGCTCCTCCTTGCACGCACACATTATACACACACACAAACATACAGACACACTCAGAGACCACGTACTCCTCTCTGCCCGCTAGCTTCCATTACCCCAGTCGGACCCTCACGCTGCAAGAGTGTGCCCCTGACGCAGCCCCACCGCGAGGAGAGGAGCTCAGCGCCCACTGCCTGAGCGAACCCGCGCGCAGCAGCAGCGGCCGCCACGGCTGCAGTCGGACCGGCTCGCAGTTGCCTCGGTCCCCGGCGCGCGGCGGCAGTAGCCGGGACTCCTTCGCCAGCATCCCAGGCTGCGAGCAGCCGCGCCCGCCCCCGCCGGGACTGGAAGGCGCAAGAGCCGCCACCCCGTCCGCTCCTGGGCCCTCTGCCACCCCTATGAGAGAAGGAGAAGCCGGACGAAGGAGTAGGACGCTTGTCAGCCGGACTCTTCAGCAAGCGGCGAGCGCCCCCTCCTCCGGTGCCCCCCGGGCGCTTGTAAAGCCAAATACAACCGCCGCGCTTGGACTGAGTGGGGAAGATACCAGCGCGATCTGCTTGCTGGGAATCCGGTTCCCCCCGCTGCTACGCGTCCGGGCCGGGGCCCCTCAAGCCCAGGAGTGAGGAGAAGCAGGGGAAGCGGCCGGCCTGGTGGCCGGGCGTGGGGAGGAGGGACGGCTGGGGAGGAGGGCGCCGGGGGCCGGGGAGGGGACCCCGGCGGATAAAGATGGCAATGTCTCTCATCCAAGCGTGCCGCAGCCTGGCTCTCTCAACATGGCTGCTTTCCTTTTGTTTCGTGCATCTGCTCTGCCTGGACTTCACTGTGGCCGAGAAGGAGGAATGGTACACCGCCTTCGTGAACATCACCTACGCGGAGCCCGCGCCGGACCCCGGGACCGGGGCGGCGGGCGGCGGCGGCGCCGAGCTGCACACGGAGAAGACCGAGTGCGGGCGCTACGGTGAGCACTCGCCCAAGCAGGACGCCCGCGGGGAGGTGGTCATGGCCAGCTCGGCCCACGACCGCCTGGCCTGCGACCCCAACACCAAGTTCGCCTCCCCGGCCCACGGCAAGAACTGGATAGCGCTCATCCCCAAGGGCAACTGCACGTACAGGGATAAGATCCGGAACGCGTTCCTGCAGAACGCCTCCGCGGTGGTCATCTTCAACGTGGGCTCCAACACCAATGAGACCATCACCATGTCCCATGCAGGTGAGCGGCCGGGGCGGGTGCGGGGCGGGCGCGGGGGAGGGGAGGCCAAAGGGCTGGAGCAACCGAGAAGAATCTAGCGCCTTTCTCTCCGCTCCTTTCTGGGAAGTCCACGCTGCGCGGAAAACGCGTTATGGTTCGCTAGATGTGTTCAGTTTTCCTTCAGGACCTGCGGGGGTTTTACAAAGAGGAGAGGACTAACTATATTGGGAGTTATACCCGAGAGTGTGTTCCGCTTGGTGTAGCGCGAGTCCGGCGATCCTCGCTGAGGTGGGCTAACTTTTCCAAGGAGGATCTGGAGGGTGGGGTTTGGAGAGTGGGGCTCGGATATTGTTCTCGGTTAGTGACCGGCTCCGCACCTGTTTGGAACCGGTAGATCTGATAACTCAGATCTGCACTCCGGCGTGTGCATCAGGTATACTCCTGACACAGGCGTTTGTATATCAAGAGCGGGGGTAAGATTACATTCTGGTAGCTCAACACCGGGAACTTGCTCCTTCAAGTCAGGTTTCAGTTCTTCTTGGAGATTGAGTTTCTCCCAGCTGGGAATACGCACGTCATAAATAATACTAAAAGTACTGCGTTCTGCCATTCTGTCATCCGGAGATGCTGACAGGCAGACCCGACGGTAAATAATAACAATCCTCAACAAACCAAGAAGAGCATTGGTGACCACAAAGTTATGCTCATTTTTCCAGTATTGAATTATCTTTTGACTAATTGGGAAGTTAATTATGCTAAACGGTTTTTTTTTTTTTCCTGGCAAGAACGAGCCGATTTCAGGATAAAAATAATAACTTTTGTTAATGATGGCAAGGTGGCAGGACTAGAATTACATTACTCAATAAACCCCAAACTCGGTTTTCACACGTATGCTTGAAATAAACAATGCTTCCATGGAAGAAACCAAAAAATAGAGAGCGAAAGAAAGGAAAAAAGGCAATCTTCAGGCTTGTCAGCATAAGTTTGGCAGACTCACCTCCTTTGAGTGCAGGGTGGCTAGTTGTTCCCAGCGCCTGAGAAGTGGGCATTATTCCCCAGAGATGTGCTTGTGCCCAGTCTTGAAGGAAGGAGGGAGTAGAAATGACATTGGCATTTTCTAACTGGGGTCACCTAATGAAAAATATTCTTTACTTTAAAGTCAAATTTTAATAAGCAGTTAAGCTACTGAAATGGAATACCAAGCTTTTGACTACACTTTTTTTTTTCTTTTTGAAAGTGGCGTTCTCTTCAGGAACAGGTTTCCATCCAGAGCTCATGTCACCTATTAGTAAAATATGCAGTTGGTTTGCCTCCAGTTATTGATACCAGCTGTTTTAGTCAAGGAAAATTGTCAACCTTAAAACAAACAGGTTGGCAAGGGTGGGGAAAATTTCAAAGCTAGAATGCACACAGGCCAGGAAAATGCAGTGAATTAATAAAGAGGAGAGTCAGTTAACTTGTTAGAACAGTTACTCTACAGCACTTTAGAGACGATATATTTTCTTGAGGGGAACACTGCACTCTGACTTGAGTCATAAGAACACTATTTAAATGTTATGATATTTAAGGATTTTAAGGATTATGAAAGAGCACTTGAGTCATATAAAGTATCTTTAAATAAACATATTATTTAATATCTATAACCTTGATGTGAAGTGGGTGAAGGAAGTTTTTTGTTTCTTGCTTTTGGTTCTTTGAACTCCAAGAAAAGATTGTTAACAGGCTTTGTAGGATTCTTTAAGCAATTCTTTGTGCATATGCATGAAATCTTAAACTCAGTTTCTTTCCACACACAGCAAGAGGCATCATTTTTTTCCTGTCTAAAAAGGTTCTCCAGAATTACCAACACATTGGATCAATTAATGGCTTGCCACATTTAAAAGAAAGAAGTAAACCTCCCCACACAAATGATGTTTGATTAGGACATAGTGAGATTAAAGGATTTAGTAACAGTTTGAAAGTTAGAGTCCAAAAAATGTAAAGGAAATTCTTTACTATATATTGTTCTGTTTCCAAATATGTGTTAATGCTGTATCTACTAATAGCCATGAAAATTTCGTACTATTATCTGACATATTGCCACATTAGGAGACTTGATTCACTCTATTCACACTGCATTGACTTCTGTTAGAATTGTGTTGTCAGAAGATATAGTCTTTCACTTGACTCTAAAATTCTTTTGCTTGAATCTTAAGCAGTGCCAGCACTGCTCTTGCTGTCAGCGTCTTACACTTAAGTCCAGAACTTGAAGGCTTTACTTTTTCTGATTAAATTTGAGTCAAATCTCTAAATTCACTTTAGGAAACAGTATATTTTCGATGATAATCAAATATCCTTATTTTGTGAACTTGGAATGCAATATATGTTCATGCTTTCCAAAGTAACAGAGCATCTTTACACATGTGAGCCTTTTAATTCAAGTCTCCTAATATGGCAAGTTCAGGCAGAGGCAACAGGGCGGCCAGAGCAGAATGCTATACAGGGATGCAACCTCCACCTGCTGAGAGCTCTGAAGTGAACTCTTAGGTGCAGGTAAAGGCATTGAGCCTCAGCTTCTTTCCTTAGTGCTGGTCAGATCCCTGTGGACCTTCTTACAGAGTACCCTGAGAAAAGTGATTATATTAAAAAAAACTATAGAAGCAGTTTAGGGAAGTGGTTAATTATGAATGTAGCCTTCAGTGCCACCTGCCTGGGTTTGTGTCCTGGTTCAACTACATTCTCGCTGTGCAATTTTAAGTAAGTTACTCAGCCTCTCAGGCTTTTTCCTTTTGGGGGATAGTAATGTCTACCTCAATTGGTTGTTATGTGAATTAAATGAGTTAATACATATACGGTGCTTGTATCTGTAGCTGGCACATAGAACTCAATACAACCTTATTTATAATCATTGAACTCAGTGATACACAGAGATACACGGGAGCCTGGAACTGGACCGCCATCACCCTGAGCTCACTGAGGCCCTGACAGTCTTGCAAAATAACTCTTTATTTACCCTTTCATGATTTAGAGACCAGAGCTGTCACGCCAGTTTGTTTGTGGCCTCAGAGGATTTGAGACCTGACGTTTCAGCTCCCTCCGATGGTTGGTGAACATGTTAGGATTCTCTATTGCATTTGTGCTTTCTTTTAGCTGAAATTGAAACTTCATCGTAACAAGGACTGATATGATAAGCATGGTAGATTTATAAGTATATGTAGGCTGTTGTTGACAGAGTTTTGGTGTTGAAGAAGTGATACATTTTCATTTTTTCCCTTTTAAAAAGAGTATGTTTGCTATCTTTCTGTTCATTTATTGCTAGTACATAGTTAAAGGGAAACGATGGGCTCAAATATGTAGAAGTCTGGGACGGACTTCTGAAAGAGCCTGAGTCCCTATCAGTAAATTGGAGAGAGGGGAAGAAAGGAGATGGTTGACAGTAAATATTTAGAGAACAAGTTGAGTCCTTGGAAATGAGAAGTCCAGGAGGGAGTATATTACATGTATTCTAAGGTTTATCCAAGAGTGGAGGAGAGAAAGGAAGGAGAGTTAGGGAGTACAAATTCATAAATTTGTGCTACTCTTATCGCCATTCCTTTAATTGCTAAAGTCTACTTTGTTGACTTGTAGAACTGTACTTCTGTGATGCAAGACATATGACCTTATCTTTAGGCTCCTCTTTCACACCTGCCACTGATTCAACATTCAGGTTGGGGCCATTTACTTTTTCTATCCTGGGCCTCTGTTTTCTCGTTTATAAAATGAGAGGTTTGGATTAGTTGATCTCCAAGGCCTATTTAAACTCTAAGATGTAATCTTTATGCATGAAAAAAATTGGGATATTTCTATGAAAATCCACATTTCTGGCTTCTCAGCCTGAAAATCCAGCGACTGGGGGTCAGCGTTCCTGCACGGCCCCAAGAGGCCAGCACAGAGCAGTGGTTGGCCGTTTAGATCAGCAGCTTGCCCTCTGTTTGGCCCATGTCCCCATTCCTTTTTATGGTTTGGCCCTTGTCCTGCTCTACTCATTTATGTTCCTGCCTCAACCTCAAGGCCAATGTATTTGGGATCCTAGTTTTATTAAAGGAGTCAAACTAGGGCTAGTGAGTAACAGTTACGGAAAACAGACCTGATTCAGTAAAGGCAAGAAATTTGTAAAGATAGATGTATTTAGAAATGAGAGCGCTTTCCTTGGGAGTGTGAGTTTTCTGTAGCATTCAGTTTGAGACTGAATGAGAATGTTGTGGAATTGCTGAAGACAGGACTCATGCATGGGTTTCCACTGAGTGATGTCCTAAGGGCCTTTCCAAGCCTGAGAGAACATTATTTTCTATCATATAGGTATTGGAGAAACATATTTCTTAACAGCCTCAGTTTCCATTTCATTTTTCTGTTCAGACACATACAGAAAAGCCATCATTCACGCTTAGTTTTAATTTCCCACTAAAAAAAACAAAACCCAAAAAACAACAACCAACAACTCCCTTCTCCTCACTTTTTTTTTTTTTTTTTTTCTCACTAAACTACCTCTTCACCCATCTCAGACTGATATCCAACAGCAAGGAATTCCATAGAAATGAGTGGTCAGTGGGATTAATGTTTCTCCAGAACTCTGTTTTTAAAGCCATTAATTCAGCATAACTGTTAAGTAACATTCTTGGCAGTGTAACTTAATATGGCCTGGGCATTTCACAAAAATATGTGACTAGTTTATAAATTTTAGGTAATAGAAATATATATTCGGGAGATTTAGAAGGAATCTTACCCTCTACCTTCTAACCTTTGGTAAGAATTTCTTCCATATCTTCCCTGATGCCCCTTTTCTTGCTTCTCAAAATGAGGCAATTTTATGACCGAGAAATCTGGAAAGGTCCAGCTAGGACCGTTTAGCTAGGTCTTCTGGGTTTTCAGAAAGGAGTGATTCTGATTCTGATGCAAAGGTAATTTGTTTAGAAACCAGATTCAAGTTTTGAAAAGCAGGACCTTGGCCATTGTTGTTGCGTTTCTGGAAATGAAGCCAGGTATATAAGGAACTTTGTGTTTTGAGATCCCCTAAATGTCTTCAGTGTAGCCCTAGAAGAGACTTTTCATCTTGATTATACTCTAAGGATATACCTCCAGACTCAGTTCCTGAAGTGATGCTAGAGTTCTGTGGATTTGATTATGTAAATAGATAAATGCTAATTTTGACTTAAAATGAAATTCAAATCCTATTCAGATTATCTTTGCTCTTCAGGGTTTTGTTGGTAATGTAAAACCTAGAGAAAGAAGGCAGCCTTGTGCTGTGTATTGTTCTTCTATTAAGCCACAATTATAGTGGTTCTATTAAATGGAAACCTTGTCTATAGGTGGAATATAATCTTTACTTTTAGTTTGAATTTAGAGATTAATTACTTGGTGGTTTAATTTATGGTAAATAAGCTTTTATATTGAAGCCAAAATATTATTATTTATGGTTAGACTTAGTGCTTATTTTTTCTATATAAAGAGGAAATTTGACTTCTTTTTTTACTTTTTCTATTCTATAATATATATAATGAGATTTAGAAAAAACATTTTCAGTAGAAGTAAGCATCACTTGTTATAAAATTTAAGTTTATGCATTGGATTATTAGGCTTTTTCATATTCATTGTATAAACATGTATTTCATAATAATAGCAAGTTTTAAAAACAGATTTTAGAAATCATTTTATATTAGAATGTGCAATGTAGAATTCATGTCCTTTCCAGGCAGAGATGTGTACATGTATTAGGTAAGAGGGTCTCTGAGAAATGTTTTATTTTTTAACCAGTTCAGCCTGGTGTCTCTCCATCACGAATGGCTTTGTATTATCACAGTAATATTGAGTGTATTGAGCACTCTTGAAAAGATGAAGATTTGAGGTTTTTTGGAGGTGTTGTCAGTGGACATGCACAATTTTTTTTTTCCCTTAAAATGTTTAGGGCCTCTCTTTTTCCTTATCCCTACTTTCTTCAGAAGATACTCATCTGGCTGTTTTGCAGCTGTGAACTGACTTAACCTACAGCAGAAATGTAATTCCAGATGGTCCAAAGAATAGTAGAAGAGGAAAGATGTAATTTACCAGAATGCTTAGAATATTCTTCCTCCCAGATACCCACAGGGCTGGCTGCTTCTTTCAGGTCTTTTCTCTGTTGTGACTGCATTAGGAAGGCATCCTGATTGCTCTGTTTAAAAATGGCAACATCCCTTTTCCACAACCTATCCCGGGTACACATTAACCCCACTCCCCACTTCATTTTATTTATCATTAACATGTTTATTGTCTGTCTCCTTCCACCTGAATATAAACTCCAGAAGAGCAGGGATTTTAGACTTTTTTTTTTGCTCAGGGCTAAGTGCTCAAAAGCCTAGAACAGTCTCTGGCACATGGAAAGTGCCCAGTAAATATTGTTAAAGATCTGTGAAATCATCTAGAGACTGGAAAAATGAATTAATATGTTAGTTTCTAGTCATGGAAAAATATAATACTATGACACTTTAAAATCTTTTCTTAGCTTTTGCCTCATATAATTGAAGTCAGGGAGATTCTTATTTGTGACTCCCATTACAAATGTTTGTTTATCTTGTAGAATGTGGCATGAAGTGTTTGTGGGAACTATGTCCTTGCTCTAAGAGGAAAAAGATATAGTGGTAACAAGTAAAAAGGGCATAGTATTACAGCAAAATTTGTAATAAAAAACAATTTTGTGTATGTTTTTGTTGTTCTGCAGCTCTTAAAAATATTTACAACCTCTTATTTTAAATGAAATACATGTGCTTTATAGAAAAATTTGAAAATATAAAACATTTAAAAAGAGGATGGGTGATAGTAAAAACCATCCAGAGTTCAAGCACTCTGACATTTAATTTTTCTAATAATTTTCATTATGTGGATACAAATTTACTTTTACCAAATTGGAAATATGTTGCATATATGTTTTTGTAACTTTTAAAAACCTAGTGGAACATTTCAAAATTTCCTATAATGCTTCCACTTTCCCACTATATAAACAATAGTAATAAACATCTTTATGTAGTTAAAATGTGCAGATTGATGATTCCTTTCTTAGGTCAAGTTCCTGAATGTAGGATTACTTAGTCAAAGCTATTCATATTTTCATGTGTAGCTGTATAACAGGTTTTTACAGCCTATTTAGTTACATCTTTAGATGTATACTCACTGCACTTTAAAAAAAATCTCATCTGCTCCTTCATTCTATCTTCCCTTATTCTGTCTTTTTCTTCTTCAATACTTCCTATACTTGAAATTGTTTTATTATTTCATTCATTAATGTACTTGATTATTGTTTATCTCCTCTATGAGAGTATAAGTCATGTAAGGGCAAAGTTTATGTCTTGTTGTATCACCTAGAGCCTGGCACATAACAGGCATCCAGTAAATATTTGCTGAAAATTGAATGAATGAATGAATGAATGATTGATCGAATATGTATCCTCCAGAAGTTTCAGGTGAATTGCTTACTTAAGGAATGAAGTGATGACTTTGTATTATATGTACTTCATTTTCCATTAAGGCCAAAGTTTATTTTGAGAGATAAAAACTTGATTTTATGTCCATTCCCATGAGAGCTATTCTTGTTGAGCCTGTGCTCAGAGATTCAGCCACTTTCTAACCTGAACTTAACTCCTGATGAGGTACCTCCTGATTGGCCCTTTTCAGATGCTGAAAATAGAGAACTAGGGAAAGCGTAGTACGTTGTACCCTCTACCTTTTGTATTCTCTTTAAGGGCGGTGGGAGGCTTGGAGCAGGAAGCCAGTTGTTATTTTCTGAGATCTTCTCTTATGCCAGTGTTTCTGAGGAGACCTGAATGCCTACTCACCAGTTTTCCATGCAGGTGCTTCTCTGACTCTTCTGAAGAGCTTTGCTTCTGAAGTCTGCATGGGGAAATTTTATAGATAATGGAACATAGATGTCCCTTGAAATCAGCTGCTATCAAACACAAAAAAGAATTGGAAAGAAATAGCTGGGCAATAATGCTGCCAAGATGGGTTTTACTAGGAGTTGGGCATCTGGTAGACCTCCTGCCTCAAGATGCCCTCAGTGTTACTAGAGAAATCTTAGGTTAATGGTAAATGTTACCTGTATATATGTCATGTATGTAGTTATGTATAAACCTGTTTTTTTTTTTTTTTTTTTTTTTTTTTTTTTTTTTGTACGCACGGCTTTATTCCAGAAGAATTTAAGGTTAATGGGGTAGGAAGAGGGATGTTAAGATTCCTCCTAATGAAGGAAATAGCAAATGACAAACGTCCTGGGAGATATGTCAGGTTGTGACCTTTTGGACAATGAGAGAACTCTGAGAGAAAGCTCAAACTTTCTCCTTATGTCAGAATAAGTAAAATGAGGTATTACTTAAAGCAGTTGTTTGTTACAGCAATTGAAGTTTGCTCTAGAATGAATTTAATCCCTTACATATTTGTATGCCTTTACTTTTTAGCCCTGAAGAGTGTATGTGCATAATTTGAAGTGATTAGGTGATATGCTCCTTGCCATTTTAATATTTAATTTTCAGAGATAATACTATACACTATATCATTACTTTGTTGTTCTTCCTTACTTTTATAAAGACATTTATTACGTGAAACTCATTCCATTTTATCGTGGTTAATTCTTTACATGGCTATCTCTTCTGCTAGACTGTGAACTTTCCTGAGTGAAAGTGCTTTATGTGCCTAGTCCCTGTAAACAGGTAACGAGCACAGTGGTATTTTAGGGAATTGGTCTCATTAATCATGATACATTCTGATCCATTCACTTGGTGGGAGGTGTCTGAATTCTATACCAAGTGCTTAAAGAAAATAACTAACATCCCTGAAGCTCATCTTGCAAACACAAAACCTATGCAGAAGAGGTAAATGTCACTCTCTCAGGGCTTTGCTTACAAAAAGTATGAAGTGCTACTTTATTAGAGTCCAAGGTCAGTAGTCATTAGTCCTGTTTCATCCTGTTGACCTTTCTAACTATCTGGAAATCCCCCTCCCCAATTAAAACTGCATACTTTTAAATAAGAATGCCTTTTTCTTTGGGTAGAACTAAATTACTCTTGTAATTTGGCTCACTGCTCTCTGAAACCAATCAACATCCTCTCTTCTTCTCTATTGTGACACTACATTGTCTTAGCTTATTATTCATAAAAAGCCTGTTGTGTTTATTAATTTAATCATATTGTGAAAAATGATTACATTTTAGGCAAGGGAAAAAAAGCCATTTTTTTCAGTGAAACTAATTAGAGCTTATTTTGCACCATGGCATAACCATGAACCTGATCACCGTTTTAATATTTGGTCTTTGAAAAGGTGATACATAATTACTACAGTACAGTTTGTGCATTCCAGAATTAGTGGCACTTGACATTAAAATGAATTGTGTGAGTTAGTTAAGATATTGGAACACTGCAGGCTGTCACTGTTACATAGAAACAATTGTGGTTCATTGACTCATGCAAATACATTGTGCTGTTTTCTGTTTTCTGTTTGAAATCCATCACATTTATCACTAGAATGATTTAAAAAAGGAAAACAGAAAAATACACAGCTCAAACACTGGCCCTTGATTGATTGACTGATTGATTAGGTAACAGAAATGGGGTATCATTTTCCAAAGGAACAATAGCCCTGAAATAGGCTATTTCTTTGCCTGGCCTATTTAGTAATCACCATCTTGCTAAAGGAAATGTATTGTCATGCAGGGAGATTGATTGGAAGTCAACATCATCTAGTATTCCACTGCCATATACTGTTGGGTGACACTCAGCCCTGAATTCCATCCATCTTCTACAGAGGAATGGGAAGGTCTGATAAAGCAGACCCACTATCCTTCTGCAGATAACAGGTAGTTTGAATATGGTACTATCTCAACATGGTAGAGCAAGTCATCAATAAGTATACAGTATTTGCAGTTATTTAAAGTGCTCTAGACTAACAAAACCCAAGATACAAGGAACCCAGGATGATTCAAACATTCATTTCCCAAGGCCATAGGGCATCAGGATGCACGTGCAAGTGGCTGTGACATAACCTCCTCCTGCCAGTGCCTTGCTGCCTAAGCTCCCCACTGTAGGTCAAAGTCAGACCAAGCTCAGGCAGCATTCATGAGCATAGGGCTGTAGAGCAATCCTGACGATAACTCCCCAGGGACCAGAAGCCTATGTAGCTCTGACAAAAGGGCTTCAAGTGGGATGACCAGATGATCGCTGTGGAGCCTGCCAGCAGCCATTATGATAGCAGCAGATTTCTTAAGGTCAGCACCCTATTTATTAAAGAAACTCAGCAAATCTTTGTTGAGTTGAATAAATATTAGAGGAAGAGAACTGACGCTCATTCTGCACACATAAGGCACTAGGAACCTTCCATACTTTAATACTTACACAGACTCTGTGAGTGGGAAATCTGCCCAGTCACAGATAGACAAAAGCCAAAATAGGATTTTAGGGCAAATCGATGTAATTTTTCAACGGTATCATGAAGTGAGTAGGATTTGTTTTTATTTCAATTCTTCTCATTTTTATGTTTCAACGTGTTTTTTCATGTGAAAACTCGAAAATTCCTTGAAAATAATGAGTTGCCTGGAAACATTTTCATGAAAATTAGGTTACTTATAACAGTTTGCCATTGTTAGTTAATTTATTGTATATTTGTAGCAATGCAAGCTTTTTTGTTGTAGGGGACACTTCTTATTGAAATGGAAGGTATAAATTACTATGGATTTAATTATTCCACAAGTCAGGCCATGTCCCCTGTGGATAGGGGATAATATATTCCTTATCTGTGTACTTTGGTTCAAAGAATATTTCTAGTTTTCAGAGACTGATTTATTCCTGTTAGTTAAAAATGGTAATGTTCTTAGAGAATTGAGTCAGGCTCCTGCCAGCTAATGCTATAAATTAAAAGAGTCTATGCACATTTCTTCCACTAAATGTTATTTTTAGTTTTATAAATAAATCATGTCCCTTTAAATTTATCCTACTGTGATTTTCCTAAATTTGCAGATCACTACTAAAATGTCCAAATCAATACCAAATCACATTTACCTGAAAATTACTATTTCAAGGTCACAATAAAAGAATGATATGGTTTACTGTCATTGTAGAAATTATAAAATATGTGTGCATGTGTATATGTGCTTGTGTATCTAGCTATATATACAGTATATTATTAGCCCAGAATTTTAATTGGGCTTGGATGCCTGATTCATGTAATCCCAGAACAGTTTTGCTTGCTCATTAAATTGCTACAGGCTTGATTTTAAATAAGATTTTCTTTGATTGCATTTGTGGTTCCTCATGCTCAGTAATTCATATGTCTATTTTTAGTGTTCCAGTTTGTTGCTTATTTTAACATAAGTCCCAGTACTTTCATTGTAAGATTCTTATTAGTAAGCATTAGTATCCTTACATTTTTTTTTTTCTGGACATATATGCTTTGTTTTATCTTGGGCACATTATTCCCAGATGCAGGGAGGCCAAAAAGGCCCTTACAATGCAAGCTTTGCCCATAGGTCAATAGATTTATAACTTTTTTTCTCTGTATTGTTAAAATTACTCAGGTATTGTTTATATTATTTTTTAATTAATCACAAGATAAAACAGATTGTACTGAAGGGAAAGATTCATAGATCAAGTTTAATAATTTTATTAATGAAAGTTATGAATCATTTTATTTTATTAATGAAAAACACAAAATCCTGTAAGTTGATTTCGTTGCTCATGACCATACAGCAGATGAGAAGTAGAGTTGGGAGGAAAACTGACTTGGATTTTATCTGTGAAAGGTTTAGGAACCACTTCCTCTGGATCAGGGTTTCTCAATGTAGGCACTGTTGACATTTTGAGACTGATAATTCTTTGGTGTGGCAACGGGGCATCATTTTTCACATAAGATGTTTAGCAACCGTGCACCATAAGATGTTTAGCAACCTCCCTGGCCTGGCTGTACCCACTAGATGCCAGTAGTATTCCCCCAGTTGTGACAGGCAAAACTGTCTCCAGATATTGCTGAATATCCCCTGTGGTGAAGAATCCCGCTCCCCCTCCCCCCACCCCATTTGAGACAAGACCCTCCACTAAGGGTCACAGAGCAACTTCTATTCTGCTACTCAAATCAATATCTGGCTATTGGCATGCTCTTCAGAGAGTTCATGTTTTAGTGGTATCACTTGTCACTCCCCTTTCCATTAACCTGCACAGGTATAAATCCTAAGCATAGTATTCAGAGGCCTCCAACAAAATAGAACAGTTCAGGCTGTTCTATCATATATACATCCAAAGTGCACTTTTTATGGTTTTCTAAAACTACCAATACCTTTCTGTTTATTTACATTTTTTGTAAAACATTTTCATTGGAGGATAGCATACACGGTGTGCAGCTTGATAAATTTTCACAAAATGATACACTATTATCCACCATCCAGATCATGATATAGAATGTTATGCCATGAAGTCACAACTCACCTCCAAAGGCCACCATAGATAACTTTTGCTGGTTTTTAAATTTGGTTTCATAAATAGATTCATAAAATTTGTGAAATGGATTTATACAGTATGTACTATATTGTGCCTGGCTTCTTTCTCTCAACATTGTGTCTGTGAGAATCATCCATGTTCTTGTGTGTAGCAGTAATTCTTATCCTGTTGCTATATTACATTCCTTCATAAAAATAAATGATCCACTCTTTATTTAACCATTTTCCTGTTGAAGAATAGTTTTCTTAAAACGGCTGTACCAAAATACAGCAATGAAAATTAGAATTGCTCCACATCATTTCAAGCCTTGGGATTACCCATATTTGTTTCTGTTTTTTTTTTTTTTTTTTTTTTTCCCCTTTACTTTGCTTTGAATTTTTTGCCATTCTGATGGCTGTGGAGTAGTATCTCATTGTGACTTTAATTTTCATTTTCTTAATGACTAATGATTTTGAGCACCTTTTCATATTCTCATTGGCTGCTTGGATATCCTTTTTTGTGAAGTACCTTTTCAAATCTTTTGCCCATTTTCAAATTGGATTGTCTGTCTTTTCCTTATTGATTTACATACATTTTAAAATTTATCTAGATAATATACCTTTATCAGGCATATTTATTAAAATATCTTGGCTCACTCCTTTTCATTCTTTTAATTGTATATTTGGATGATGTCTGATTTACCAGACTCTTCCTTTTTGGCTAGTGCTTTTTTGTCCTTTTAAGAAATCTTTCTCTACCGTGAAATCATGAAAATATTTTCTGTGTTCCTTTAGAAGCATTATTGTTTTACTATCACCTGTAGTTCTATGATTTATCTGGACTGGTTTTTGTGTACAGTTGAAGTAGGGAGTCAAATTTCATATTTTCCATATGGAGATCCAGTTAACCCTGAACTATTTATTGGAATAGACCATTCTTTCTCTACTGCATTGCAATGGTCCCTTTATCACATATTGGCTGACTTTATTTGTGTGGGCCTTTTTCTGGATTCTATTGTTTCATTACCTATGAACAGTATGTGTATTCTCTAGTTACTGATACATGTTCTACATACGTCCATTAGGTCAAATTACTACTATCACTACTGAATTGAAGAGGAGGTCTCCTTGTTCTGTCATTAACTAAAAGAGGTGTGTTCAAGTCTGCAACTATTTTGTGGATTTGTCTATTTCCATTTTTACTTTTTGCAATTTTTATTTTTTATATTTTGAGGAACTATTATTAGGTGCATATAAATTTAGGATTATTATCTTTCTGCCTAATTGATACTTAATATCACTATAGAATGTCCCTCTTTAGCTCTAGTAATATTTCTTGCCTTAAAATCTACTTCCATATTATTTTATGTACACAAGCCTTTTTTCTTAGTGTTTACGGGAATACATTTTTCTGTTTATTTTCAATTTTTTAAATTATATTTAAGATTGTCTTCTTTTGAATGCCACATATAGTGGTTTTTCTGTCCTTTTATATTTAGTCTGAGAATCTTTGTCTTTTAATTTGAGTTTTTAGTCTACTTATACTTAAAGTAATCACTGACATATTGGGATCAAATCTCCCATCTTGTTTTCTTGCCTTGTCTTTTCTTTGTCTCTTTTTTCTCCTTTCTTGCTTTCTTTTGCATTAGTCAATTATTTTTAAATTCCATTTCCTCTACATTAACATATTAGTAATATATTGTTTTATTATTCTTTCAGTGGTTTCACTAAAGATAACTGCAATGTTCTTTGGCCTAATGAAGTCTACATTAAACTAATACTTTTAATACTACCCTATGTTATTCAAGGACACTAAAATACATTTTAGTTAGAGTTATCCCCCTCCAGCCTTTTGCCATTGTTAACTGTTTTAAGTTTGCCCATATTTAAAGCCCATAAGATATTTTTATTATTTTAGATAGTTAGTATTTATTTAGATTTACCCATGTAATTGCCATTTTTCATGCTTGTTATTTCTTCTTGCATTCCATGCTCCATCTGGATATATTTTCCTTCTTTGTTAAGTATTCCTTTTGCAATTTCTTTTACTGTGGTTCTGCTGGCAATAAATTCCCCAGTTTTTATTTGTAAATGTATTTATTTCAACTTCATTTTTGATGCGTGTTTTAACTGGTTATACAATTCTAGATTGGCAGCCTTTTTTTTTTTTTTAACACTTTAAACATGTCATTCTATCGTGTTCTACTTATATCATTTCTGTTGAGAAATTAGCTATCAGTCATATTGTTTCTTCTTTAAAGATAATGCCTTTTTTCCTTAACTAATTTTAGGATTGTCTCTTTGTCTTTTTTAACAGTTTTAATATGATGTGCCTATCTATAGTTTTCTTTGTATTCACGCTGCTTTTATTTCATAGATCATCTAGGATATATGACTTGATGTCTTCCTTCGGTCTTAGAAAATTCTTGGAAAATTCAGTATTTCCTCAAATCTTGCTTCTTGCTCATACTTTGTGTCCTCTACTTCTGGGGCTCTAATAAGACACATTTTAGACTTTTTTTATCTTTTTTTTTTTTTTAACCATGTCTCATGTTTTTTAGTCTTCTGTATTTTCCATGTTTTTCTCTTGGTAATTTAATCTGGATATTTTTTAATGGTTTCTTTTACTTCACTAATTCTCTCTTCTGCTATGTTTAATCTCTTGTGAAACTCCTCTATTGAATTTTTATTTCAGTTAATTTATTTTTTCACTTTTAAAATTTCCATTATTTGTTACAGAGTCTAGTTCATCAATGAAATTCTACAGCTTTTATATTTCATTGAAAATTTTAATCACCATTTTTTAAAAAGTTCATTTCTTATAACTCCAGCATCCAGATCAACTGTGAAATTGTTTGTATTCTGTTTTCATTCTTTTCTCGATTTTTAGATTATTTGGACCTTTTTCTTTCTGTTCCTGACAGTTTTTTGATTAAGACATTGCATTTGAAAAACTGTAAATCCTGTGCATGATGTTATCTTTCTCTGGGAAGGCTTTAGTTTTTTGTTTTGTTTTATTCTTTCTGGTAGATAAGTAGAATATAGGTGTGTCACATTCATCCATTCCTAATAGAATTTCAGGTTTTTTGAGGACTAGGTAATTCTGTTCTAACCTTATTCCTAAGGTACAGCCCTTCAGATTTTTTTTTCTTTCTTTCTTTCTTTCTTTCTTTCTTTCTTTTTTTTTTTTTTTTTTTGTGGATCCTGAACACCTGGTTTTTTGCTTTCCAGCACTATGAGATTGCTGAAACCCTGACTATGTTTTTAGCCTCTTAGTAATCCTTTTTGATTGGTTTCCAGGCATCTGGCCCTTATCATGAGCAGCTGAGGAGACAACAAATGCCTCAAGAGGAAATTGCTTGCAGAATGTTCTCACTATTCTGTGGTTCTCTTTTATCCTCGTTCTTGGTGGACCTCTCCCCCCCATGTCCTGGCTAAATCCAACCTTTATCTCCCTAGTCCAGTAAGACTGCAACAAGCCCCAGGCTTTCTGTTTGGCTGCTATGCCCTGAGACTTAAATTGGAAAATTCTTGGAGGTAAAAAAGCAGCAGCAAATGTAGGGCTCACTCCAGTATATTTTTCTTCTTTCTAGGATCTTGACCCTCATGTCCTTGCTGCCTTGGTTGTTCTCTTATGATTTCAAGTTAACTGTTTTAAGCTAACTTTTATTGTTATTTTAATAACTGTATTATCCTGATGAAAGCTGCTCCCTCATAGCTGGAAGAAGTCAGCCTATTTATTTTTGGTTTTTGCCGTTCTATATTCCTAGGATTGCCCTAAGATCTGCCATGTATTGTCTTGCCTTCAAGGCCCATCTTAAATGCTACCTATTTCCTGAGTCATTTCCTTATGTTCCCAGCTAGATGTGAACTCCTCCTTACTTGTTCTCTGATAGTACTTTTGTCTGTACTTGTTTAAAGGCACTTACCACATTTTACCATGAATCTCATGTTTGTGTATGCTTATAATTGCCAATTAGATTTCAAACAACTGGAGGGCATGACAATTCTTTATTCATCCTTGATTCCCTTGTACTATCTAACACAAAGAACAGGACATTATGGAAATTAGATGCTCAGAAAGTGTTGGATAGAATTGAAGTGACTCTAGGGAATAAACTAGAATAGTTAACTTGTCACCAGGTTTGGAACTGAATTTATACTATACAAAATGCTGTAGGAACAAAGGACCAGGTAATGGTACTATATTATCTGGAATAAAATTGGGCTGGGTACCTAATAACTTCCTTCATTCTTTTTTTTTTTTCCCCTAAATATATATATATATGTGTGTGTGTGTATATATATATATATATATGTGTGTGTTTTTTTTTTTTTTAAAGATACTTAGGTTACAAAAATGTTACACAAAAATATAGGGATTCCCACATGCCCCACTCCCCACACCTCCCACACCCTCCCACATCCTCCCATATAAACATCCTTCATTAATGTGGCACATTCATTGCAATTGATATACGCATCCTGGGGCTTTGCCAGTAAGCATGTGTATTAGTCAGCCAAAGGGATGCTAATGCAAAATACCAGAAATTGGTTGTTTTTTATAAAGGGTATTTATTTGGGGTAGAAATTCACAGTTACCAGGCCATAAAGCATAAGTTACTTCCCTCACCAAAGTCTATTGCCACGTGTTGGAGCGAGATGGCTGCTGACGTCTGTGAGGGTTCAGGCTTCCTGGGTTCCTCTTTTCCCAAGGTTCCATTTCTCTCTGGGCTCAGCTCCTCTGTTTCCTCCACAAGGCCAGTCGGAGACTATCAGGCAAACGGCTCGTCTCTATCCTGGGGCCTTCTCTCCTTCCTCATGACCAAGCTCCTCTGTGTGTTCACTTCCTGGGGCTCCAGCATTAAATCTCAGCATCAGAACTCCAACATCAAAACTCCAACTCTGTCCTTTGCCATGTCTTTTATCTTTGAGACCCCACCCACCAAGGGGTGGGGCTTAACAACCTACTGATGTGGCCCAATCAAATCCCTGATCATAACTTAATCATGCCCAGATGAACAGACCAGTTTACAATCATAATCCAATATCTATTTTTGGAATTCATAACTATATCAAACTGCTACAGCATGTATCATAGTTCACATTGTAGTCTACACTCTCTCCCACACAGTTCTGCATGTTATGTGATGATATAAAATGCCCTATATCTGTCATTGCAATGTCATTCAGGATGATTCCCAAGTCCCCAAAAAGCCCCCATATTACAACTCTTTTTCCCTCTCCCTGCCCTCAGAGCCTCCAATGGCCACTGGCTCCACATCAATGTTGTAATTTCGTCTATTGCTAGAATCACAGTATATTTATAGTAGAATACCAGTAAGTCCACTCTAGTCCATAGTTCTTTCCCCCATCCTGAGGATTCTGGGATGGTGATGTCCACTCTACCTCTAATTGAGAGGGAGCTTATATCCCATGGGGAAGATGATTGGGACTATCTTGCTTGCAGTTGAAGACTCTCTGTTCCTTGGGATGGTCAGTGTCCATTATCATCTCCTTGTTAGTTGTCCTGGGTGAGTCCAATGCGCTGTGGAGTAGGTGTTGCAACTCTGCTGAGGTTCCAGGTCCAGCTGGCACATGGCCAGCCCAAAGACTTGAGTATCTTGGATGTACACCTCCAAACTCCAGCACCAAGTACAGGTTTAAATAGAAGGGACAGATGAGTCATGTGTAGGGAAGACATAATTGAGTCCAATTCTGTCACTCTCAGGAGCACAAACTCCAAAGTAGGGCCTACTGACAAAGTATCAAACTCCGGAGCTATCTGCCCTGACCAAAGGACCTGAATGTCTCCAGAGCCCTCGGGAGCCCTACTATTTGAGTAGTATCCACTTTGACAGTCTATGAGATCCTGCTGAGATGTGCATAAGTGTTACCTCCGGGATGACCTCCCAACTCACTTTGAAGTCTCTTAGCCATATAAACTCATTTGCCTTTACCTTTTCCCCCTTTTATTTGAGGTCTTTTTCCAGTTGCATTGCTAGTTGGTGCTTGGTAGTAATCCCTTGGTGCCAGTGGGCTCATCCCCAGGAGTCATGTCCCATGCTGCGGGGGAGGTAATGCATTTATATGCTGAGTTTGGCTTAGAGAGAGGCCACATTTGAGCAACAAGGAGGCTCCTAGGAGGCAACTCTTAGGCACCCCACAACAATAGGCTAAGTTTCAATTTCAAGATCAAGGACTCATAAGTATAGTCTTCAATATCAAGGGCCCATCAGTGGATCATCCTCCTTTGCCAGTCATTGTCCCTGCACTTGGGGGACTGTTGATGCTCCATTAGAGAATGTGGCAGAGCTCTCCAGGATGGGAATTCAATATTCTCTCGGTTATTGTATGAGTCTCCACCCACTGTGACAATGTCCTGTGAACATTTGAACATTTTTATATACCCTATATATATGCCTAGGTGAACTTTCTCCCATGTATCCCCCATCACTGACACCCCACACCAATGACCCTCCCCCACCCCAGTTGTAACCCTTCTGTGATCCTAAGCTTCTTCAAAAATGAAGCCATTAAAATAGCCAAATACAATTAATAGGAAAATGAAATAATAATTATAAGTTTAAATATAAGAAATAAAATACATAAAAACATAAAAAAAACTAAAAATAAAATAAAATTAAAAGGCTGTGATATTAAAAATAATGAAAAATATTTTTAAAAAATTTTTGACATTTTGCCTTTCATCACTGTAATATCTGGTGTCCTGTCTGTATAGTGGCAATTTCTTGTATTTATTCCCCAGTGTCTTACTATTTTTCATTTTGTTTTCAAAGAAGTTTTAGATCACAGTAAAGTCACATACAGAATACAGGGTACTCTCATATACCCAACATCTTCCCATTTCCTCCTTTCCATAATAATACCTTTTTATATGTGGACGGTACCTTTGCTATAACTGATATACAAATAGTGAAATATAGCTACTAAACATGGTCTACATTTTAGACTGTATACTTTTATAAATTTTGATGATATTTATAAATTTTGATGATATTTAACAGGGCCTGTGTCCATCATTTTAAGATCATGTAGAACACTTCCATTGCTCACTAAATACCCCCAAGTCCATCTATTCTTTTCCTCGCTCCCCCTCCTCTTGGGTCTCACGGCGACCCCCTAGCTTCACTCCTTGGATGACAAGATTCATAGTTACTTGCAACAACACTGAGGTCTTGACACTGGTTTGTCCACCCTATTAGGAACAGCCCATGCTCTCAAGAGACTCCCACCTCTCTATTTGTGAACAAATTGGTCCTCCCTTGTATGGGAGTTCAACTCCTTCCCGCTCATTATGTGGGTCTCCCAACTAAGAAGAGTCCAGGGCCAGATGGCTTCACAGGTTAATTCTACCAAACATTCCGAAAAGAACTAACACCAATCCCGCTTAAACTCTTCCAAAAAATAGAAGTAGAAGGAACATTGCCCAACTCATTCTATGATGCCAACCCTACCCTAATACCAAAGCCAAACAAAGATGCCTCAAGAAAGGAAAATTACAGACCAATCTCTCTAATGAAACTAGATGCTAAAATCCTCAAAAAAACACTTTCTAATCACATTCAACAACACATAAAACAATTATACACCATGACCAAGTGGGTTTCATCCCAGGTATGCAAGGATGGTTCAACATAACAAAATCAATCAATGTTTACCACATAAACAGATCGAAAGAAAAAAAATCACATGATCATCTCTATAGAGGCAGAAGAAGCATTAGACAAAATACAGCACCCTTTCCTGATAAAAACACTGCAAAAGATAGGAATAGAAGGAAAGTTTCTGAACATGATAAAGGGTATATATGAAAAACCCAAAGTTAACATCATCTTCAATGGTGAAATCCTAAAAGCCTTTCCTCAGAGATCGGGAACAAGACAAGTATGCCCACTATCACCACTCCTATTTAACATTGCGTTAGAAGTACTTGCTCGAGCACTGAGGCAAGAAAAAGATATAAAAGGCATCCAAATTGGAAAGGAAGAAGTAAAGATTTCACTATTTGCAGACGATATGATCCTACACATAGAATGCCCTGAGAAATCTACAACAAAGCTTCTAGAACTTATAAATGAGTTCAGTAAAGTCACAGACTATAAGATCAATGCTCAAATATCAGTAGCATTTCTGTACACCAAAAACAAGCAATCTGAAGAGGAAATCAAGAAAAAAAAAATACCATTTACAATAGTAACTAAAAGAATCAAATACCTAGGAATAAATTTAACTAAAGATGTAAAGGATTAATATACAGAAAACTACACAACACTGTTAAAGGAAATCAAAGAAGACTTAAATAAATGGGAGAATATTTCCTGTTCATGGAGAGGAAGACTAAACATCATTAAGAAGTCTATCCTACCCAAACTAATCTACAGATATAATGCAATCCCAATAAAAATAAACACAGCATTTTTTAAGGAATTGGAAAAACTAACTACAAAATTTATTTGGAAGGGTACGAGGCCCCGAATAGCCAAGGACATATTGAAAAAGAGAAATGAAATAGGAGGTATCACACTCACTTCATTATGTTGGTCCATGATAGTTGTTTGGGCAGCTTTGATTAGTTGTTCAATGTTCTATACCTCTTTCTGGTTTTTAGTTTGTTCATTGGACTGTGCCATGTCTTCCTGTTTCTTAGTATGGTTTGTAATTTTTTGTTGCCCTCTGGTCATCCTTTTATCTTGATGGGTTTATTCAGTTGATTAGCTTCTCTCTTTGCTCTAGGGTTTTATTTAATTGCTGTTTTTGTGTGTTTGTGTTAAGTTTTCTCTTTGACACTTTGTTCTTCTTATTGTATTTCCTTGCTGTTGTCTATGCTCCCTTGGAGGAAAAAAAATTTAGGGCCAGTGAAAGAGGTAAGAAAAGTAAAAGGATAATAGTAATAATAATAGTAATTGTTAGAAGAGGAACCGTTTAAGACCTTGAAAAATGAATATTTAACTTATGTAAGTGGTGTAGAGGAATAGGAATAAAAAAGTGAGGTACCAACAATGAAATGGGAAACCAAATAGAGAAAAGTATATAGACTGAATTAAAAGGCCAGTATGATGAAGAGAGAGAGAAAAAAAGTTAATAAAAAAAAGAAAACAGAAGAGATGAGGTAGAAATAAAAACCAGAAAAATTGGACAATACAAAAAGAGGTGGAATGTAAGAATAACAACAGGAAGCAGAAGATAGAATGATGAAGGAAGGAAAAGAGATAACACTGGTATACAAAATCAATATACACAGAAAAGGGGAAATCAAGGAAGAAGAAACACAGTAACCAAGAATCAAGCCAGCAGCACCTTGAGGAATTTATCTCTTCACCCAGCTCACTTCAGATCAGTGCCCCTGAAGCCTCCTACTCTGTGGGTTCCCAAAACAGGTCACTCGGGCAGAATCTTGCCCCCACTCAGCTATTTCTTGTGAGAGAAATCTGCCTATTTTCCTTTGAAAGGAAAAAAAATAGGACCAGAGAAAAGGAAAGAGATAGGAAGATAAAAAGAATAATACTAATGGTAATAGCAAAAGGTAGGAGAGCAAACGTACAAGACCTAGGAAACTGAAAGATTAACATGAGTAAGAAGCACAGAGGAATAAGATGAGGAAAGTGGAATAGAAACAATGAAACAAGAAACAGAATTGTGAAAAAAAGATATAGAATGAATTAAAATGCTGGAATGGCTAGGAGAGTGTAAAGAAAACAGAAAAGAGAGAAAGAAAAAAGTAAGAAAGAGAAAATATGCAGAGAAAAAAGGGAGAGAGGGAGAAATACAAACAAGAAAAATTGGAGACCAAATAAAAGAGGTGGAATGAAAGAACAACAACAGAAAACAAAAGATATAAAAATAAAGGAGTGAAAAGAAGTAGTGTAGGTAGAATAGATCAGTCATGGAAAGAATAAAAGAAAAAAAAAAGAAGCTATCAGAGAAAGAAGGGAATGGGATAGAAAACAAGCAAGAAACAAGGCAGCAGCAACTCGTTTTTTCAAAAAAGGAGACAGAAGGGAAAAAAAATACGGAAAAGCAACCTTCTTTCTTAGACACCTAAGGATCTTCTCAGGCTGCTGGTGTTCCTCAATCATTCACCCTGCAGCCTGCCCTCTGCAGGTTTTGAACTGGGTTTTAGTGAGTAAAGTACAGGAAATAAAAGAAAATTAAATTATTATTTTTTTTTTTTTTTTTTTTTTTTTTTGTATAAGAGATCCAAGGAAAGCTAACACAAAGAAAACGTCTATATGTCTCCTGTCGTAAAGTTTCAGCTGGCTGCCTGATAATCTTGTGGCTCTCTTCTCAAGGAATAGCCAGAACTTGAACCAGAGACCTCCTATATGCTAGGCAAAAATTCTCCCACTGAGCTATTCTGGACCTTTAGGTTATTTAGTCTTTCAGAAGGCTATCCACCTCTTTTCCCTCAGGCAGGTTAGATCCCCTGCAATCAGCTGGAGTGGTGCTGATGGCCACCTGTCTCTGCCTCCTCACTGATGTAATTCCTCTCCTTACCTAGGTGGTTGGGCTTGACCGCCAGCCTGAGGCGATCCCCCTTCTCTCTCCCTGTCGAGTCGGGGTCCCTTCCAATATTCGAGGGGGGCCCAGCTGGCTAAACTCGCCGCAAAATATCACTTTCCACTCTCCCAGACCTCTCTTCCTCGCAGGGAATCTGCCATCACACTCCTATTTGGAGCAGGGGGCTGGGTCTCCACCTAGTCTGTCCGTCCTGAGGACCAGGTATGTGTGCCTCTTCCAGCCACTGAGGTAAGCACCCCACGATTATTCCTGGCTTCCCTATCTCCTAGATGACTCAGAGCACTTCCCGTGGAGGTAGACGGGAAGTTAGATACAATTTCCCAGGAGTTTTACCCTCACTTAATATCTCAGGGGTAGGGTAGGGGAGCCCTTCCCGGCGAACGGAAGGTTTAATAACTCACGATTACTTGTTTTGGCCTCTTCCTTTCTCTGACCCTTATTCTTTTGGGAGTTGGGAAGCAGTGTCTTGATTTACTGTGCCCCAAAGCAGGTCCTCATGGCAGCCTTTGGCTTTTTCTTTGTTGTTTTAGTGGGAGCTAAGAATTATATGTCTAACCCGTCGGCCTTGTTCCCACAATCCCTTGGTTCTTCTTATTATATTTTATGAAATTTTCATCATCATCACTACCATTCATTGACCACTATATATCTCACATTGTGCTATGAGTGTTTACATAGATTAACTCAATTATTTCAGAAACACTCTGGTTTGGGTTTATTATCCTGAGTTTAGAGACAAGATTAGTAAATTGACAGCATGCCCCAAATCACATACTTAGTTTAATGGCAGAATTGAAACTTGAGCCCCAGTGAAACTCCAGGGCCTGAGCTACTGTGGTTAAGAACACATATTATGGGATAGGTGCCCTGCCTTCACACAACAATCAGCTGTTAAGAGGAAGATAAGTCAAAAAAGTTCAGTCAGTTGACATACATACATACATGTTTGTTTAACGTGTCATGTAAATCCAAGGGATCTTGGGCCTATCTCCCATCATACAGAGCCTCAGTTATTGCAGCTTTAAAATGGAGATAAATATGGTACTTGCCAAATTTCATTGACACTACCACTGCTTTTAAGGTCTAACTATTTATGTACACTGAGAAAAAAATGATAGCACAACTTTGACAAGTTATTGGTTTGTAAGCATTCTGATTTCAAACATGTTAAAATGTAAAAGTAAAATCTCCTTAGAATTAATGAAATATATATTTTAAGTTTGTTTTGAATATTTTATGAGTTAATGCATGTAAAGCACTTAGTATAGAGCCTAGCACATGGTAAGTAATAAATAAGGTATTATTAAATTTATTACTGTATAAAATATTGATAATGTACCAGTACATAATCTGAGAATCCCTGTGGAGCTGACAATAAAGAAGTATAGAACCTATTGAAATAGAATGCAATATTAAATTGCCAAAAAAAAAAATTAAAGAAAATTAAAATCATGCTGATACTATCAGGGGTATGTAAGAATTAACACAGTCGGAAAAACTGTGAAGAACTTTGGCCTGCCCCAATAGTTGTAATGAAATGGGCTCCTCCAAGTTTGAACCACACATAAGCCAAGCGCACGCAGAGAAGATGTGAGCAATATTTGGAGAGAGTGCTTTTCACACCATTCCTCCCTAAATGATATGCTAAAGAGGGAAATGCAACAGCTTCACTGTGAGAGGAGTGCTTCTGAGATTATCAGAGGGGAGGGAGAACTGGAACAAATTAATGCAATGTGAACTATGCAGATTGTGATAGAAAATGTAACTGATGGGCTAAAATTTGACAATCAGAGGGGAGTGGATGTGGCTCAAGCGGTTAAGCGCCTGCTTCCTACATGGGAAGTCCCAGGTTCTGTCCAGGTGCCTCCTAAAAAACAACAACAACAACAACAAGCAAACAAATGAAAAAACCAACTCAGGGATGCTGATGTGGCTTGGTGGTTGAGTGTTGGGCTTCCCACATATGAGGTCCTGGGTTCAATTCAATCCCCAGCCCTGGTACCTCAAAACAAAACAAAACATCCAGAAAATATGAAAACGAAATTGGCAACCTCTCTACCTTTGCCTTAACCCCAGTATAATGGTTCTTTAACTATACAACAAAAGAAAAAAAAAAAAAAAAACATCCCATTTGAATAGCTTGTTGAAATGTTTTGATCTTTCCCAATTTTCTTGGAAATTCTGTTCATGTGGAAATAAGGTTAATACAGAAAAAAAACCCTTTTCAATGAGACCATTGTCAGGAGTTGAGTATGGTCAGGAGGTGATGTAGGAGATCTCATAACTACTTGCATGTATTATCTTTGTCACCTGAGTACCTTTATGTAAAAAAAGAAAGGAAACTAAAATTTAATGAGAATTTACTGTGAATCATTGTCTTAATGACTTAGTGTTAGAGCTAGACTCTAGAACTAAATTGTCCAGAGGCAAATCCTATCTCAACCTCAAAGTAGCTTTGCTATATAGGACAAGTTACTCAACATCCCTGCCTTAGTTTCCTCATATGTAAAATAGGAATAATAATCATAGGACCTATTTTTTGGGTTCTTATGAGGATTAAATGGGTTAATACATGTAAATCATTTAGAATGTATAAGTGCTATAAAAGCATTTGCTAATAAGAAAGCAAAAATAATTTGAGCTGCTAGGATTCACTCCTATTTTAATCCAAAGCCTATGTTGTTTCTCTATATAGTGCTTCCTACATGATAATTGACACTTAATGTCATTATGCTGTACAGATTAAATTAAAGCTGCCCTTAATTTCTGGAAACACTAAAACGCTAAGATAGATAAAATATCTATTTTTCATTGTATTTATATTCTACCTCAATTTGGGCCTTGGCCATAGACTCTCAACTTTTGGTATATTTCAGGTAAGAGAATAGACACTAAAAAATATTTTCTGTGATTATACTTAACATAGCAGGTTTGATAGTGCTTTCTTCCATCCTTGAATTTGATCCTTGTAATAGTACTTCATAAGTCCTCTTCACAAGTGGAAGAGGTACTCATATCTCATGCTACAGATGTAGAAATTGAAGCTTACAGAGTTTAAGAGCCATAGTCAAGCTAAGACTCAAATTCATATCTGCTGACTCTTAATTCAAACATGTTTTTCACTGTGTGTGCATATTTACTCAGCACTTGTTAATTAGGCATCTACTATGTGCTAGGTATACAAAATCCTAGCTATGCAAAGAGAGCAAGATACCACTTTGTTCCTCATTGAGGTTACCATCCAACAAGGAAGAGTGAGACGAACAATGGACAGGAAGGGTACAGCTGATGCGTGGCATTAATAGAATGAACACAGTACGGTAGGAACACCAAGGAATGGTTAAATTCCCTGGAGATTTGAGGAAGTCTTTACAGAAGAGGTGACATTTTAAAATAAGCAAGATCATGACAAGAGTAAAAGATAGAAATTGATTTTTGAATATGAAGCTGACTAAAAAATAATTGTGACATTTTTGGATGGGTGAATGGTGAATGATGCCATTGTAAAAAGGAATAGAAAAAAAAAAGAAGAGCTTTGGAAGAGAAATAGAGATTCAGTGTTGTTCATGTTGTGTTTGAAATTGTCAGGGAGGGACACAAGCGTGGGCATCTTAACATAGTCCCCATAGATTGAACAGTGAAGGTGAGTGGGTCCAGTATGGAGGTGTAAGCTGAAGATAGACATCTGGGGGATAGGCTGGGAAGATGGCATTTTGGGGATTCATAGTGGAAAAGGTCTTAACTGATGGTCAGAGGAAAGCCAGAAAGAATCAAATTATGGAAACCTAGGAATGAGAGAATTTCAATAGGGAGATACGTAATAGGAGTCATATGCTGCTGAGGGGACAAGATATTGAGATTACTGGATTTGACGCACAATGATGCACTTGGACTAGATGATATCAAAGGTCCATTCCAGCTGTTAGGCTGATCCTTAATTCGGAAATTTCCTTTAGATTTGTCCAAGAGAAAATAATAATTTGAAGTAATGAGGCAAATTTTTAAAATTCCGTAATTCACAAAACCATTTCCAGGGGGCTATTCCAGCTTATTGAATGAGTATGGACTTGGTACTGTCCTTGCTATCGGCATTTAAATCTCCAGAAAGAATTTTATCAAGTGGTTTGTTGTACAGAATGTATAGAATTCAGAAGACTCTCAGTTAACCTAACCTTCTAAACAATATGCATATAGTGTAAAGATTATAAAAATGATGGCAAAGCATAGTTGTCCTGTTAATATTTGGATGCCATATCATGATTCATGATGGGGAACAAGATCTGGGATCTGAAATTGGGGTGCGAGGTGAGTGTGTGTGTGTGTGAGATGGGTGTGTGTCTGTGTGGATGGGTGGGTGTGTACGAGTTGGAGAGAGAGGCTAACAGCTAGACACCACCATAATGGTGCTGGCAGTGGCTAGGTTTTCTATTTAGGCCTTACTCTGAAGATTTTAACTTAGATATCTATTCCAAACTTACAGTGTTACAAAGTGGAGCTTTAGAGTCCTCACTTTCTGATCATCATTGTTTATGCCATTGTAAATACTGGCATTTCAGCAACCCTTAACTATTTTTGCAAAAGGAAGTTGACAACTTGGGCTCCTCTTATGACTCTAACCAATTTGGATTTGGGGCATTGCATGGAGCCTTTAAGTTATTAGCGTTTTTGTTATCATACAGTGTATCCTTTGTAGAAAGCCTCAGAGGGGTAGGAAGCAATGTTTTCCACAAGCTTGAATGCACCGTTCTTAATGTCTGAAGAAATCTAAAGGTAAAATCTAGTCATTGGAACCTTGTAATCTTTTAATTAACTCTTCTGCCGTAAAGAATGGAAGTATTTTGTAGCTCTTCTGCTGCCATTGTTGGTGGAAAGTTGCCACTTGGCTTCTCTTCCTCCCACTGCTCTTAGCTTTATTGGAGATGACTCAAACATGGGTAAAAGAAAAAGGTTCCCGTGCTGAAAATTTTGCCAAGGGATGTTGTGGTAAGCAGCTGGAAAGAATGCTCTTGTAGTTGTGCTTCGAACTGTATAATAAAGAAGAGCAGAAACCTTTAGGAATCTTCACCACCGTCCCCAATCTTCATTCTCCTCTGTCCTCCCAGCAACAGAGACCGAACATCCGCCACGAGTCTCAGGGGTGAGCCAATTAAATGACGTGCACAGACTAAGAAAACTTGACCTTTACTCCTTTCCTCTCATGCCCTCAAACCTCATCACCTCTTGCCTTTATAACCCCTGATCAGACACACTGTCTCCCTTAAGTGTTTCCTTATTGCAGCGTAAACTTGTTAAATTGATATGGGTTTCTTTAGAATTAAAATCAAATTAACTGCTTTTTTCCCTGAAGTCTTAATGCCTTGTCCTTTAATAAAAATTAAAAGAGTGTTCCCAGACCTTTGTGTTTTGAGTTTTGTGTAAATGGAACGATCCGAGTACTTAAGGGAACAGAACTTGACACCTACAACTTCCACACTAGTGTTTCTGAGATTTCCTATAAATAGACCAATTTAATTATATTTCCACCTGTCTCATTAACCTTTTATATTAGTTGCTTTTCTAACTGTGGTTCAAAAATAAATTTAGGAGGTGGTACAACACTTTTAAAAAAAGAGGAAGAATGGAAAAATATCTCAGTTCGTTGTACGTAACCCGGGTAATGATTGTTTTGTGAAATTTGTGTTTCATTACATACCCACATGTGTGTGTATGAAGTTACAGTGGATTAAAAGCGACTCTCTTAGATGGTACAGTCCCCGGGCTTCACGGTGGTCTTGTTCTGCTCTATAACAATGCCTGCAGTGTCAGGCATTGGGATCAGTGTAGCATCCCGTGTACCCAGCAAGGAGGTAGCAGACTGACCCTTGCTGCTGCCAGGATGTTTGCAGAGCCGTATGGGGAGCCTTGAGTAAGAGGGGTCTCCACATCTAAGATGCCAGTTCTTTCTGACCTAGTGGCAGGAAATCTCTAACACTCCTCCCTCAATAGTGCAGGCAGAGGCTTTTATAGTTTTTATCAGCACCAGAGGGCTGCCTGTTGACATTGGAGAAGGGTCACATCACCAGCAATTGTCTCTCTCATGTGAACTAGCAAGTGGGATCCAGAATCTGTAGAGCAGGATGAGTTCAAGTGGTGGGTCCTGTATAGTCAAGGCAGAAAGCTTCTGTACTTCAATCTCCAAACCCTCGTGGATGGTGAGAAGAGGATTTTGCTGCTGGTATCCTCATTTTGAAACTCTGAGAAATGGAAGTGAGTGCATATATGTCAGGGACAAGGAAGTAAAGCATGTGGACCAGGACCCATTACCACACTGGTCGCGCTGGCTGTGTTTTAGTAACACCTTGGGGAGAAGCACCGTAGTGACACCAGAGCCACCCTGGAATTATCTTCCACTATTTTTATTTTTGCTTTTATTAATTCAGCTTTCCACCTTGCTTAGGACAATGGCTTAGTCAACAGTGTATGGTTCATTCTGTGGCATGAGTTATGTTTTTCCAACCAGAGCTTTGTAACTTCTGAAGTTGAGAGGCCCTTCTTTGTGAATCCTCAACAGGCCCAGGAGCTGTGGCGGATTTACCTGCCATTGTAAGCACTGCTCTAAAGCCCAAGGAAGCCAGAAAGCAGGACAGTCTATAGAGTGGTTTCTGGATAGGGTTATTCTTGTTTGTGAAAAATAACACTCAGAGTGGAATTTTCCAACTGCAGGTTGAATGTGACATTATCGTCTCTTAATTTGAAAACAGCAAATTTCCAACTGCTTCCTGGCATTGTCAGGGAAAGTTGAAGGTGGCTAAGTGGCTCAGTATTTGTGCTGTAAGGCTGAAATGTTAATGGCCTTTCAGAGAGGGACAATTATCTAATGTGTGGCTTAAATTGCTTTTCCTCATTTCATACAGTCCGTGTTTTTTGGAAGGGTGAACTAGCAGTGAAACCCAAATCAATATTTTTCTACTTGCTAGCAGCATTTGTATAGTGTTGCTAGAGAAATGATTTGAAGAAAAGACCGAAATGTGCCTTGATTTATACTCCATCTGTGGATATACTTGAAAGCTTATCATAAATATATCTATTTCCCTAGCATGCATCCTTGTGTTGTACCCTAAACCTGATGGATCCCAGATTAGATATTGCTGAGGCTAGTAAATGTCAAAAGGAAAAGGGTACAGTAAAATTATGTGCCTGTACTGACTTTGTGTTATATTGGACCAATCTGCAAAATGAATATTTGTATATCCCTGATGCCATTACTTATTTTTAATAGTAGATGTGCAATGTTTTTCACCAGAGATGTGAGAGTTTATTTTGTCTTTGGACATGATAGAAGAAAATTTATTAGTCTTTTCCTAGTGAAAGGATTTCAGAATCTATTCCAGAATTTCATCTCTGATTGGAGATGAAAATCTCTCACCCTAATTTCTTCTCATAGAGATTTATACATTTAAGTCTTTCTGGAAATCATTGCTTTTCTCAGGACATATTTTGAAAGAACTTGAAAATGTTCATCAGTATATAAAGACAAGAACATAATTAACATGCTAGAAGTAGTTAAGAAAACAGTCAGCATTTGGGTAAAGCAGTAAAATCCAGATATTGGTTGGGGACTCCTAGCCCCTTGAGGTCAGGATTTTATTGACTTAAACCTTCATTCTGTGTCCCAGAAGAGTTTACATTCTTCTCTAAGAATTTTTGAGCTTTCAAAGGGCCTTGCATTTTCAAGGTTATTTTCAGACCTTTGCTGATATCTCTTTTACACTACATTGATCCAGACCCAGTCAGGTTTCAGATACACACTCTCCCAAACCAAAACTCTACTAAAATGTGCATGTTATACACACAATTACAATCTTATGTTAGTATACAGAATTTTGCTGAAAAATCTCAGGGTTTTATATCACATCTTGTGTGGCTCATTATTCCACTTTAGGTAATCTTGTTCTCAAAGGATTTTTTTCTTAACTTTGATGATGTGGTTAGTTCACACCGCTCTTTACCATCATGTTGAATCACTCCCTGATGCAACTCCCTGTGTTCAAATTAGCGTTTCTGGTCTCTGATTTTTCCATCTGCTCTTCTCAAATAGATATCGACACAAAAGTTAATCTTTTCTAGCCCTTCTGCTTTCTCATGTGGTTTCTCAACAGACTTTCCAGGATCCCCATTCTCTTCATTTTTGTTGTGACACCCGATGTTGGAGTGAAATCCGCATGGTGTCTGTTCAAGAATTGGACCACCAGGCACCAGAAGTTTCTCTTGATCCTTCTCCCGTGCAGGGTCCAGTTTTCAGTTTTGCCCAACTCTTCTCTCCTTCCCCCTCTTTTCTTTCTTCCCCACCTGCCTGCTCCAAAACAATACCTTTCTGTCCTTGTTTGTTTTGCAGAGCAGTTTCACCCTCTTCCCCGAAGCTTTGGAAGTAGTGTATGCTCTGCTCTAGAGTTCTCTCACCTTCTACTCCAATCAAAGACATTTCCTTCTTTTAGAGTATTTCTGGTACCAGCTCTTTGGAAAGTAATATTTTTTACCCTTTTATACCAGCAATAATGAGAAGTGTGGTCATCACACAAAATTATATTAAAATTATAAAGATTAAATCTTAGTGTTTTCAATATAACTGTATAAGAGGGGCACAAATAATGCAATGGAGATGTGGGAAGGGGAAAGAATCCCCAAAGAACCACATTTCAGGAAAAAAAACATATCCTATTAGAGATCAGTAATTATAGAACAGATTTTTAAAGGAAGTGCTGGAAGAATGCCGTCCTTGTGATTGTTAAGAAAAACTCCTGGAAAAATCATTAGAGATACTTCTAGGACCAATCTGTGCTGGTTAAGGTGAGTGGGTCAGAAATCTAATTAAACTTTATGATGTTTCTATTCTTGATTTCTTGTACTTGTGCAAAGAAGGAAAATGCTAATCAATCTGCTACCTGCTACCTGCAATTTAACAAAATGTTTAAGAACGGTAGAAAAAGACACACCTGCATTTATTATTGTTATTTTTATTATTGGGGGCAGCAAGTGAGGAGAGTTGAGGTAAGGTATATTTCATAGAACCAGAATGTGAGCATTGAAAAACACCTTCAAGATCATACATTCCAGCTGCTCCATCCTAAAGGTGAGGAATCTGAGACCCAGAAAGGTTAAATTATTTCTCCAAGGTGATATCAATAGTTAGTGGCAGAGTCAGGAGAGAATGTGCGGCTCCTGACTCCTAATACGTGATAGCACCCACCATATAGCAGACATGTCGCATTTTTTACTTTGGGGAGGCTCAGCTGTGTTTGCGCATTAGAATTCTACCAGCTGTGTCTGACCCATTGCAGGATTTGGAATCCCGTGTACTGGTAAGTGCAAGGCTGAAATCTGGAGGACTCAGAGGGATGGCTGTCAGAAGCTGTTTCTCACGAGACAGGCTGCCTCTTCTGAAACTATTATTATCACCAGGCAGAATGTGAAGTGGCCAGAAGTGAATGGGAAAGTGGCCTGGGAAAGAGCTAGAACTTGATTATTTGGGAGAAAAACTGCAATCAAAGACAGGAAATTGGCTGCAGATTTCTAGTGTCTTATAATTTTGAATTTATGCTGATGCTAATTGGAGTTATTTTTAGCTGTGTGACATATTTATATGTATGTGAGTAGTCTGTGAGAAATCTTCATGAGGAAGGTGTCTGAAGGAGAGTGGTAAAATTTGTTCTAACCTGAAATTAGATCTCTTACTAGGTGAATGTGTCTCTTAATAACCAAAAACACCATTAACAAAGTTAAGCATGACAGATAAACTGGGAAAAATGGCTGCATGGTATATATCAGAAAAAATTTTTATATTTTTAATATATAAAGAACTGTCATAAAAAATAAGATGACAACCATCTCAATTGAAAAACATGCAAAAAATATAAAACAGGCAGCTCACAAAAGGATTATAAATGGTCAGAAAATTTAAAAGCCCATTCTCATTATTAATCCGAGATAATAAAATTGAAAGGTGCCATTTTGTATAAAATTGGCAACAATTTAGAAAAAACAGTTTTGAATGGGGTCATGAAACTAGGTTCTCTTGTGGAATCTAATTGCCATCAATTTTAAGCCCCACCATTATTTTAATTATTATTAAGAAAGAAAAAGCACCATAATTAGACTATGCCACAATGCTTTCTTATCACTTAAACAATTTTTCTTTACAATTATTGTAAGATATTCTTTATACTCATTTAGACTTTAGATTTTATTCACAGATCACATCTATACATATATAAGAAGAAAATATAAGCAAAATAAATCGATTAAGCCAGAATTTCCAAAACTTTTTCATAGTTGAAGTCTAACTCCACAGAATCACTTTGAACTTAGAATATCAGTATCCATGTATTTTCACAGGATTTCATCATCTATGCCATCAAGAGCTTTGAGAATGCAGCATTGCATATAGGAGAACCCCACATGCATGTCTGGAATTTTTTTCCCAAGTCACTGACACCTCTTGTGTGAGATTTGATGCTGACACTTTCTGGATCTTAAAGAAGGTATCAGAATGTTTTCAGATGACAGATAACACTTATATCTCTTCCTGAAAAGGTTTTAAGTGGTCTGCCGACTGAGATGTTGTGGGGGGTGCAAGCAGTGATAACTGTATCACAACTGACACCTGGTCAAACAGTGATTGTGAAACTTCACAAATTTTAAGGAATATTCCAAGTTTATCACAAGATTATTGCAGTCTTCTTGGAGGACCATCTGACAATATATAATCCTAAAATAGCCTTTGTAATGTAACTTTTGACCCAGAAAAGAAACCCTCTAGGGTCACCTAAAGTAGTTATTATGGTTGGACAATAATTTTTTTCTTTTTATAAGGATGTTCATTATTTTTAATAGTAAAAAGTTTGAAATAACCCAGATGTCCATAGATGGAAGGTTGGTTCTGGAAAGTGGAATACATTCTTTTAGCCATTATGGTGAACCTGGCTGCCCCATCTATTCCAGAATGTGATAGAATGAGTGAGAACTACATTTGCAGACATGAAAACATATAGAGCAACTTATAAAACAGCATGTATACTAAATTACTAGTGATTTTTATGTTTTAAATATGTTGTATTGCATCTGTAATTAGAATGAAACAACAAGGCTGTTTTCTTTTTAATGTGTCTAAGCCAGTGATAGAAAGAGTTTCAGGTTGGTTGACATCACGCTTAGAGTAGGTTCCCACAGATTATGCAGAATGAAAGAACAGATTACAGAGCATTCAGAAGTACAGGAAGAGACCATCTAGAGCTGTGTGGGCCACAGAATGTTACATGTTTATTTGCTTAACAGTCGAATATCCAAAATATCCAAAGCACTGTGATGGGTGGTACAAGCTTTCGTAATGTTTAGAGTTAAAGAAAGTAAGAAGATAAGTAAACCAAATGCTGTGGCATTTCTGAGGAGTGAAAAATTAATTCAAGCTTGGGGCTCAGAGAAGACTTCTGGAAGAGTCTGCATTTGTATTAGAGCAAGACTGAGAAAGCGTTTAGAACATAACTGAACTGTGTGACCATTAAGAGAAATCTACTTCTGTAAGCCATAATTTTAAAAAGTATTCATTTAAAAAGTGATCTTCTCATTAAAGTGTATCAAGCATATATAAAAGCACACACATCATAAATGTACTGCTTGGTGAATTCCAAAAAGCAATCACATCCAGATTAAGAAACAAACACAAACAGTACCCCGTTAGCTCTACCCGTGCCTCCTTTCAGTCACTAATTCTCTCAAGGGTAACTACTATCCCTACTTCAAATTCTATACATTAGATTTGCCTGTTTTTGAACTGCATATAAGCAGAATTGCACAGAACGTACTCTTCTATGCTTAGCATCCTTTGCCTAACATTGTGTTTGGGCGATTCATCTATGTTGTTGCAGTAGATGCAGTTCCAAAACATACACTTATGGTATAGACTTAACCTTCTAAAAGACACAAAGGCATATTATTCATGATTGCTACCTCAGTATCTACAATCATATTGACTCAAAGTTGGCACTAAATAAAAGTTTGTGGAATGCATGGCTGGATGGCTGAGTTGCAAAGCAAGCTGATGCACTCAACAGTTATTGGTACCTAGGTGTTCCTGGCACATAGCTAGGCTTTGGCAATATAAGGTACCTATAACAAGGTCTTTTGTTGAATGGCGAGCTCAACAAGAGAGGTAAATAAAAGTTCCAAATAGTACGGCTCTGTAGACTGTGGTCTGCTTTGGTACATAATACCTTTGTATTCTGGCCCCTTTATCTGGTAAAGCCACTTGAAAGGAGTCTAATTGCATCATCATTTTCCAGTTGCTGAGAACATGGCTGCAGTTAAATGAAGCTCAAAGGATTTTTAGACTTGGCAAGAGTGTCATAGAACATTAAGTCTTACATAAAGATCTTCTCATTCTGGTTATTGGCCACTGTTGATCAAACAAAGGAATTTTGATGTCATTTAGGGATAAAAGAAATACAACATTAACGATTCTTGAAGATTCTTGGAATTTCAGCCAAGTATTCAGAGTACTTTCTCCATTTGGCTAACCAGACTTCAGAGTTCCTTGTCTGTGTAATGGAATATGCAGTCTTGTAAATCACTATGTGACCCTGTCCAGAATAAAAATAAAAGAAGGATTATTTAATCTCAGTAAATTTAGGTGCCATCTTTTCTGAAGTGAAAAAAAAATGCAAAGAATGCCTTTTAAAAGTCTCATTAAATATAGTATCTTTCTTTTAAAAAGTTATTATATGACTTTTTGCAGCTTAGAAACATGAAAGTTGCATAAACCTGGTGTTCACACTTTTGGGGTACTTTTAATGTGTAGCAGAAAAATATCTTCCTAAAATGGCTACAATTCATTGTTCTAGAAGCTAAAAATTTTCTTGACTGCTCAAAAAAATATAGGCAAAGCTTGACTGCACACTACTCCTTGTGTTACAGGAGCAGGGTCTGGGTGGAGAGTAAGAGTTCATGCCTTTGCTACAGAAGCAGCGGCTCCCTTCCTCTTGGCCTGCACCAAGAGAAGAGAAGGTTCTCTCATGTCACCTGCCCTGCCCCCATACTTTCTGGGCAGAACTCGGTGGAGTCTCATGGAAGAGAACTTATGACCAAGTGCGAACTCCTCTGTGTTTGGGATTCCTAGCTATTCCAGACTGACATGCCACCCTATACTTGGCCTTCAACAGTTTCTTAAAATGGGAGCTGATTCTTCTCACTCCCTTGTATGGTGTCTTCCCCCTTCCAGGAAAGCCATTCTGTGCTTTCTGTCTCTTCTTGGAGGGGCCTGTTCCTTCTCAGAATTCAGGCTTCATGGTTGCCTTGTGCATTGAGCTCTCTGATTGGGTCAAGAAGTTATGATTTTGTAGTTTTTTATGTTTTTCCCTTTATTGACATGTGGGATCAGTGCTCTTTGTGGCTTTCCAAATCATGTACAGGGGCCCCATTTTCTAGTATTTTAATTCTATATACTTTTTGCTATATACATTAGATACAGTTTTTTAAATATTTTGTACAGAGAGTTTTTATCTGATTTTCACAGATGTTTGCCAATATTTGGCTCATTATTTCTTCCTGAATCTCAAACATTTTGGTGTCATTTTACTTCTTCCTAAAGTAAATCTCATTGTATATCAGTGATATTACTCCCTGGTAAAACATAATTTATTTTAATGTTATCACACTAAATTTCTTTAGTGAGACTCTGTGGCCATTGTCTTTATTAAATTGTCTATTTCCTTTCTGAAAGATGATTCTGTTGTCTTTTCCAGGGATTGGGAAACTGGGGCAATGTGGGCCAAATCCAGCCTGCAGCCTATTTTTGTATGGCCCTTGAACTAAGAATGGTTTTTGCATTTTTAAAGGATTATTTAAAAAAACAAAAACAAACAAATACTACTAACATCAAAAATAATGGCCACCACTACCATAACAACAACAAAACAAAAAAGAATATAACACATAGACTGGCTCACAAAATCTAAAATTTACTATTTGGCACTCTGCAGAAAAAACATGCTTACTCCTGTTCATATTCTGTATGACAGTGACTTTTTCTTAGCATTTTAAAGATAATGTTCCACTCTCTCTTTTTTTTTTTTTTTTTTAATTTCTCCCTACCCCCTTGTTGTTTTTCACTTGCTGTGTCTATTTGTTTTCCTTATTTTTTTAGGAAGCACCAGGAGCTGAACCCAGGACCTCTGATGTGGGAAGGAGGTGACTAATTGCTTGAGCCACCACTGGTCCTTGCTTTGTTGTGTCTCTCATTCTGTTTTTCCTCCCCATGTCTCTTGTTGTGTCATCTTGTTGTGTCAGCTTGCTGCACCTGCCCGTCATGCCAGCTCGCTGTCTTCTTTAGGAAACACTGAATCTGAACCAGTGACCTCCCATGTGATAGGTGGGAGCCCAGTCACCTGAGCCACATCTTCTTCCCTGTTCCATTGTCTTTTAACTTCCATTGTTACTATTGAAAAATCAGCTGAAGGTTAATTATCACTACTTTTAGTATTATATCTACTCCCTGGCTATTTTCAATATCCTCCCTTTGTATTAGGTTTTCTTCAGATTCACTGTGAAATATATGGGTACGGATGTGTTTTTATCTATTCTGTGTAGGATTTGTTGGTCTACCTTTATCTGAGGATTGATTGGTTTCTTTCACTGTTTCTGGGAAATCCTTGGATATTATCTTAGAATATTACCTATCAATTTCTCTATGTATTGCTTCTGAAGCTACAAATAGCTGAATGTTGACTATTTTCATTTTATCTTCCATGTCTCTGAATCCCTTTTTACATTTTCTCTTCACTGCATTCTATGTAAAATTTCAGATTTGTCTTCTAATTATTTCTTCAGAGGTGTCTGTATCATCTACTGAACCTGCCCATTTTATGATTTTCAATTATTATATTTTTTCATTTACACAAGTGCTTGGCTCTTCCAAATCAGCTTAGTCAATTTTTATAGTCTCTTGATTTTGCATCGTATTTTCAGTCAACTCTTGCAATTCCTTAAAAACAATCCACCTATTACTTTTATATTCTGCTAATATCTGCAGATATATATGTCTGATTCTGTACTTTATTTCATCTGAGTCTCATTCATGGAGGCTCATTCTTCATTTGTTTAATGAATTTGTGAGTTTACTTAGAAAATGTCTATGGGAACTCTTTGAGGCATGTGTTAATAGAATTTTCCTTCTGAAAGGACGTGAATTTGCTTTTGCCCAAAGCCTGGGTGCACTAACCCAGGGTCACTTTAAATTTGGGTGTTGAGGTGTTAAGATTCACCTAGGAAAGTGAATTCCACTTCTTCCTGTGTAAATGTGTGCTTGTGGAGAGGAATACCCAAGGGAGGGCTGTTTTGTTTTGTTTTATTTTCCCTGTCTTATTAAAGACTGCCTTCAGGATTCCTGACTTTTGTTCTCCCATCCTACTGGGTTCTCAGGATTTGTCTTCTTTCCCCCACAGGTGTAGTTTACAAACTCTGGCTCAAAGACACCAAGAGTAATATATGCTGTCAGTGTAATGCCCTTCAGGGATAGTTTGCCAGTGTGGAATCATATCTTTTAGTTGTTTTCTTGCTTTTTTCAAGTCAGACATGCTTTACAAAAGACAATTTTTAATATTTTATCCAGCATTTTTAGGTGCATTGTACTGGAAGTGGTTTCTTTACCCAACCAGTACCAAACTGGGTAAACAAGACCTTTTTCTATTTATATATGTGTATGCTTTACTCTTATGAAAAAGAAAAAATAGCTATTTGACTCTTTAAAATAGAATGCATAATAGTAAAGAGATGGTATTTGAAATTAGGAGACCTTACACTACCATCTATTCACTTTATATCCTATTTAGAGCCCAATTTTCTGGTCTGTAAATTAGGAACATAATTATCTTTGCTCTACCTGCCTTGTAATATGTAAGATAATTTATCCCTTTAAATGCAGTTTTAAATCATTGAGCACTCCATAAATGTGTGGTATTATGGTGTTATTCTTAATAACTGATGCTAAGAATAAACATTTCATGTACCTGACAAGACCTTTAAAGAGAAAGTGATAAATACAAATTTCCATAAGATGTTGCGTTGGTTTCCCTTTTCCCTGATGCCATCCAAAATAAAATGTTAGATCTGATTGATGTTAAAACTACACAACTGTTGGGGGACGGATGTGGCTCAAATGGTTGAGCATCCATCTCCCATATGGAGGGACCTGGGTTCGATCCCGGGACCTCCCAGTAAAAAAAAACAAACTACACAACTGTTATTTTAAGATCTCAGTAGGTAAGCTTCAAAGTCCATGCCTTCAATCAAGTTTTTTTGTGTGTGTATGTGTGTGTATATATGTGTATGTTGTCACAATCAGTAGAAACCTTGGTAATGATTCATTTTGGGCATATTTCAGTGCTATTCCTTTGGATATTGGTAGCTTATGTTTCAGATGTGTCAGTGCATCTGTCCTAGGGGTCATCTGAGAAATACATCAGAATCACAAAAGCCTCAGATTGGAAGAGACCTTAAAGGTCATCTAGTTTATCTAATTCCTTCACCCACCCTTGTTCAATATTTGAACATCTTCCTGCTGTACCTGCCTAGTAACTAATTTATCTGTTTAATTACCTCCAGTGAAAAGGAAATGATCATATTATATTTGAAGACAGCAGAGTCCTTGTAGTGATTTCATTGTTACTTTTACTGAATCCAAATATGTCTCCCTTTAACTTTTGCCTGTTGTTTCTTTCCAGTCCTGCCCTTGGGCCTTATAAATAAGGCTAAGCCACCCCCACTTTTTCAGAATTTGAAGACAAATATCATGTTCACATTTGATCGTTTTTTTAATCTGAGGGAAAATCTCTAGTTCCTACAGTTACTTCTACAACATATTTTCAAGTTTGTTCACTTCCTGTTTAGCTTAAATATGTCAAGAATGGGCTCAACTCTTTAAACACAGTTGATTTAATCCCCACAGCAGTCCTAATGAGGTAGGAATTATGATCACCCCTCATTTTACTGCCAGGAAAATTGGAGCTCACAAAGGATGTGGAAGTTGCTCGAGGACATACCTTTAGTGTGGAGCAGAGCTGGGATTCTAAACTGGTGTGGCTCACTGATGTGCCACTATTCCTTCTGAATAATTCTCTTTCAGATTGGTAGCCAGGACTAACACAGTGTTCTAGGTGTGGGCTCCTCAAAGCAGAACAGAATGGGGCTGTCACCTCCTGTCATCTGCAAGGTGGCCCCAAATAGGCAGCCAGCAAACCTGGCATGGGGATGTGGCTGTTGTGGGTGTGGGTAGTGTTTTATTTAAGATTTTTAAGCAAACTTTTTTTTAAAAATTGGAGATGTTACATAGAAATCCAGATCCCCAGTTTCTCTGAAACAAATCAGGAAATCTGGTAACCTTTGGACTTCCTTCCTAAAAGGCAGCTATCTCTGGCAGCTCAGCAGTGGCTCCATTCTAAAGATAGGGTGTGTGTTGTCCAGGTTTATGGTCGCTTCCTGACCTGCTTCATTCATTTATAGACCCTGTAAGCTATCTGAATCAGGCATCATATTCTACTTTCATGTATGTAACCTAAGGGCACGTTGGCTTTTTGAGCTGCTACATGACTACTGTTTTGTATTGGGGTCATAGGGCTCAAGTATTGCTTTCTAAGTGTGTCGTTTAAGATGTGTTTCCCTTATCCTATGTCAATAAATGCAGAGATTTAAAAAATTAACCCAATTAAATTTTATTTGGTTAGCATATCCCATTCTTTCTGCCAATTAAAATTTGATGTCTTTTTGTATCCTGATTGTTGTCCTCTATACTAGCTATTAGTTTGGTAAGGTTAGATGCAGCTGCAAGTAACAGAAAACCCAAACTAATACTGGTTTAAACCAGGAAACTCCCTCCCCTCTTATGGAAATGAAGCCTAGACTTGAGTAACTCAGGTTAGTCCAGCAGCTTCATATCTTCAGGGACCCAAGTTTCTAATACTGTTGCTTTACCCTTTTCAATTTGGATTCTAGCTCATGGTGCCAACACACCACTCAAGCTGTAGCCCTCACTCTTACTTTTAGAGCTAGCAGGAAGAAGGAAGGTGCAAGAGATCATGCCCCCACTCCCTTCTAGAGTACCACCCAGAAGTCACATACTGACTTAGGTCAATACACAGCTTCAAAGGAAACTGGAAAATGCTGACTTTATTTGAGGTGGCCATGTGCCCAGGTTAACATCAGTCTATTGATGAAAGATATTGGGGGATAACTGGCAGCCTTATCTCCTGGCTTTTTGTAACCTACAGATTTAATTACAATGACATCCATGTATTTACCTTAGTTACTGATAAAACATTAAATAAAACAAGGTAGAGAAGAGATCTCTAAGACATGATCCTGTAGACTTACCTTCAGGTGTCCTGGGTAAAATGGAACTAAAGTAAGAGAGTTTAATGGGAAGACACAAAATTTGCCAAGTATAACTTAATAAGTCTTCCAAGATAAGAGAAAAGCAGATTAGATATCTCTGACTGATTTTTCTGATGGTGCAGAGAGCATTCATAGTGGTCTTCTGTCCCTATGTTTTAGTTTGCTGAAAGCTGCTGGAAGCAATATACCTGAAATATACCTGAAATCGGTTGGCTTTTACAATGAAGGCATATTGGCTTGCAAGCTTACATTTCTGAGGCTGTGAAAATGTCCAAATCAAGGCTTCATCAGGAAATGCTTTTCTCCCTGAAGAAACTGGCTGCTAGCGATCCTGGACTCCTCTCTCACATGGCAAGACACATGGTGGCGTCTGCTAGGTCTCTCCCTTCAGCTTCCAGCTTTGTGGCTTTCTCTCTGCTTCTGTGTTCCATTGATTTCAGCTCCTGGTGCCAGGGCTTTCTCTCTCAGATTCTGGGGTTTTCTCTCTGTGCCCTTGTGTCTTTCTCTTTCTGTTTTCATCTCATTTATAAAGGACTCCAGAGGATTAGAACCCACCCTGGGCCATGCTTTACTAGAGTAATCTAATCAAAGCCCTTAACTGAACTGATCTAATCAAAGCTCCCACCTACAATAGGTTCACACCCACAGGCATGGATTAGCTCTAAGGACATGATTTCCTGGGGCCCATCCAGCATCTTTCTACCACAGCCTCCAAACATGCTTACAAGATGCCTCTTCACCACACCCTCAGATGGACATCTGCATAGTAGGCTTTATGTTGGTAAAATTAGGTGAGAAATGCAGGCAGTTTCTAGAGAATTAGAAGGACCTTTCTACTCTTTAAATCCTCTGAATACTTTTCCTTGATCACTTTTGCTTTCTTGCTACAAGCCCTAAGTTTTTACCTAGTTTTTTCCTTTCCTTTGAAAGCTGTTCCTACCCACTTTCTTACTCAGGGTTCCCCCTGGCCTCATTGCCTTGGAACCCCAAGACCCCTCTTTGATGCCATGCACACAGACCTTCAGCTAAGCTTAGAGAATCTCCTAGCGATAGTCTCTGGTCTGTGGTTTTTACTTTTTAGATGTGATGGTTCCTGGAATCCTACTTGGACTGATTTTCTCTGATTTTATACGTTTCTAGAGGCAGAGCTCATCAAATCCTCTGATGGCCGAGCTGTAACCCACATGCTTCCCGACCAGTACTCTAGACTTAATCTGTCTTTAACATTCCAGAATCCAAACTAGGCAGAAAAATAGGTAGCAGCTAGTCTTTCTCCCTTTATGTTTTTGAGGGCTTCCATAATGAAGAGCACCTGGATCGGATATTATCTTCCTAGAGAACAAGCTTCAAAGAAATTGATCAGCAAGAGAATCCATCTGGCCATTTCACAGAGACTGTGTTAGCAATACTGTAATTTATCAGAAGCTGATATCTTTTACCTGAAATGGAAAATTAGGGAGCATCTTGTTGGAAAAGGTTTTTTTTCCCCCTAAGAAAATGTCTTTGACAATTGGGACTCGATACATCTAAGCATGTTTTACTGGTGACCAGCCTAGAAGCCTGGTAAAGATGTATATATTCATATGCATATTCATATACATATTCTTATTATTGCTCTCAGCCCTTGTCCACTGCTCTTCATCCTGCTATGAGTGTGGGTTTAGAAGAAAAGTAAAGTGTTTCTACACCTTATATTTCTGAGGTGGCATTACAGCAATTCTTTGTTTTTTCAGAGCTGCCAAAATTCACAAGTAACCAACATAAAACAAAAAAGATGCAGTCGAATTTCCCTTTTAATCACCTTACTTCACTTTTTAAAGTAGCTTTTCCCAAGGAGTTTTCTTCTAAGGTTTTATCAGTAGTTATAAAGCAAGTAAGAATCAGCAACTAGTTTAAGGTGTCAAGCTAACATTCTAATATTAACTATACAAACAGTTTAGATTCTCTCAAGCCCAGTTTCTGTTTCAAGAGGCTTTAAACCTACCTAAATTGTGATCATTCTGATAACCTAATGGTTCTGTCTGTCCTTGTCTTTTCCTTTCATGGGATGAGAAGAAGAAATCAGTAGGCTGAACTGTGCACGAGTTTCAGGGCACAGTGTCTGTGGTACTTTGGCAGAGAATAGGAATAGCTTCTCTGTGATGAGCGACTACTTGGTGTTGGGTACTTTATGCCCATTAAGTAACATAGTTGATCTTACAATCCATTGAGAAGTAGATTTTTATATTCCAGTTTATATTATGAATAAATAGAGTTTAAGTAATTTTCCCACAGTTACACAGCTGTAAGTGGCCAAACTGATATTCAAACCTACTCTTTTGGACAGCTGAGCACATCCACCTGCCACCAAACCACACTGCTCTCCATGGAGCTGGCATATGTCATTGAGTAGAGGGACAATGTCCACTGTTTCTGGGGCTCATTGGAGACGGCTTCATTGCCAGCCTGAGGCATTCAGAATTAATACTGTAGGCATCTTATTTTTCATTTTTTAATAAAAAATATGTATCTGTGAAGCAGTTGTCATAAAAGTAGATACTATCATGACAGACATTCTTGCAATCTAACTCTTAAGTGTTGGACAAGGAACTTTTTCTCTAATGAGCAATATTGACTCACAATAAATAATCAAGGGGCTAAATCGAAAAAAAAAAACTAGTTCATTGTGCTTTTTTCTTTAATGAAACATGTAAAAGCTTGACAGATTCTTAAATTAAGAGCAGGAACTATAAAACATTATTTATTAGTGATTGTACAACAAGTAATTCAAAACAAGCCTTACCCCATAGTGTTGAAAGTTAAAGGACTGGGGGAAAAAGAGAAAAAGCGAAATGGCTAGAGAATGAAAAGAAGAAATTAATTTTTGAAAGGCAGAAATGGATCATTAGCTTCATAGAGTAGGATGAGGGAGGTAGTAGGTTAAGAGGGAGGAGCAAAAGTTGAGAGAAGAAGGGGCAACAGTAAAAGAATACACATATTGAGAAAAAAATATTTTAGAAAAGGAAAGGTTTTTCAGAGATGCAAATCCCTTAGTCATGTCCTGTTCAGTTGGGCTGTTGACTTGATGTTATTGTTAACAGAGGGTGTCTATCTTATTTCAAATAAGTAGTGTATTTCTACATACCAGGCTAGAGAGCATAGTGTCAGCTGTACCTCCCTCATCCAGGTGCCTCTCTTCAATACCTGATGGTGTGATTCCGTATTTAAGTGGGACATCAAAAAGGGTGTATTGGCATTAACTAAATAAGCACTGTATATGACTAGGCACTTCTGATTTAGCAATTTTACTTAAGTATATACATTTACTTAAGAGAATTGCTCAAGACACTTAGAAATTTACTTAAATGTTGAAGTTTCTGAGTTTACTTAGGTATATATTACTTATGAAACTGAGAAGTATATTTGTGTATAGTTCATTGATAGTATTAATTAAGCAAATGTCAATGCACTCCTTTTATACACACACACATATACACACACTAACCAAAAGTAAGCTGGCCTTAGCAAATGATAGTAATATTGTACAAAATAGAAATTAAGGCAAAAGCATCAACAGGGATAAAGAGAGATATTATATAATACTGGAAGAAACTATACACCAAGAAGCTATCACAATCATGAATTTATGTTCTACCTACACCGTAGGTCCCAAAGGAATAAAGAAAACCTAGTGGACTCACTATGAAACCTTTAGAAATCCACACTCATAGTGAGAAATTTTAGCACACATTCATGAGAAATGGGTAGATCGAGCAAAATAAATTGTTTGCAGGATATGAAAAATTCAAGTGACACATTTATTAAGATTATAGAGATAGCATGGACCTACTGAAGAAAGGAACATATCTGAAAGAGTGGAAACAGATTAGGAAGAGGTGATGAGACCCAGGTTGGCCAGAGCTTTTGGAAGGAAAAGAGAAAAGAGATTTTGTGGGTAGAAGTTGTAATGAGGAAGGGGCTTTTGGAGAGAATGAGGTCAAAAGAGGATTTTTTTAAAATTCCATGGATTTAATGGTATAATTATACCCTTGCTACCTCTTCAAGAGAGTTCAGAAAAGATTTATTTTTCAAATTTTTGAAAAATCATGGAATTATAGTTGTCACAGTTTTTATTGTTTTTTTTATTAGAGAAGTTATAGGTTTACAGGAAAATCATGCAAAAAATAGAATTCCCATATACCACCTGTATTAGTCAGCCAAAGGGGTATTGATGCAAAGTATGTATAAAGGGTATTTATTTGGGGTAAAAGCTTACAGTTACAAGACCCTAGAGTCCAACTCAAGGTTACTTACTTACCAAACTCTGTTGCCACGTGTTGAAGCAAGATGGCGAGCGACTTTTGTAAGGGTTCAGCCTTCCTGTTGCCTTGTAAGGTTCCATTGGTCCAGCTTGTGATCTCAGCTGTAGGCTGGCATAGGGCTTGTCTCTCTGCCTGGGGCTCATTTCTTTCCAGGCTCAGCTGCTCTGTTCTCTTCACAAGGTCAGCTGTAAACTATCAGGCAAATGGTTCATCTCTCTTCCTCAGAGCCTCTGCTGTGTCTATGGCACTCTCTTCCTCTGTGAATCTTCTCTGTGTTTCTACTTCTGTGAGTCTCCTTGGTTGAGTGTCCATTTACGTAGCCCACACAGAGGGCAGGGACTCAACCTGAGCTGTCCTAATAACATGGTTGAATCAAAGCCCTAATCGTAACATAATCTAATCACAGACATCTCGGCTGAATCTAATACAATCGAAAGGTATCACACCCAGGGGAGCAGATCAGTTTACAAACGTAATCAAATATCTTTTTTTTTTGGAATTCATAAATAATATCAAACTGCTAAACCACCCTACTATTAACACTTGCATCAATGTGGTGTATTTGTTAAAATTAATGAAAGGACATTGTTATAATTGGTGACTGACTATGACATGACTATGTCCATGGTTTGCATTACAGTTCACTATATTGTACAGTTCCATGAACTTTTAAAAAACTTACTCTATTAACATATAAACAGCCTAAATTTTCCCTTTTAACTCCATTCTGTATATAACTCAGTGCTGTTAATTACATTCACAATGTTGTACTCCCATTACACCATCCATTGTGAAAACTTTCCCATCGCCCCAAACAGAAACTCAATTTAAGCATTAACTTCCCATCCCCTACCCTGTTATTTTTAATGTCACCTTGCCTTAAGTCAGGAACAAGAAGTCCTATTTTATGCTTGTTACCTTTTATAACATCAGTGTTCTCTATCATGCAGTGGATCTCATGCCCTAGGAAGTGTCATTTATTTACCTTTCAAGGGCCTGGCACATAGTGCTTCTTATGTCTTTATTGAATGTTGAAGGAATGAACATGAATGAAGTGAAGGAATGAATGAAAATCTGGACAGTCATGATAGAAAGGTTTCTCCCTCACCCTAACTTTAAGGGGCATGGGGTAGAATATTGGGGGTGAGAGGCAGTTAAGAGATCCTGAGAGATGAAATTGAGGGCTTGTGCATCAAGTGATCTCAAAGATGAAACATTTCTAGCAGATGTTGGTCTGTTTTTTCCCTATGGTTTGTGATTTTTAGTTTTGATTGCCAAGATTTGCTTTGCCAAGAAAGGACAAGAGAAGACAAGCCTCTCTTTAGGAACCGTGGGTCATACACCCACATGCCAAATGCATGTCCTGTTTTCCCACTTAGGAAAATCTCATTTCCAGGTATCCCTGTCTATAGCACTTTTTTTCTTGTTCTTTGGAGATATGTCGCCTATACAGCTCTAACCAAATAACTTCCATAAAAACTATTTTTGTATGAGTTAAATTTACATAACTAAAATTTAAATATAGTTGAAGAAGTTAATAAATAAAGGGAACAGGGTAATTTAACAAAAAAGTAGTGGGTTTGTTCCACTGCAAATATTTCCATTGGTAATTTAAATGTTTTGGTTAACATGAGGGTATCTCTCTATGATCTTAGCCACTTTGTTCCTGGCCTGCACAGAGCCTGCTTTGATGGAGGGAGATATAAAAGCAGTATTTGGGTCAGGGAGGAAATAAAGAGGAGGAGGAGGAGGAGGATAATGGGCATGGTGGAAAAAGGTTTGTGTTATGAAGGAAAAGAGAGGCACAAAGAGTGGGAGGTCTAGGCTGGAGGGCTGGGGTCTAGAAAAGGAGAACTGTACTGGAAGTAGCCAAGGAATTGGAGAAATAGGAAGACAGTGGAATTGTGGATGGAAAGGACATTGTTTAAATGGGTTTTTTCATTTGTTACTTCTCTTAATGCCCAGAAACTGTAGATGTCCTGTCAAACTTGAGTATTAGGCCATCTTTTTTGTCTACTATCTTACTTTAAACAGTGATCCTTCTTTTAACTTTAAATTATCCCCTTCATATAGATGATGTAGGTCTCTTAAGTTCATCTTTTCACCTAAGTTCTAGTCCTTTATTTCAAACTGCCTGAATCAGGAAGTCTCTTGGATGCTCTCTATCATTGCACTAGATTTCATGAGTGCAAATCAGAAGTTATCTTTCTTCTCCCACCTCTTGGCAACTGGCTGCCCTTTCTGTTTGTCCTCCTTGCCACTGGCTTCTATGTGTGTGTGTGTCACTCCTCCCATTCCTGTATTATTCAAACACTGTTAGCATCAAACCTTATGGTCTCTTCCATTTAAATATATCTTCCCTCTTTGTAGACATGGTATTAGACCAGGATGATGTTAGCAACTTTTTTTTAATATATATATTTTTATTGAAGTATATCATTCATACATGAACATTCATAAACAATAATTTTACAGTAAAGATTGTGAACTTACAAAATAAACATGCATAACGTCATACGAGGCCTCATACATAACCCCTCCACCAATACTTTGCATTTTTGTGAAACATTTGTTGCGAACTATGCAAGAGTATCGTCAAAATATTATTACTAACTATAGTCTCTATCTTACATTTGGTGTATTTTTCCCCCAACCCACCCTATTTTTTAAAAATATATTTTTATTACAGAGGTTGTGAACTTGCAAAACAATCGTACACATGGGTAGAATTCCCATACAACACCCCTTCACCGACACACCATACCGTGGTGCCATAGCGTACATTTGGCACACTTTTTCCATACACCTCCATTGTCAACACAGTACGTCTTTGGCATTGATGCAAGAATATTATAGTATTGCTGCTAACCACAATCTATAGGTCACACCAATTGTAGTTTTCCCATGCTTCTCCACATTCTCACCACCCTGCAATATACAGGGTGATAGAGCAGTGATGTACATCTGCTCTAGCTCACAGAAGGACACTCTTGCATTTGTACCCTCAACCACAATTCTCATTCACCTCTGGGTTCACTGTGTTATTCAATCCCTAGATTATTCTTTAGCTTTCTTTCAGTTACATGTACTTCCTCAGACTACCCTTTTCAGCCACAATCCCATTTATAAAACAGTTGCTACTCACTATAATGTGTTACCATCAACTCTATCCAATTCCACACTTTTACAGTCAAGTTAATTAAAGCTTCTACATACATGAAGCATCAGTAGTTCTTCTTAACCCTCCTCTTATCTCCTAATAACCTATACTCTAGGTTTTAACTCCATGTGTTTATTCTTCATATTTAGTTCATATTAATGAGACCATTCAATATTTGTCCCTTTGTGTCTGGTTTACTACACTTAGTATGTCTTCAGGATTCATCCATGTTATCACATGTCCCAGTTTCATTTCTTCTTACTGCAGGAGAGTATTCCATTGTATGTATATACCACATTTAGTTTATCTATTCATTGGTTGATGAACACTTGGGTTGCTTCCATCTTTTGACAATTGTGAATAATGCACTGTGTAACATCAGTGTGCAGATGTCTGTTCGTGTCATAGTTTTCAGTTCTTCTGGATATATTCCTAGTAGAGGAATTGCTGGATCATATGGCAGTTCTATATTTAGCTTCCTGAGGAACCGACAAACTGTCTTCCACAGAGGCTACACCATTTTACACTCCCACCAACAGTGAAGGAGTGTTCCTATTTCTCCACATTCTCTCCAGCACTTATTGTTGTCTGTTTGTTTTAATAATGGCCATTCTGTGTGGTGTTAGATGATATCTCATTGTTGTTGTAATATGTTAGCAACTTTTTACATGGTTTTTCTTCTTACTAACTAACCCCTCTTATGTTTTAAGCTCTAATTACAAAATCACTTTACTTGAAAATCTCCAATGATTTCCCATTAACCCTCTTAGTCTGGTCACATAGGAGTTCTAATACTTGCCTTACAACATGTGTCTGTTCCAGTTACTTTTGCTGCATAACCAACCACCTCAGAACTTTAGTGGCATAAAAAAGATCCTGTGGGGCAGTGTAGCAGTTTGGTATTGTTTATGAATTCCAAAAATATATATTGGTCATGTTTGTAAACTGGTCTGTCCCTCAGGGCATATTAGATTATATTGGATCCAGAGATTTCATTTTTACTTGATTAAATAATGATTAAGGCTTTGATTGGGCCATGTGAGTAGGCCATTGCATCTCCGCCTCCTTGGTGGGCAGGGACTCACAGATAAAACAATAAGGCACAGGAGTTAGTTGGAGTTTTAATGCTGCAGTTTTGATTCTGGAGCCCAGGAAGTAAATAAACATGCAGGAGAAGGAGATACGTGAGGAAAGAGAGAAGGTTCCGTTAGACACAGCAGAGGCCCCATGAAGAAAGATGAGCCATTCACCTGAGAGTTTACAGCTGACCTTGTGGAGACAACAGAGCAGCTGAGCCTGGAGAAAAACGAGCCCCAGGAGAGAGAAGATACTTATTCCAGCCTACAGCTGATATTGGAAGAAGCTGGGACCACGGAGCCTTAAGAGGAAGAGGAAGGCTGAACGTTGGCAGCCATATTGCTCCAACATGTGGCAACAGACTATGGTGAGGGAAGTAACTTATGCTTTATGGCCTGGTAACTGTAAGCATCTACCCCCAATAAATACCCTTTATAAAAGCCAACCGATTTCTGGTATTTTGCATCAGCACCCCTTTGGCTGACTAATATAGGCAGGCATTTGGACAGGACACAGAGGGAATGACTTGTCTCTGCTCCCCAATATCTGGACCCTCAGCTGAGAAGACTCAAAAGCTGAGGAAGACTAGTTGGCTGGAGGCTGGGATCATCTGGTGGAATCTGGCAGTTGATATTGAGACCTTATCTGGCTGTCAACCCCTGTATGCAGTCCCTCCACATGGACTGGTCTGGTATTCCTTACAGAATGGTAGTTTGGCCCCAAGAGTGAGTATCACAAAAGAACAAAGTGGAAAGGCATGGCATTTTTGTGATCTAGCCTCAGAAGTTACAAACCACCACTTCTACTATACTCTTTTAGTGGAGGAAGTCACAAAGTTCTTCCCAGGTTCAAGGAGAGGAGCCAGAAGTCCCAGCTCTCCGTAGGAGAAGTGTCAAGGTCACATTGTGGAAAGAGTACATGGGATGGGAGAGATTGTTGTGGCATATTTGAAAAATGCATTCTGCCATGTTGTCCAAACCAAATTCTGCCAAAATGAACCTTTGTTTTATCAATTGTTTCAACTTTCTGTTCTCCAGGCTTATTTATGAATCAAAACTATGGCTCATGCTACCTCTCTCTATACAAGAATTGTCCTTGACCCTCTTTCTCTCCTGACCAGAAGCCTAAACATTCTATAAAACCAACACAATCTAAAGGTTTCTAAGAACAGACTTGATGGCAAAAGCTTGCAGGTAGTGTTTCTCTTGTTATTTTTAAAGCCCGTTTTGCTCCCATAGTTTATAGGGTATAAGAAACTTAATTATAATTAAAATAGACACTGGAATTGTTCTCAAAATACTATATCACTGGTATTCAGTTTTGTATTGAGTGAATTTATTTGCTTTGCAGGTTTCCTCTTTTAAAGGTTAAAACTTTATTTGGTTTTGTTTCGGGGAAAAGTTATATCCTGGATATTCTTTGTCTTTCACAATATCTAGCTAGAAAAGATGAATTACTACAAACCCAGAAGAATGATGAAATAATAACATTCTTTTCAATTATTTAGGAGAAAGTGATAGTGCTTCGGGTCATGGAAGCAGTTATATCCTAAGCTCAAATCGTCATTAAATTGGTGAACCTTTCGGAGTGTTGAGCTGGTCCATTTATTTGTAATTCTGCTTCATGCGTAGGAATGAAATGGATGCATTCTATTCAAATATGAATACTTAAATTTCAAGACCATGATTCAAATATGGGGCTGTCTTACCCATACCACATTATATTACTTTTTAAAGGATAGACATTAGGTTTATATGTGTAGAGGTAGGAGGCAAGGGGTTTGGAAAATCTGTTAAATTGATTTTCTCCTATATTTCCAGAGAGCATAATTTTAGTTTTTACCCAATCTTAAATAATGCTTATTTTGGTAAAACTGTGTTTGATTGCCTTTGTAGCTTTCTTAGCTGCCCAGCAAGGTACCAGAGTCATGTGAGGGATTAGAACTCTGCAACTTTGTGCATGTACATGTGAATTGTGTGTACGCGTTCTGTCACACTGGGAGAAAGGACTTCATAACCAAGTTTATGCCCATTCTTGAGGTATCTGTATTAGGGTTCTCCTGGGAAACAGAACAGACAGGATATCTATGTATAGGATATATCCTGTCATATATTTTATATATATATTATATATGTATATAATGCAAATATTATGAGATTATGCAACTGTGGGTATGGGCAAGTCTGAACTCCATTGGGCAGGCTGCAAACTGGGAACTCCAATGCAAGGTTTTCATGAATTCTGGAGAAACTAGCTGATTGAAGTAGAGGTGGAAATTCTCCCTTCTAACTGCTGAAATCATCACTTTTCCTTTTAAGGCCTTCAGCTCATTGGATGCGACATCTCTCATTGCTGAAGGCAGTCTCCTCAATTGATTGTAGATGTAATTAGCCATAGATGCAATCAACTCATTGATGATTTAAATCCACGAAATATCTTCATAGTAACAATCAGACCAGTACTTGTTTGACCAAACAACTGGACACCAAAACTTAGTCAAGTTGGCAGATGAACTTAACTATCACAGTCTCTTTGCCTTTGGGCAAAAAGAAGGGACAATGGAGAGGTATAAGTGGGCTCTCCTCCCATGGCATGGTTTTCCTGCCCACACGGTTCTTACCAGGCTATTTATACATGGATGCTGTGTCTAATTTGGTTCAACACCTCCTTTGACTTCAGCTCTGTAACTTCCAAACAAGGCAGAACCAAAAATCCTTACTAAGCACCATTAGTGGCTCAAACAAACCTAAAAACAGTTCTGAGCCAGAGTAGAAAAGGAAGAGGAGGGCAAGAAAAGAAAGGGGTTGACTTACAGTCAGGAGTGTAGTGTTGGGCAGAAAGCATTTTCATCGAGGGTCCTCTGGTGGGTTTTTTGAAGATGGTTATTGGTGATGTTTTTCTTGCTTGTGGAAAAAGTCAGTGTCTAAGGATCTCATTTCTTAGTTATGCAAATTCAAAAGAATTGGTTATTTTCTATGTGCCTTTTGAATTTTTGAGAAATAATCATATGGTATGAGGGGAAATTATATGGTATTGTTATTTGATCCATGGTCGTTTACAAACCATTCTGATGGTTCATTAAGAATATGCCTTTTACTACATAGGGCTCTGAAAAATCAGTAAATGTAGGGTAAACTTATTTTAGACACTATACTAAGTATAATATGGAGGATCTAAAAAAGTTTAGAAACACAAGAAAAGTGGTGCATTGCTGTGTTTTATTTTTCAGATTGACTGTTGTACCCATTTGTTTAAATGTTAAAGGTCCTTCGCCTGGAGGTTGAAGAAAACCATACTGAGCATGTTATTTGTAAATGTAGCTAACACACTGCTTCAAAAAGTAAGTTTATCCTACATGTATTAACTTTTCAGACACCCTGCAGTATTGGGCCACATTTCCCCTCTTGTACTGGGTTGGAAAGGCAGAGGCAAAGAGGTAGAAAGTCAGAATCAGGAGCATGCTGAGGACTGCCACAAAATCATTCATCTCGGTACATAAAGACCAGAACTATCAGAAAATGCTAGAGAAACCAGTAATGGAACATATGATTATTGGACGGGAATCAGAATTGAATCTCTCTGTTTCCCTGTGTGTTGATTTCAAAGTTATGTTGTTTTCAAGAAATGTGCACCATGAGGAGTATAGCAGTGATGCTGGAAGCGCTGCTTGGTCCTTCAATTACTGTATACATTGCTTTTAGGCTTTGTAATTAATGTTCAGGGAATATAGTCAATAATATGTACAACTCCTTTGGATTATTTTAGTCCCTTTTCTCTGCAGAGTTCAGAACAGCAGAGGCTCTGAAAAGTCAAATTATGGTATTGTAGCAGCACCTCTAGCTCATGTGTTGTGATTCAGCAATTAACCTAAATGGCAAAACCGATGCATGCTTTTGGGAGTCACACTGTTCTTGCTTTCTTTGGAGCAAACACATAATTATACTTTGACAGTGAAACAATATTGAGTGCAGAGTGACCATAAAATTCTCAGAATCCCAAGGCACAAGTGGAACAATTACAGTTTGGAAAATTAAACCAAAGTCTCCATGGGGAATTGAAATCTGAAAGAAAACTAAAAGCTTTTCTATTCCATTGATATTGAATGTGGGTGTTATCAAACATTATTGAAGGAATCAGGTTAAATGATGCTTTGAACACATATAAAAATGGCCTATCTCTAAAGGAATAATCATTTTAAAAAAGATCTATCAGTCTGTTCTCTCTCTAAATATTGGTGGATTCCTACCTGTCTACATATATACATGCACACGTTTATACATTAAAGAATAATTCAGTAATTATTATTACCTTGTTCTTAAAAGTCTTGAACTTCACAGATCTCTATTTTGTCTTTGCATATACATTACATTTTTAAGTGGTATTCAGTTATTGCTTTTCTTTTTTCAATAAACATTGGAAAACAAAAATTTATTTGAAGCTCTTCATAGGGAAATTTCATAAACCTAAAGTTACTAAATATGAAACCCACCAAGTCCTTCCCATGCTAAGGCTTGGTTGAAAATACAGTTTTGTCTCTGTCCAATCAAAGCAGCGGTCTGTCATTAGGTGCTTCCATTTTGGACAGTGTGGGTTTCCTTTTGTCTCATTTATTTCCTGTTTTCTATTAATAGACATAAGAAGATTGTTTTGCTTTCTGCTCTTTTTGCTTAGAGTGAGTTGTTTGGCCGATGAAGTTAAAGGAGAGCTTAGAGAAGACTAGGAAAAAGGTAGAAAAAATTTACTTAGCCCCAAATGGCAGCTCAACTAACATTTAAATATCCTTTGTTTCAATGACTGATAGGACAGTTTGTAACATAATATACAGTTACCCCAAATGCTGACATGTCCTCAATCCTGGCCTTCTTTTTTTTTAAGAATTTGACCATCAAAAATGGTATTCCAGTGATGGTTGCTTGCATCTGAAGTGATCTGTATTTGCAGGGCTGGCAGCGTTGAAGCCTGGAGACAGAACTGTGAATGATCCTGATAGGGAAAGGCCGCTTTAGGATGGCCACTTATCCAAGTGTAACCTTTCAGAAATCCTGCTGTTTCACAGCGGTGAGATCCGCATTGCATTCGTGCTCCAGCAAATATTCCCTTGACCCAGGGTGAGAGGAAAGTCTTGCATGCAGATCTCGTCTGATAATCAGACTACTCACATTTGGCCCACAGACTGTTCTGCCTTTGTGGTAGCATCTCATGACTTCTGAGAGATTCTTATTGACTTTCCGTCACAGTCTCACTGTACCTCCACCTTCAGTCTTGCTTCTCCTGTGGGATGTGTACAGGTCCAATATCCTAGTATCTCCAATTACTGTCGACCTGTCTCACAGACTAATTCTAAAGCCTTCCAGAGAGCTACGCTTTGATTGTAACAGCTGACACATTTTCATCTTGCCCTTTCTTACACAATTAATATCCTCAGAGGTTTGTTTAAAGGCAGAAGAGAAAAAAAATGCAATTTCAGATAAAAGATTGATATTTCACAGAATAGAACTTTTCCTAGGTGACATTGTGAAAAGAAGACTTATTTGAGATAATTAAGAAATATAAAATGAAGCTAATTAAGAAATTAGAAGACATGTTTTTAAATGGTCACAGTGCTACATTTTGACAATGAGAAAAGGAAATTTAAATTGATTAAAGCAACCAGTTACGGGTTACTGGGTAGTGGCAGCAAAGTGGCCAGAATGCAGGCATGCAATTTCAAATTTAGTGATGAATTAGAGGTTTTGTTTTATATTGTCTTTTGGAGCAGAAAAAAAAAAGGTAATGATCTGGACTGTTAGTGGAGAGGGAAGGAGAAACGACAGATTTTAGAGATTACTAACAGAAGAAGGAATGGGATTTTATGAAGATTATGGGAAGATTTAATGTGCAGCTGAGGTCAAATCTTTCTGGTATACCCTGGGAAGAGGTGTTTTTGAGAGAGAGGTAGTTTTTATAACTTTTTTCATTTGGGTAAAATATTGCTTAAATATATCTCTTTTGAATTAGGAATATTTTTCCCAGTTTCCAGTGTAAAAGTTCACTGGTTGTTTGGGAAGAGCATCTGTTTTATTGTTTTCAACAACATTTACTGAGTCCTGACTATGCTTTGCATGCTTTGTTTCATGTACTCATCACAATAACGCTATTAACTTGGCACTACTTTGATTGCCAGTAACTTCTAAGGAAACTGAACTTCCAGCGGGTTAGCGGTTTGCCCAGAGTCTCACAGGCTGTCTCCACCACACTCCTGACCGCTACCACACAGTGGGAGGATGCTAGCTAGCCACATGCCAGGAATTTAATCTTTATATAACAGCCCTGTTAGGAGGTATTGTTAGTCCCATTTTACAGGTGAGGAAACTAAGGCTTAGAGAGGCCATGCAGCTAGTAAGTGGTAGTATCTAAAGTCAGGTCTTTCTGGCCTCCAACATCATTCTTTTCAACTACTGTCAGTGGTGCTCAGCAGATGTTGGCCTAATAATAGCAGCAGCTACTTACCCTTTTACAGTTCTTCCTATGTGCCAGGCATTGTTCTAAGCACTTTACATAAGTTAAATCATTTCAAAAAACAACAACAATGATCTTGCAGGCTAAGTACTCTTATCTTTCCCATGTTTCAAATGAGGAAATTGAAATTCAGGGAGGTTAAATAACTCCGTGGAAGCCACATAACTACTAAGTGTTGTAACTGGAAATGGGACCAGGCTGTCCAGCTCTAGCAATTGATCACTATACATTCTCCTCAAAGAATGAAAGTGAATGAGAGTGAAAGTAAGAAAGGAAAAAAATCACTATAGCCTTTGGGCTTTGTTGGGAGGTAAGGCCCAATGTCATTCAGAATGAAGCAGTGCTTAATTTGATCATTTAAAACTTGTAGGTTTTGTTGAATGCAAGTAGCTGGATGGGGGAGAACAGACAGCCAGCATTCTGAGCCCAAAGAGTAGACCTCTCCAAGCAGTCTGCATACTAAGAATGCATCACAGAAAGCTAAATATTTCTTATCGTTTTGTTTTTTTTTTAACAAAGAATTTGGTGCACAAATTATCTCCATTAGAACCTGATAGATGATGAAACAAAAGAGCTCTTATTAAAGATCACTCTCTAAACCAATGTCATCACTGAGTTTTACTGAGAGTTTTTGCATTTGAAATGGTAAAGCCTTTTTATAAATATATCTTTAATCTTAAATTCCTTTGAAAACTAGACACAATTTCCCTTTTGATTTTGAAAGCAAGCCTGGTAATAGTTTAATATAGGATAGAGTGAAATCTTGTTTCCCTTGCAAAACAGCAAGGCCTTTCCTTCCCACCACACACCCCCTTTCAAAATCCCACAGAGTCTTCTGAGGTGCTAATGGGAGAGAAGGGAAGAAAAAGGACTCCTGTCCCTTTTATTCAATGAAGTTCCTGTTGGACTGGGGACAGCCCTGTGACCCTTTACCATCAAACCCACTGATGCAAGGGATGGTAAAGTACAGGCATCCTAAGGTTGCATTGCGTCTCATTTTGGTTTTCGATAATGCTCAGAGAATCGATTCATGCCATTTACCTTACTTCCTTAGTATCAGAGGCTGATCACATTTTATACCAAAGTGAGCACAGACCATTGTGCTTCCCTTGGGACTCCTAGGTTCATGGAGAAAGCAATTCATTTTATTTCTGATCCAAATCTCAGAGACTGACGCAGACAACAGCTGCTGTTTGCTTTGTTTTTGTTTTTAAGCTGCAGCAACAAAACATCACTGGGTCGTTTAGATTAGAGGAACACTTAACTTCAGTGGTCACAAAGCCCCGAGCACAGCCTCCCTGGCACAGGGCTCCAGGGTTATGTTATGTAGCAGAAACAAGAGCCTGGTTTGTTGCAGTTAAGCAAGGAGAGGAAACAGAATGAAAAGTGGAAAACTCGAATCTCCCTCAAACTGTAAACTAGACAATGGTGGAATTTTGTCTTCATTGGAACTGTTCTACAGGCAGGACAGGGCACCTTTGGCTCTCCCCCTCTCATTTTGAATGGGCATAATTTATTGATTTCCATCTTCCTCTTTTGCCTCTTCTCTAATTTAGTCACAGGGAAGTCCCTGCAGCAAAGTAGTGCCACATCCCAGATCAGGCATCTTTTCCAGGGTCAGGAACTGCTGCTTCTCAAACTATACATCTCTGACCTACATTTTGGGAATTGAGAGGCAAGACTAATGATTCCACTGACACCACTTGACTGTGGAGTGGTGATAGAATTAGAACTATCTTTCCACCACAGGACCATCTGGACCAAGGAGAGGAAATGCTATTCATTGGCATGTGAATGTATTAAGTATTTAAAAAGTGATAAAATTTAAGTTAAAAATTAAAACTTTTACTTAGTATTTATTCTGTAAAATCTTTTTATGAATGACATTTGTGTTTTATGGGCAATGCGTTTTCCTCGTTATTCAGGGACTTCAAATAGAGGTCTAAAGATGGCTCACCACACCAATCTGATAAAAGAAAAGTTCCCAAACTGATGATGTAAGGGGAGGTGAGGAGTGGACAGTCAGGACCCACCCATAAGAAGGTGCTGACATTTAACAAGTAACCACATGCAGAGGAAGAACAGGTGAAGAAGAGTCCAAAGCCCAGTTTGAAGCCTTGATAGAACAACACAGACCTCGAAGGGGGAAGCCAGACTCCAAGTGACCCATTAAAGCAAACCAGATTGCTTATGTTTTGGAATCTATGGCTCAATATTATACTTTAGGTCAAGGAAGAGATAGAAGGCATCTGGTTTAAGAGAGAAGGAAAGGGAAAATGGAATCTGACTATGAGGTAGTTTGCTAGTTTAAAAAAAGCAGTTTTAACACAGAAATGGGAAGTAGGACTAACTAAAGGGTTGTAGAGAGGAGAAATTAATTTGTTACAAATGGCAAAGGGAATTTAAGCAAAGCTCGCAAGGTGTGGAAGTGACTAGATACGATTTAACTTTACATGTCAGCTTATTTTATGTGATTTTAGAAAACTTCAAAGAACTCTTTAAAGAATAGCTCTTGTTTGCAGTTTTATAGGACACATAATCTTTTAATGGATAATATGTCTTCGTACATATTTATCAATACAATTAATTGGATAGTGATATCATTTTTTAATCAGATCTAAGAAAGTATTTTTTAAAGGAAATATGCTTATGCTAGAGATTTTCTTACCAAGCCTCATGTAAGAATAGTTAAGATGGAATTACAAGGCAGATTTTTTTTAATGGTCAAGGAATGAAAATATCCTGAAAAGCCCAACGGGAAGGTTGTGCAAATACCATTTTAATTTTAATTAGATGCAACTCAAATTATATAGAAAAGCAGTAAGTCAAAAGTCATCTTGAATATAAAAATTATATTAAAGGAAAAGTAAAACTAATAATATTTTCTAAGTGATTTATAATAAAGGAGCAGTTCACAGAAAAATATAGTAGCATTGTGAACTTCTGAATATTATATTGGGATTAAAGGATATAATTCTAATAAGTAAACATGAACGTGGATATCCACCCTACCCTCAAAGTTTTAGCTACTTATTTCTTCTTTTTGAGAGTTACTTAAAGATGGGATTCACTTAATTGGATAACATTGGTCAAGACTAAGGGATAGCAAACTATGTACTTGCCTGTGGGCCAAATCCATCCCATGGCCTGTTTTTTAAAATAAACTTTTCTTGAAACACAGCCACACCTATTCATTTAGGTACTGTCTGGTGCTGCTTTCGTACTCTAGTGGCACAGTTGAGGAATTGTAACAGGTCATACAGCCCACGAAGCCTAAAACATTCTCCTTCTGACTCTACAGAAAAAGTCTGCCCAACCCTTTCTAGAATCAGCCCTGGAGCCAAAACTTAATTTGTTTCAGCGACTTTGGTTGAGCTTCAGTTCCTGGTACCAAGATCTTCATTTTCATTCAGATAGATTGATCACATTGACAAAACTCACGTGAGACCATATTTAAGACAGAAGAGTTCCAGTTTATTGATTTACAGTCAGAAATTTAGTTGACAAGGGAAATAGAATATTTACGGTGCTGATGAGTGAGTAGTCACTATTCACTAAACAGATGGTGTTTAGAAAGCTGTGGGTAAGCATGAGGTGAATGCTAGGGGTTAATCAGAAAACCCTAATGGCTAGAGCCGTAATTCCCAACATTTGTCAGTTTGCTCCCAGATCCACCCTCTCCTCTTCTCCTGTATCACAGGGAGCTCAACGCCCTGCCAGCTGGTTTCCGTGGAGGTTTGTCAATGGGAGGCACTGATAAAAGACTGGAGCAGAGGAGGACAGCAGCAGCCAGTACCTCTCTCTCCCTTTGTTTTCCTTTGGGCGGCATCTCTGGCAGGGGTTGTGCCTGTTTCGTGGCTCAGCTACACCAAGCAACCTTCCCTTTTGGGTCTAGATCTCACAGCTCAGCCCCAGCCTCTGGGCTCTAGTAACACAATGTCTTCCTTTTATTCCTCCAGTCCTTGGGATGGTAGCAAGTTTTTACGGATGCTAAGTCTCAACTTCCCCTGTTTTCAGCTTCTCCATGTGAATAAATTTCTCTGTTTGAAATACTGAGAGTGGTTTCTGTTTTTCTGACATGACCCTGACTGATACAGGCATCAAGCCCTTTGTCAAGAATAATCTTGGAGGTAACCATTCGCAGTCTTACTTTCGGCATTCCCCATTTTCTAGCTGCCATGCACACCTGTCCTCTCTTGTTAACAGTCTGCCGTCACGCTCCGCCACCAGTGAGGGCAGACTTGCATGTCAGTCATCACATTCCTGGTTTGGATAGTGCCAAAACTCTCTCAATTCCCTGCCTGCAAAGCACTGCTTACTACCAGCCCCTTCTGTGGCTAACAGATTTTATTCATTATGTAGTATCTTTAAATCATTTATTCTCAGAGTTCAAGTTCAGTAATTCCATTAAACTGTACTGAGGTCCCTATGTATTGGCTATGGCTTCCTCCTCTGCCTTCAAAGACCAGCTTCTTCTGCTTGCCTCCTTATCCCTCTGAAGCATCCTTAGAATAAAAAGGTCCTGGGTCCTCTATGAATAGAAGGGTGTTTTGTCTAGTCTAAATTTAAATCCTGTATACTCAGAGCAGAAATTTTTCGAAGGGGTCTCTTAACTGCTGCAAAATGTGAAATAATAGATTTTTCAAAAGTGGATACCTTTCATTTGGTTGTATCTTTGTGTCAGTGTTTCCAAATAGTGACTTAAAATTAATGATAGTAAATGATTGATACAATCACAAAACATATGTGAGATTTTACACAAACAGATTCTCTAATTCACATTTCAGTAGCAAGTAGCAAATCACTTTTTTAATATTAAAAGGATCATGGGTCACAATATGATAAGACTACCTAAGCAAAAGCAAAACAAAAACCCTAAATATGTTATTTTTCCCCCAGCAAAAAAGTTGCTTTTTAAAATAGCTTTAAAAATATTTATTTTTAATTGTATTAGGACTTCTTGCTTATCCTGATTATAAATATGATGAGTAATCATTTTCTCATAAGAGCAAGACCAGAATTATTAATCAACACAAAACAATTAAGCAACTACTATTTTCAAGAACGTTGGGGGATGAAAGAATCGATCAGAGCAGGATTTTCCTATGGAAAATGCCAAAATAGAAGGCCTAGAGAATGCATTGCTGCTTCCAGCGGAAAAACATTACATGATAATAATAATAATGACCAAAGTGTATCGCATGCTCACCCTATGCCAGCACCATTCTAAGTGCTTTACATATGTCTGCTCATTGAATCCTCCCAGTGAACTTCAGAGGGATCTGTTATTATATTACAGCTGAGGAAACCCAGGCTCTTGCCACTCACCACCAGCTCTTAACCACTGCTCCATTATGACTCCTTCTTATGGGGCAGGGAGGGTTTGGAGCAAAAGATAAGAAAAGACTTGGCTCTTATTTTACATGCACATTTATTTTTCTCTTTCTCTGGTAAGAATTGGCACTTTGCTGAGATAGCTGGTAAACATGATAGTCCTTGAAAATCTAAATTTAGATTGCCTGAGAAGTACAGGATGGGATGAGTCCAGGAGCAATCCTCCATTTCAGTAATCGTCGCCTGTGTCTGGGGCTGCAACCACCTGAGCTTCTGCACTCAGGCTGAACTCGGGTGTGGCCAGGCCCCACTCACGCTCTCATCCTTCTCCCCTGCCCCTTCCCTACCCTCACTTAGCCTGGACAACCCTACCCATCCCTTGTGTCTTAGCTGAGACTTCATTTTACCAGGAATCATCTGCAGGCTTCCTTGTAGCTAGGATTGCAGAGATGGCCACCAAGCCTGGCTGGTCAGGCAAAAAATGAGAATTTTCATAGAATTTGAATTTGAATGTTAGACTTCCCTATCATTTTCGTCAGAGCACTGAGCACAATACTTTATTTTATTAGGCCAGTTAGATCAATGCATCAATCCAGTTGGTAAGTTTGAAAATTAGTGGTAGTGGTAGTGGTAGTAATAGTAATAATAATAAGAATTGGGAAGTAATAATACTTATCACTCTGATATGACATTGTTCCTTGCTTGTAGGTGGAAAAGTCCTCCGTGCTAAAGATCGAGAATCTTGCAACTGAAAGTGTTTCCATGCAGCGGCAGCTTCCTGTCACCTGGGAATGTGTTAAAAATGCAGAATCTCAGGCCCCACCCCAGACCTACTGAGTCAGAATCTGCATTTTTAACAAGATCCTCAGGCGATTTATATGCACCTCGAAGTTTGAGAAACACTGCCCTAGCATATGCTTGAAATTATGGCAGAATCTCCTATTTGAATTGGACTTTTTTTTCCCCTACCAAGAATAAAAAATAAGTGTTACCAGGATTCAGTACTATAGTTTTCAGCCTTAGGAGCTGTATAAATGCAGTGCTGTTAAGACTTTAGTACTGGCAAATGGCCTTTATTCTGAAAGAACAGGAGCTCCCATCATGATCTTTTTTGATTCCAACATCTGTACTTTCTAAAAGTGTGTAGGTGTCTCTGTTACCCATAGAATTATCTCTGTGCCTCTTGACATATGTCCTTTCAAGAGCCACAGCATGTTGCATTTTCATAGAATGTTATCACATGCAGACAGCCACATTTGTATATTTGTGCCATATGTTAAATTAATTAAACTCTAAGCCAAAATGTTTCATGTTTTTACCAGCAATTAATATCCTTTCTCCTTTTCTCTCTCTACCTTCTGTGTTGTTTTTTTTTTTGTTGTTGTTGTTGTTGTTGTTTTGTCTGATAATGCAAAAATATTTGAGGTCTTAACTCTAAGAATTAAATTGGAAACTTTCTCAATTTTCTTATTCCATTTTTTAAAAGGCCACGAAATTTACCAGTAATGATCTGGGAAATATATATTTATTTTTCTTCAATCTCAGTGCTAAAATTTGCCATAAAATTTGAGTGCTAGAAGCCAATTTAGGTCACTGAGAAGAGTGTATCTTGATTCTAGCCCAGGGCTAAGAAAAAGACATTTTAGATCTGAATTTTTCCATAGAGATTTTAATTTTTAATTTCTACCTGTATTTTTAGTTTATTGCAAATTTCTTTTACATGTCTTCTTCTCTGGGATTTTTTAAACATCTCCTATCTCAGCATGAGAAATTATCTTCTCTGCATTTGAAGATAGAAATCAGAGCTAAAAGCTCTAAAACACCTCCTTCAGTAATTCATAGTTAAGTCCTTTGGCAAATAACCAAATAATTATGTGGTGGTAGTGACCGATGAAGAAAACCAATGCAGATCTTTAGGACCCAGGAGTTTTTCCCTCAACAGTAGGGAGATGCTAAGCCCTGAATTTAATCAAAGTACCTCCTTTCTGACTTTAACCATGTCAGTATAGGCGCTGAATGTTTCTAGTTCTTGCATATTAGCCTGATTGTTTTTGCCATCCAGACTTACACAGCCACAGACTTTGCTTGGTGAACCCAAGAAACAGCCTGGCACCTCACTGCAAGAGCCACATTAGAGCCGATCTGCTTGAACTCTTGCTAACCCGAGTTTGTAGAGTTTCTGATGGGGCTGGCCTGCGGTTTATCTGTTTGCACTCTGCAGAAAAGTTTGGCATAAGGATGAGTTCAAATTTTTGCCAAAGGATAATTTTTAAATACATGTGCACATTCTTTTAAATATAATAAGCAATTGATAGTCTAAAAACAGATTATTTTATCTTTTATTAGAGCAATTATACATAAAAACTGAATTAAGCAAGGCTTGATATATTTGCAAGTAATTAATCTGAAGTTATTTTAAAACATATTTGGTATACTGTGAGTACTCAGTATTAATAATTCAGACTTTACACTAATTTACATTAGTAGTAGGCATAGACTACATTATGCTTTGTGGATTTGTATGTCTTTCCTGTTTTTGAGAAAAAAATCTGTTTTGCAAAACAATTGGTTAAAAAAATTCTCAGAAGATTTTACAAAGACCTTTTAGTGTCATAAACTTAGGTGCTGTAACTCTTTGCTTAGGAAGATTTAGAACATATATGCTTGATTTAAAATATTTTTTAATCTTGTAAATTCTTGGTATAGCTAACTGGTTTAATGCCAAGGCACATCTGCATTTGTTTTTAAAAGATTTTAGAAGTTTCTAACTTTTAATTTTTAACTAGGCATGACATTAAGGTGTTTTGGATATCTTATTTTAGATTAGGAGTCAGTGTCTGAATTGCTATTTGGTAATTTGTTCATAACACAATGATCCCTTTTACACCTTCTTTAAAATCTATCATCTCCATGGAAAGAAAACATTGCTACTGCTGAAAAGAATTAAGTGATGCATTTGAGAATAAAGAGACTTCACAGATTATGAAGATAGACACTTCTGAGATATAAGGTATAATGTGTAGGGTGTTAAAATTACTGAGAAATAGATTAATTTTTAAAACATATACTGCACAAATGACAGCTTTTGACAACTACACCCTACTCTGCTGTTCATGCATCCAGAGAAGAGTCCCAAGGAGAAAGAATTTAACAGCAGGAGGAGGAAGTTCATGCTGATTCATCCTTCTCCAAATTGAGCATGCTTGTATGAGATGAATCAAGTAACATTGAGAAGGGTTAGAAGGCAATCAGAGTGAAAAGGCGGAGGATATGAAACTACCCATGTAGAGAGAATGTCTGCGTGTGCTATCTCAACAGGAGCAGTTTCAGGAAGGAAACCTTCTTTCTAAGGTTACTGTATAAAGATGCAGGATTTGAGCCAATTTCAACATCAAAATAGAGATGGATGTGCTAGTTTTACATTCTCTCTATTTTGGGAATCATATGCAAGTTGTGTGATTTTGTGTGGAGTTGTAGTTTGACACACAAAGAGAAATGAATACTGATATCAATAGCCCAATGGTCCTGAAAGATATCAAGGTCAATTTTTCTACTGTTTGACCTGATATGCAGAAATATTTATTATTATTAAATTGCTGAAAGGCAGGTGTGCCTTTCAAAGAGTGAATCATAATGCTTTTTTTTCTTATACTATATAAACATGGATGTATTGCTTTAAAAATCTACGTTTAAGAGGCATCTCTTAAGTGTTATCTAAGGAATTAGAAGTTGGTATAGAAAACTTGTCTTTTATTATAAACAAGGTGTTTTTCCCCCTGTATTTAATTCTGGTAACTGTTGCTGTTTCCAGTAGTTTCCAAAACTTTTGAGAGGGGTCAGACACATTCAGATACCAATAATCTCAAGAAATTCTTTCATGCCTCATATTTCTTCCCTGTCATTACCTTCTCTGCTTCTTTGCTTTTCACACACTGATAGCATAATTGTAGACACAAAACTCAGTATCCTGGAATGTAAGAGTTCCTTGCTGCTGCAGGAGAAGCAAGTTGATCTGGAGACATGAGGCCTTGTGATACGCATAGAATTTATTTAAGAATTGGCAGACTATTAAACTTGTAGCTTATAAAGCTGCCATCACAGTGCCAAGCCTTTTGCCTTGCATTCAGTTTAACAAATAATGTTTGAGGGAGACTTCCTCTCACTTTATTGATATGCACCCCACTATTTTGCTTTTGCCTTTTGTTTTGTGTTATTGTTAATTTTCATGTGAGTGTAATGTAAATATAATTAATTCTTTTTTTTTCATGGAAGACAACCATGTACAAGGCATTCTAGCTACAATCTTTGCACTCATGCATTCACAAAGTGTGGGCCAGAACAGAAATACAGATGCAAACCACTAATTGCTAAGATTTTCTGAGTGCCTTCATGTACCAGGCAGAGTAGTGTACATTTTATTATTTAGTCCACAAAGGTTCAAATCCCACCTCTACCATTTCCTTGCTGTGTGGTCTACCTGATAAATTATTTAACTTTTCTGTGTTACAGTTGCTCTGATATCAAATGTGGGAATAGTATGTTCCTCATAGGGTTGCTGAGAGCATTAAGTTAGTTAGGTATGCTAAATGCTTAGAGTAGTATCTGATTCATAGTAGATGTTCAATATGTTTTATGATTATTAAATTTTTAGAGTAAAAAGAATGAGATGAAATGTTGTACTTGTTTATCAGGGTGTCATTTTTTTAAAACTATATCTCTTATTATATATTTTTTTAATTAGAGAAGTTGTAGGTTTACAGAAAAGTCATGCATTAAAATGCAGTGTCTCAATATAAAACCCTATTATTAACACCTTGCATTAGTGTGGTTGGTACATTTATTACAATTGATGAAAGAACTTTTTTATAATTGTACTATTAACAATAGTCCATCATTTACAATAGGGTTCACTGTGTTGTACAGTCCTATGATTTTTTAATTTTTATTTTAGCAACATATATACGACCTAAAATTTCCTCTTTTAACCACACTCGAATATATCTCAGTGCTATTAACCACATTCACAATGTTGTCCTACCATCATTGCCAACTGTTACCAAAACTTTTCCATCAACCCAAATAGAAACTCTGTACAATTTAAGTATTAACTCCCCCTTCTTTAACTTTCATTAATTTTATTTATGGAGCCACCAATCAGTTGCTTATAAATTAGATTTGTGGGGCTTTTTATTATTGATTCATTATAAAATGGTCTTGTAGTACAATGATGGAGACAGGCTAAAGTTAAAATTTTCAGCTAGAATAAGGGCAAGGCCTCTTGATTAATTATTGTGATTATAATCCCCTAATGATCATAGATGCCCATGCACACACATGCACATACATGCATATAAGCATACACTGCTAAACTTTAAGAATCTGTAAAATCTGCATAGGAGATGATATTGTATTGATTTTGTTTCCCTAGAACCTAGCAAAATAACTTGTGACTAGTACGTTCTAAATAATTGATTGGTTCATAATCATAGCCCAAGAAGTTTTGTCAGGTCATTCTTGAAGAGCTAAATTAAATTATGTGTGGCTGGTGAAAATGTAAAGTGGCAAAATATTTCAGTAAAGCAATTTGTTTATTCTTACTAAGACCCTTAAAAAAGATTCATATAGTTGCCCTACTAATTTAACTTTTGAGACTCTATCATAAGATAATAATAACTTAGCTTTACACACAATGATAGTAATGTCTGTATTTACTTATTTAAAAAACTCTTACACAACCTTCATAACAGTCAAAGTAGTTGGAAGGGGATGATTAAGTAATTATCATTCGACTAAAGATGCTTCAGTAGAATTAATAATCTTTTGTCCACTTTTTTTTCTTTTGAGGGAGCAAAATTCAATCAGTTTTGAAATTTGGTTTATTTATGTCAACTGAGGTAGCATCTACTTAACGCAGATCCTTTCATGAATAAGTAGAATATGCTATAAATAATTAATTTGCCACCGTTCATTTAAATCCAATATTTATATGTATGGGTTTTAAGAACATTTAAGCATCATTAAAATTATCTTTACAAAGATTTTTTAAAACAGCAGAGATAATCTTATCTGAAATAAAGAATACAAAATTGCCTCCACTGTAGAATCTCAGCTATCTAAAGAATGTATTAGGCCTAAGTCTGGTTGGCTGACTGTTGAATTGTTCAAGATGCTGCCTCTAAGTAGTAATATTATGAGTAATTCCCGACCCCACCAGGTTTTTTATACACACATATACCTCCCAAACTAATGCATAGTTATATATGCAAAAATATATACTTATTTTATAAAACAAAAATTTAAAACAACAGCTTTACACAGAGACCCAAAGTGAAAACTCATTTCATGCATTTAGGAAATAGATTTTAATACAGTTTTTCTTGTTTTAAATTTTCTTACTTCATTTCCATATCTTACTTTACCTTGGGCATAATAGATTTCATTTTCTTTTTTTTTTTTTTCAGTTTTCATAGCTTGTTTTTCTACTTGACTACAAAAATGAAGCTCCCAAATATTCAAATTTGAAGAACTCAGAAGATCAATCAGTTACAGGTTGTTGGGAAAATTATTGATTATAATTATAAATATTCTACTTTAAATTCTGTAGATTTCAAAATTTGTGTACTTTTGTGAAGCAGTTCCTTCAACTTTGAAATAGATTTATTTATATCAATTAGGGTAGAGCCTACTTAATTCAGATACTTCTGTGAATGGGTGGAATATGCTATAATAAGTTAATTCACTAATGACTCATTGAAAATATGATAAAATACTTCACATTATATTGTTTTGAGTATATTCGTTCTTAAATTTTTTCATGTGTAGTCGCCACTGTGTTCTCTGGACAGAATGAGCTTAGGTTTGCCAGGGTTCATCTGAAATTTATGAACACTTTTCCTTATATACTGCAACTAATTTTCTCTAAGCCAAATCAGATTTCTTTTACAATGAGTATTATGGTATTTTCTCATTTGTGTGTATTATGTTTACTTTTCCCATCTTTTAGAAGAGCAATTATTATATTTTGTTTATTGTTGGCCATGTTGAAGTTAAATAATGTATACCACTAGTCTGATTATTTTAAAAAATTATTTCTGTTGCTACTATATAAATATTAGGTAACATCTAATGGGTTCTTCTTTACAAGCATCATTTTTAGGAGTATATTTTACTTATCCCCAAGATGTAAGCAAAATCTACTCCAAAAGCTTAAATTTTCATTTTCTGAAATGGTGTGGAAAAAATAATGAAGTTTCCATGTAGTCATAAAAGATGAAGATTTAGTCCAATATCTACATGGGATCTTATGTGAATGTCTATCCGTGCTATAGCAATATGAGAGGCAATATGAAGTGTAATTTCTTTTCTTTGGATTTCTTATATATTAATATAATTTGCATTGGTAGATGATATAAATGTAAACAAAAAAGTACCTCTGGTTATATTTTCTGTTGACACAAATATTTAATTTTAGATTTTATTAGTGACTATCTCATATTTAATTATAATCCCTAGTAACCCTTATTACACAGAATTTGTTCAGCTAAAAGAGGTTTTATTTAGTAGTGTTTTAGGAGTGGTTTTTTCATTCATGAATATGAATGTGTTTGCAATAAAACATGGAATTGCTTGAATTGAAATTTTAAGTTATGTAGAAATAATGTGTGATGACTATGAAAGCTTCAATATAATCTTTTTTTTTTAAAGCCCAGATTGTTACTTGTTTTTTCATCTTTCCATCAAATAATTCATTTGGAGATAAGCCCAACTCTTCATACAGCAAAGTATGTATTCAGAGTTTTGTAGTTCTAAATTAAAATCAGTTTTTTATGAATTTTAATTTTAGCCAAAGACTTTTCTTCTCTGAATACATAAGAAAAATTGGCTGACAATATTAGAAACCAAAAATATAAACACTTAAGACTGTTAGAGTTATCTATTTTATTCTAAGGAGGGATTACATAGATAAAAGGAGATGATTTGTAGTTATCTAGTGAATTGCCCCCAAACTAGCTAGAGAGGTTCAATAACTAGCACACAACTAGTATTTCAAAGTCAATATTTGGCTCAACCCTTAATTCTGAAGCAATTATGTTATTGTGAACCATGTGTAATTTTAAAAATTCAGCTACGCATTTTATATAGCTGGATTTTCTTCTTTCTGCAAACCCAACTGTAACCATCAAATAGGTGCAAGGATATTTGAGGAGGATGGAAAGCAAGGAAAGCCAGGAGGACTTAATAAGCCTTGACTGTCCAACCTGGTCCAGAGACCTGTATTCTCTGATGGGCAAGGGAGAGAGCGAAGAATGGAAGTTTTGTGCCTCCGTACACCCTGTATCTTTGACTGCTAAGGAAAGAGTTGGAGAGGCATAGTGGGGGGAAAAGAATGCAAAGGTTACTGTTCCTTCTGTTGTGTGTTTCTGTATGTGCTAAGAAGGCCTCAGGCAGATTTAAAAGGAGAAACAACTAAAGCCTAAAGTATGAAAAAAACTTGGATGATCTAGCAAAGATTGTCAGTGCTGAATATTTAGCCACATCTCTCTCTCCAGCCCACCCACTCCTACTTCTTTCTATTTTAGGTCTTTGGGAAGGTGTTTAGGTAGCATTTTGAAATTTGTTAACAAAAACATCTGTAAAAATAGCTATTTTCACAGATATGTTTATATCTTATTTATAGAAAATGTAATATGTGAAAAATAATTTATTAATGATATTTGTTTTATAGAAAGATTCTCTTCTTTATAAATATAAAAGGATACCTTAAAATAGCAATACTATCTTCAAAATATGATTCAATAAAAATAATTTATGCAAAATATTGGGGCAACAATTACATTATGTAAAGAAGGGTCACCTAAATTATAATGAACTGCACTAGAACATTTGTGCCTAAACCAGTTCCTGGCACATAGGTTGTTTTGTTTTTTCCTTTTTCTTTTTTCTTTTGTGGCACGTAGGTTTTTATAAATGCTGAGTATAAGATGCACCAGATTTTCTTCAAAACCCATCTGTGCATGGGGTATGTGAGTAAAACATTTTTTGAAGTGTGAATTTTTAAAATCATTTAAAAAATAAGTATGCTTGCTGTATCTGTAGATTTTTCTTCTTTTTGTAATTGGTTGTGGAAAATCCTTAGACATTATACTCCAAATATTGCCTCTATTCCATTCTATCTAGTTTCTCAGAGACTCTCATTAGATATATATTATTTCTATGTCTCTTAACTTCATTCTCTATTCTCCATGTCCCTTAACCTCTTTTGCATATTTTCCATCTCCAGGACTCTGTGCTACATTCTGAGTAATTTCTTCTAATCCATTATTCAGTGTACCAATTCTGTCTTTGGCTGTGTCTAATTGGCTATTTAATCCTTGGTGTTATCATCGGTGTCCATTGTATCCAATTTTAGTATTTGAGGTTCTTTTTTGAAAAGTTCCAACTATTTGTAAAAACTGATACTTCATAACTTTTATTATTTCTTAGGGGTCTTTCAAAGATCAAAGAGAAAATTTACTAATTTTTTAATAGAATAAAACATTCCTTCTTAAAACTATCATATTTGTCCATTGGACCTTCTATAACTCTAAGATACATTATGGGATTTTAGGGTTTTTTAGTCTTATTTTTCCTATATTTTGAAACATTTTGCAATACATCTGTTTTTGTTTGCTAGGCAAACGAAAGCAGATACCATGAAATGTGTTGACTTAACAATGGGAATTTATTAGCTTACAGTTTTGAGGCTGAGAAAAATGTCCAAACCAAGGCATCATCAGGATGATGCTTTCTTCCCAAAGACCGACTGCCGGTGATCTTTGACCCCTCTGTCACATGGCCAGGCACATGGTGGCATCTGCTTGTCTCTCCCTTCTCTTCCAGGTTTTGTTACTTTCAACTTCTTGCTTCCATAGCGCGTGCGCTCTCTGTCTGAAAATCTGACAGAGGATGTTATTTCACAATTGTTAGATGAATGAGAAGATAACTTCACAGAGACAGAGAGCAGTGCTCAAAAACATAATAATAATAATATAAGTAAAATCTCAGACTATGAGTCTTCATATGATGATGTCCTAGATGAATTTTCTGAACTAGAATTGATGAATCAACATCATATTCTAAGGACAAAAGGAAATATGGTATTTTCATCTAGTTCTTCAGCAGGAAGAACTTCATCATATAACATTTTGAGACAAGAAACTGTTTCATCTATTTGTCTAAAAGGACATGGGAAATGCCCTTTCTTCTTTTATTATGTTTGTATATTCAAATATACTTGATAAGGTTGGTAAGCAGAACATTGCTGAAGACAGGTGTGTATACAAAGGAAATTGGAAAGAAATAGATGAAATTAAAAAAAAAAAACAACATTCGATCCATCTCCCCGATAAGTGTTATAAATCTAAAAGTAAAAATGTTTGCAATTATAGAGCAAATAAAATGACTATCCTGTCTTCAACAAGGTTATAAGCTGTAAAAGTTTTCAAAAGCACTACTTTATTATAATGCTGTTGTAAAAAAGGAACCAGAAGTAATTGAAGAGAGCAGTGAGTTGCATTCAAAGGACATTGTACATTTTGAGTTTTATTCATCTTCAAAACCAGAAAAATAGAGAATAAAATTTGGGCTTGCTATATGTAAAATGTAACTTCTAGTAAAGCTTTTCATTCTCACCTTGTTCTACAAATTATTTATAAAAGAGACAATAAAAATATTTGTATTTAAATATATGTATATATATAATAAAAGGTTCCATTGGACCCAGATGGTAAGTGGTAATGAGACTTTTTCTTTTTATACTGAAGTTAAATCATTAATGGATAATTGTTTTCCAATATTTATATATTTTTTAAAGTTTCCATTTTTCAATGTCCTCATTACTTTTGATGTGTCTCCTACTGCTTGCTTAGTTCTGTGATTCAATTTTTAAAATTTCTTTAAAAATATGGCTATTTTTATACCAATAAATGAAGACTTTGTTGTCTAACTCTGCTGTTTATTATTTCTGCTTACTTTCACTCCTGATGGCTTGCTTCTTTAATGGAGTGTTTGGATTTAGTTGATATTAAACTGTGGAAAACTGGAAGGTCTAAGTTAAGGATGCTTTTCTCCAGAGACTCTTTGTGTGTGTCACTGGGATTTGCTGACTAAGAGCCACTTTAACCCCTACCCAGCATCCCGGAAACTTATTCTAGGAATCTGTGACTCACCCCCATGACCTTGGTACCGCCTCAAGTCTTAATCTCCCGATGTAGTATTAATAATAGCATTTGCTCTCGAGGAATCCCTACTTTTTTAGAGCTACCAGACACTTATTTGTTGCTTTTGCTCAGCAATTTCTCTTCCTTCCTGTGATTTCTACAGTGCAATACAACTTCTTAATGCTAGTTGTTTTGAATTTGAGAAGATCCTTCAGGATATCCAGATCACCACACTACTGGGTGTAGAACTATATATTTCCTTAAATCATTATACACAACCTTGGGCATACAACTTCCCTAGAAAGTAGAGATAGAATTTCAAGAAACCAGTGTTCTGTGCCACAAATAATTGTATGACATCATCAGGGCATAGATGGCTGCTACCTTAAACACAGGTACACACAACCAACCATTAAATGTGACATTCCTGGGGATTACTCCATATCTACTTGGTTAATGGAGTGAATGACCAAGGAAAGCAGAGCTGATCTTGCTTTCATTGTAATCTGCCCCATTTGACTACAGAGATATGATCTCAGTATCAAGGGAGTTGGACACCTGCCAATAAATGGTTATGTTTGATTAATCCATATGGTCAAATGAAATTACAAAGCTCCCAGAATTGGTTCTTTCACCCTGATGAGATTAACTAAAAAACTAACCAATCTTCATTTCATATTGCCTGCATGAGGCTAGACTTAGAAATTATTCTCAAGACCCTTTCCATCTTTATCAAAACATACTGCTACTCCTTCCAGACCATTTTTCATTACCAATGCACAGCTAAATCTCTAGCCAAAGTTGTTTCATGTTAATTGTGCTTTTCAATAATAATAAAATTGACATTCCTTCTTTGAGTGTATTTTAAATTAATGACATTTCATAAAATGTTGCAGGTTTTTTAACCTTGATTTTCTTCTTCATTATCACATTTGCCTTAACAGTTTCTCTAGTACTATGTATGATTTATAGTTTCAATTTCATATGTGCACTCACCTCATTCTTTTATTATATTAGTACCTAATACAGTTCAGAGCTATGCTTTGCTCTCATTTCTCAGTATAGGAAATTCTTGTTTATTAGATTTAGAGGCCTGCAGATTCACTATCATATCTCTCCTGGGCAATTTGTCTAAAGAGAGAGGGTCACTACTTGATGTCTTTACTATCAACACATTAACTTTGTAGGAGAAATTAGCTAAAAGAAGACATGACTTGACATTCAGTTGTACTCTATTAAAAGGCCAATTTCTAATGTGTTCAGATCCTTATGAGGTCATGGAACATTTTTAGCACCGAAGTGTGAGTTGGTATAGCTCACGCTCCAGGCTAAGTGGTCTAATCTTTAGTTATTTGTCCAGGAGTCCCCCAGTTCTCCTATAATAATGTTATAACCCTTTCATGCTCATCTTAACATTATAGATTGATTAAAGAAAAATACAGATGTTCATATTCAGTCATCACACTCCTTGAAATTTATCCCAAGGAAATGGTCCAACAGAATGTTTTTAAAAATAAAAACTTTGTGCATAATAATGCATATTATAACATTTTCTGTGGCATAAAAAATGGACAATTTATAATGTCTGATACTTTATTAAATTATGGGGCCTCAACTTCATGAAATATTATGCAGACATTTAAGTCATAATTACAACTATAGAAACCTAGGGAAAATTTTGCTACATGGAAAGTGAAAAAACTAGATCAGGGAATTGAATATACACAGTGATTATGTCTTGACAAATTCTGTATATTTATGTATATAGAGTAGCCAGGAAAACATAGAAATGGAAAAAAAAGGTGTTAGCTCCTGGAATTAAAAGGTAATTTTATTCTTCATTTAAAATATTACCCTTAAATGTCATGATGTGGTTTTGATAGCTAAATGTGTGATTTTTTAGAAGGAGTGAGGAAAAAAGAGTAGATAAATGTAGGATATCTCAATTGGATCACAGACTAGGTACTTGAAGATTTTTCATACTCACTGGGAAGAGAAGGGTTTTCAGTGTGATATTATAGGGGGCAAGGTCTTAAAAATACCATCCTTTGAAGAGAGAGAACATTTTGAAGGGGTAGCTTTAGCAGAGGAAATGAAGCTGGATCATTTACCTCATTTTCTGTTTCATTTGTTAGCCCTATTGACAGTTTCAGTCTCTCCTCATGACCACCTCCCCCAGCCAAATTTCCCATGCCCTTATGTCTATTTAATATGCATGCTTTGACACTTTGATAACTTCTGTGTTGTCGTCTTTAACTTCCTAATCCTCAGGAGACCATTCGGTATGGCCTTATCCCACAGCCTTCTCTATTTGTAATCCACTAACTCACACTAATTCTTGTCTTAAGATTCCCTGTTTTACTCACAATTTTGCTGATATCCATTTGTACATCTTATGAATTTTGGCACATGTTTTTAAGTCAGTTTAATGTACCCTGATTCCTAATTCTTATAGTGACAAGGGCAAATACTGTGCTTTCTTCTCCTTGCCTATTTTGCATAACCCTCTAATTTTATTTGATGTACATAGAGTACATATTCAGGAAATAATCTCAATTGACTAAAAAACGTTGGTAGGTTTAAATAGGAAGATGCTTACTTTCAGTGGAAAGTTCGTCCTGATAATAGTCACATTTTTTGAGCATTTACTATGCATCAAGCACTCTGTTTAACACTGTACATTCCTTATTTAATTTATTCCTAACTGTAACCTTCTTAAGTAGGTGGTATTATTATCATTTTCACAGTTAAGGAAACTGAGGCATAAAGAGGTTAAGCAATAAGTAAATAGCTGAGAAGGCCTAATGGACTCTAAAGCCATCCATCAGATGGTGAGAACTGCCTCAGCTCAAATTGAACAGGATTGTGGAAAGATTTTAATTTGTTTTCAATCTTTCAAAAATTGGAAGATTTTCTATAAACATCTAAGTTTCAACTTTTCTTTAAAAAATAGAAAGGTCCGGTCGAGTAGAAAATAGACCTTTGGAGGGGGAATAGGCCCCCAGGATGCCACAGTTCCTGTCCTCCACCCCCACCCTATGCTTATACCTGGCTCACTTCACTTTTAATTTTATTGTTCTGTTTAATATTTAAAGGTTTTCCTGTTAATAGGAAATCTCACGTGGTTTAAGAATTATATGTTTCATCAGCAAATTCCAAGTTGATTATCCCTTTGAAATGGTAAGTGGAGATTTACCACTAATGTGTAAGATTGTATGTGTTCACAGAATAACAAATATAAATTTGAAGCAATTAGACAAAGGAGAATTTTATGTTTGGTTGAAAACTAAAAAAATCAGCACTACCAAAATAATCATTTAAAAATACAACTTATCATGGTATTAAGTCCATGCTTAACAGTCTTCAATGGCTCCTCAAGGCCTTCTAGGAGAAGTCAGTAGCTTTGCCTTGCTCACAAGGCTCTCAGGATTTGGCCCATGCTTCTCCTCGAGCCTCATCTCTTTCCAGTAAATGCTTTATTAAACTAGGAGCATGGCATACCCAGATGATTCTTTACCTCCACTGGAAATGTGATCAAAGTAAACATTATTTAAGTGAAATACCTCAAAAAAGTTTAAATTTCAGATAGAGTGACCAGGTAAGTCTTCACTGAGGAAGTGGCTTTGAGTAAAGTGAGGTAGCTAGCCAGGTGGATATCTGGGGACTTGCATTAGAGGCAGAAGAAAGAAGTGCAAAGGCCCTGAGGCAGCAACATTCCTGACTTTCTTGAGAACCTGAAAGCAGATCAGCGTGGCTGGATCAGCAAGAGAGGGGAGAAAAATAACAGATGAGGTCTGTGAGATCATATTGAGTCTTTAGGTCATAATAAGGGCATCCAGAAGACATGGTAGCCATTGGAGGGTTTTCAGTAAGGGCATGACACGATCTGACTTAAACTTTTAATGAGATCATTCTGGCTCAAATGCTGTTACAGATTGAAGAGGGCAACGAAAGAATCAGAAGGACCAGTTAAGCAGATTTTGTAAAAATACATGCAAGAGATGATGTTGGTTAGGACCATGATGGTGGAAATGGAGATGGGGAGAAGGGGCAGATTCTGAGTATATTTTGAATCAAAAGAATTTGTTAACAGACAGGATATGGGGCACGACAGAAAGAGTTGCACCCAATCTGACATTAAGGTTTTTGGCTTGACCAACTGGAAAAGTGAAGTTAATATTAACTGAGCTGGGTAGGATTGTGGGAGGAACAGGCTTAGGAAGACAAGCCAAGAATTCATTTGAGAAAAGTTAAATTTGAGATACCTATTAGATATCCAAGTGGAAACATCATATAGGCAGTTGGATAAATGGGTCTGTAGTTTAGGAAAGTTCAGGTTGAAGACATAAATTTGGTAAGCATCTGTACATAGGTGTTATTTATATCCACAACTCTAGTTGAGATCACCAAAAGACCAAGCCCAGACTTCCTCACCAGAGATGATAAGGAGAATAAGGAAAACAGAAGGGAGCCAGGCACTCTCTTGATGTTCTGAAACCTAGCTTCAAAGAAGAGAGAATGATCAATTGCTAAGGATATCTCAAGAAAGATGAGGAAGAAGAATTGATCATTAGATTTAGCAAGTAGAGGTCACAGGTAAACTTAAGAGCAGGAAAGTTCCCTTCCCCCTTGGAATTGACATTCTAATGAGGAATATAGACAATACAAAATTTGAAGTTAATATATAATGTATGACCAAGTAATAAATGCTGCAGAGAGAAAAAGGGAAGGGTCATGCGATAATGACAGGGATGTTATTTTTGATAGGGCTATCAAGGAACATCTCCTCAAAGGGTGATATTTGACGGGAGGCACCAGTTCAGCCTTATGGACTTGATACCCAACACCCTTCTGATTGGTCAGATGCTTGGACTAATTGGTTATTTCCCACAGGGGTGCCAGTTGATGAATATTTTGCATAGCTCCTCTGACTAAGCAATATGAATGTGTGGGGAAATAGTGTTCCAGATAGAAACAGCAATGTCAAAGCCTCTGAGGCAGGGCATGTTCAAGAAACTACCCCAAACCAGTATTGTAAGAGAGCAGAGAGAGAGAGAAGAGAGCGAGAGAGAGAGAGGAATGGACTCAAAGGTCTACTTCATTCAGATAAGCTCTCCTTAATTTATCAAGACACATTCCGTTATCCAACAATGCTTAGTTTACTTAAATGATGTTCATTCTCTGAATATGTATGTTTGCATGAATCTGTAGTGTGTGTATGTATATGCATGTGTGTATAGATAAATATATATTTACATATTTACACACATAATTTTGTTCTATCCTAGTCAGAAGAAATGTCTCTCTGCATAGACATTGCCTACCTACATACCACCATGAAATACTATGCCACCAATTTTATAGTCACATATTTCTAAAAAGAAAGAAAATTTATAAAGGCTGAGTTTTTTCTTGAATATTTTCTTGCTGAGAAAGATTCTTATACAAACCAAATATCATTGACTTTTAATAAAATAGTAAAGTTAAAAACTCACCTAATTTACTTGCTAAGAGTACTAAATCAATAAACTCATAATTTCTTTTGATGTTCCTTATAATCTAGAATATGCTTTCTGGAAAATATTTTTCTCCAAGTTTTATTCAAAGTTGTTTCTATTAAATCTACTTATAAAGAAGAGGGAGAAAAAGGTAAAATTGTAATTAGAAAAAGATGTATCTTTAATTTTAAAAACCCAAATACTGCAACAAGTTTTATCTTTGTGCTACCTTCTCTTTTTTGTTTCAAACATTTTAAGTAGTTTTATGTAATTGCATATATTTATATATGCAAATATGTATATATGTGTGTTTTATGTATATATGTATTATAACTTTCTACTTTTAATATTTTTATAAATAATTCTCCATATTTTAATAATAATATTTATCCTTTTAATGGTAACAAAATATTCAATTATGTATATAAACTAAAAAGAATTTTATGTAATTCAATATATGTTTGCGTATGTATATGTATATCTTTTTACTTTTAACATTTTTGTAAATACTTCATATTTTTTGTCCTTTTAATGGCAAAAAATATTCAATTATATCAATAAACTCTCATAAACTTGGCTGTTCCCCCATTAGGTGACATTTAAGTTGTTTACAGTTAGTTTTTATTGTAAGCATAATACACATTTTAAAAATAATATCCATAGATAAATTTACAACAGTGGAATCACTGAACGTTATTTATTGGTTTGTCATCGGCAAATGCTTTTCCAAAAATGTGCAATTTATAATGTCTTCAGCAATGAATAAGTTTACTTATTTTCCCCAACCCCCTGAAGACTTTTATCATTAAATAAAAGGTCGTGCTGGTTAAGAGGCACAGAGTTTCTATTTGGAATCGTGGTAGTACAACATTGTGGGGGGTAACTAATGCCATCGAAGTACACAATTAAAAATGGTTAAAATGGAAAAAAAAAAAAAAAAAAAAAAGGTCGTGCTGGAGTATTTACTGGTGTAATTCCTTTCACTTATATTTTCTTTATTAGCGATGTTTTCATGTGTTTTTTCTTATACAAGCCAAGTATCATTGGCCTTTTTTCTGTACTTCCTCTTTAAATTTCTGAATGTTTTACCTGTTTATTCATTGGGGTTTTGATGTTGATATTATTTATTTTTTAAAATGTTTTTATGTCACAAGAAATAAACACTTTACTTGTCATAGCTATTGTACATATTTTTTCTCTTCCATTAAGCCTTTTTCTCTTCATTTTGTTTTCTTTATAGGTCTTACTTTTACCATTTTCCTTATTTTTTTGCTTTAGAGAGAGAAAATTCTAAGTTTTTTGGGGGGTGCTAAAATCCTTATCCTTATTGGTATTAGCTACACTTTTTAATTGGTATCTCTAGTACTTATTGGTAGACTATTTATTTATATTATATTATATTACATTACATTACATTACATTACATTACATTACATTACATTACACTACATTACATTATATTATTAGCAAAAATATAAACCCTTGAAATACCTAGCTTCTCCTTTTTCCCCTTTGATTACTAGTACTGAGGTATTTTCCCTTTTTCAGTTTGAGGGTACCACTGGTATTAACAGTATTCAGTAATACCAACCAATCAGAAGAGGAGTCTGATCATAAACAACTAGCTTGGCCATGCGTGTGGGAAGCAGCTGAATCTTAGACCTGACCATGGCTCTTATTGAGAAAGACTGTTGCTGCTACCCTTGTTTTTAGAATTTATCAGAAGGGAGGGTTAGAAATGAGGGAAGTGTTAAGTTGATTTGAATCATTTTGGTTGATTGTTGGTGACTTGGCAAAGTCATACATATCAAAAGTTACTAGAAGAGGTCCCTTATTTATCACGTATGTGCAACAGCCAATTCTGTCTTACTCACCTACAGTTCTCACCCATTTCAAATGGATGCATGCGAGGATGGGTCTTCTGTGGCCTTTGTTTCCCAGTGGTCCATTGTTACACGACATCGTGTTTGTAACGTTCCTTCAGAACATAGCTAAATCGTTACCTTTCACTTTGTTGCATGTACAGCAGCTTCTTTTAGCTCACTGTGTAGCAGTAGCATGTGAATCACCCTGTCATACATTCTCAGCCAAGTGGTGGTGTGATGCAGCATGCAATATTTCACAGGTTCCATTCAAGACATTGTTTTTCCTGGACCATAAAATGTGGCTTTAGATGAGGTGGATGGAAGTGCCCATGAAGATAATGGGAGAAAAGAACAGATTATTGGTCTCTAAGGACCCTATAGAGAGTGGGACACTACCCCTTCGGTTAACTTTTGGTCTGTTGCTCACTTTCTTTGTGACACCTTCATAGTATACTCACAGATGTGTTTCCCAAGCAACATACTTTTCATCTTTTCTTCACTTTCTTCTGGTTAATTACTGTATCCTGCTAGGAATGCCTAGGTAAATCTTAATTGCACATAACAGCTTTGACCACTTTTGAGTGGCAAGAGAAAAAAAAATATGTAGACATGTATGATACATTAAATTCATTGATGTTAAAACAACATAAAACTTTAAAAGAAGGAAGGATGGAAAGAGGGCACTTATACTAACGAGCACTTAGATGGCTCCATTCAGCATTGGCCAGCAAGTAGCCTTTCTTGTCCTCTGAGTTGTGATTCCTGGAGTGACTTCTCATGCATGTGATTCAAGAACATAGTCAACTGTGTAGAGAAATTTCTGGTGTTCATCTTAACCAAATTTGATGAAAGTTTTGTGTGTTTAGAGACGGCATTTTGAGATTAAAAAATATATATTTGGACCCCATTTTCTGTTTTTCAAGGTAAAATAATTTATAACCAATATCCTCTGATATGTTATTTGAATTTATTGATTTATGATAGGAAGTTTATCCTGTGAGTCACCATATGTGTGTGCATCTGTCTTTGCTTCCTTCCTGGATGTGCCCACAGTTATACAAGACCAGATTCTTGATCTGGACCAATCTCTGCCTTTCTCTGCTATGAATGGAAATGCAGTGACTGTGGAGAGCTGTGGGGGTGCAAGAAGGAATCAGAATTCCTTCATTAGGAAAGGTCTGAAAGCTCTTGATATGTTCTGAATACTGTCACATTTTAACATATCTAAAAACTGTTATTTAAAGCCAGACCTTCACACACGTTTTTTTAACTTTTCTCAAATGTAGGCAAGCTGTGAAATATTGAAGCAGGGAAAACACACATGCATGCATGCACACACACACACACACACACACTTGTGCTTCCACAAAGCTGGAGAGGTCTAGACTGGACAGCAAAACTGAGTTTGAGCACATTTTTATTGGTATAAAGGCAAAATGTTCAGCCTTAAGAGGCAGAGAAAATAATGTAATCCAGAGCTGCAAACAAGGTGAAACATGTAAGTTCTATCCTTTTATTCCTGCATTTGTTTCTAAGGGATGACAAACATATCTCCTCTTACCGAATACCAGTAATTGTGAGGCCACCTGACATATTCTCTGGCAGTAATTCCTTCAACAATGGAATAATTGTGGGGAAAACTGAACTTGATGAATTGCCTTTTGATTTTAATTAATCTTCAGCTGGCAAAAAACAAAAGTAAAATAAATGATCATGGCAACATAACAACACAGATGTTCGGAAACTGAGGAAGCAACAAGCAGTTTGAAAAGAATTCTCCATACACCATGCTTCCAAAGATATGGAACCAATGACTCACAAAATATGAACTCCAATTTTGGCCCTGGTGGGTGTCAGTAAATAGCAGTTCTGTGAAAACAGAGTCTACTCTGCAGCTTCCTTCCAGACTTGTGGTTGTGTATTTCCTAGAATGCTTTACTAACAAGTTTATATAACTGGTCCCAAGCACTGGCAAATGAAGAATGTACTCTAGTCCGGTTATGAATGTGACCAGTAGAAAAGAACACATTCTATTTAAAGAGTCTTTTATCTATTTAGGTGGGAGACATACGATTTGAAAGATTTATAGAAATCTCTTCCCATCCAAAGTTATAAAAAAGAAAGGTACAGTTTTATCAGCTATCCATCAGACCAAGCTGATATTTGACAACTTTTTTGCTGTTGTGCTGAGTTCCCTCGTAGGACAATACTTAATTCCATAATTTCTGTAACTTTTCTGTGTTCTTATTTCTGTCTATCTCTTATAGTCTCCCCCTATATAATTAGACCCTTCTCTTTGGCTTTCCTGTTAAATCATTTCCTTTGTATTTATTTCAATTCAGACTTTCAAGTGGAGACCTTGACATGTCATGTCAGAATTTCAATTTATTATAAAATGTATTGTAAAGATGTTTATAGTGAAGGACAAGAAAAGCATTTTGTTGGGATTATGTTTCAAAACGTGATAAGAATAATTGATAGGAATGTGTTCCTAAATAAACATGGTCAGTACATTAGTGTAGGTTAATATGTAAGCATACATTTCTGACCTGATGTATAAATGTTTATATCTTAGAATCCAAAGCAAAGACTAGAGTAGGAACCTAGTAAGTGTTCAATGAATTCAAATTAGTATTTGTTGTATTAAAGAATATGGTTTTGGTAGCACTTTTCAAACTCTTCTCTGAAATGCCCCAATAGATACTGGAGACTAAAGTGGTTGGCATGATACTCCGTCTAACAAGATGTTTATGTGAAATCTCCTATTTTGATTTAAAGTTGTTGCATTCCACTCTAACATATCAATGTTGGAAGTTTCTCTATAGCTCAATGATTTAGAACATGACTTTGCAGTCCTGGAAATTGCACTTTTTGCTTAAATGCCTTTGTGCAAGTTTCTTAATCACCTAAAGCTGCCAATTCTCTCATCTATATAATGTGAATACCATTGGAATGTACCTCATAGAATTGTTGTGAGTATTAAGAGAGATAATGTTTATAAAATGCTCAGCTCAGTGCTATGGCACATGGTAAATGCTCCATATACAATAGCTATAAATATGCATTAATATATGAACAAATTACTCCTATTCCCAAATCAAAACAAATACTGAGACCGACTGATGCTCCATTATGATGTGCCAGGATTTTACCAGCATTTCACATTCACTGGCATAATGTCTGGCATCCCAATGAAAGAAATGGTATAAAAGCACCAAAATATGAGTAAGTTTCAAGTAGTTATGGGATCACCTGGTTTTTTATCTGAGCCTTAATGGCTTTAACTTTCTTTGTTAATCTACAACTGGATGCAAAAACAATACTTTCTACTGCAAGACAAAATCTTTTCTGTACTTTTCAACTATCAAATAATCATGTCATATAAATATTTAGCAAAAGGGATTAAGAGAATGAGAATGGCCATAGAAATTTTATGTATCTGTTTTTTCATATATTAATGATTACATTATACAAAATTGGTCATTTCATCTCCATTTCCAGGACTTGGATGTAGACTAAAAGTAGGCTGGGGACTTTCTTTAAAAAAAAAAACAACACAACTTTTATGGCCTTTAATTCATGCTATTATATAGAATTTGCTCCTGGGAAGTACCGCTGAACTCAGTTCTGATGGGCTACTAAGTGCTCAAAAATGTGATTATATGTGTTGCTTGAGAAATTTTATTCGGTTAGTATATTTAAAATTTTAAATTAATAAGACATTTTATTAACATTATATGTAAATTTGTATTATGCATAAATATATACATTATATTATATGTATATTTTTAAAGGATCCAACATTTTAAAGGGTGACTATGCATGTGTGTGTTTAATTTACATAAAGAAGCAAAGGAGATCTTGATCGACAAGAATAGAATTCTTCCTATTCATCCCTACTACATAACTACAAGGATATTTTGAAGTTAACTGAGACAATAAAGAGCCTAAGTGCTTTCATAAATGTTATTTGCCTCGATTCTCCCCTATCCTTCCAAATAATCTTAAGAAGGCTGGTTGTGTATTGTGGGTGGAGAGATGATCAATTTGGGGATCTGAAATCAAGGGGGGTAAGAAACATTACTTTCAACATAAGTTACCAGTTATCACTGGTTTTTAGTATTCAATTTATATATTCTGTTATTTATTTTTATGTTTGGTGCTGTTGGTAATTGCTAGTGTCTTTCATTTTCCTAGAAATTTTACATTTTTTTTTAGGACATGGTGAAAAATTGTGACTTCAGTAATGAAGCCAAATTGCGTTTTTTCAGACTCATCTCATCTTGCATATACAAAGCCTCCAGGAGGGAAAACCAGCTTGAATTAAACTAGGTTAAATTTTAGAAAATACTCAGTTTCTTAAATGCCTCTGAGAACTTTGGGAATAGTTTATTCCTTCATAAAAATGTCAGAGAAATTTGATGGCAAAGTAGAGAGAACTAGAACTATTGATCTACCTTTTATTCAATTTTGTTGAATTTAAATTTTGTCTTGGACAATCTATTTAGATTAAAATAAGTCTCACATTTTATGCAAGAAGACTTATGATATCCAAATGCAAAATGTTTCTTTCAACATTCTGTTAAGTAAATCAAAGATCTGACTCAATAGAGGTTATTTGTTGGGTTTTATTGATTTTTTTCCCCTCACTTAAGCAGGTGAGCTGCAAATGTCAACAGCCAGAATATGCCCAATAAAGACATGTTTAATTTTTACTAAATTCCATATTCTTGAATCACTGACTTTTCATTATGAAAGTAGCTATCTCTCTAGTATTAGACTCACCAAGACCTAAAATTATATAATACTTTTGTTACCAAGATATAGCTTCTTGAAAAATTCTTTGAAAATAAGTTAGATCTTATACTTTCTCTGCGCCTTTCATTTCATAAAAATAAAAAATAAAATGCATTTACTTGGGGAGTAGATGTGGCTCAAACAGTTGAGCGCCCATTTCCCACATCGGAGGTCCTGGGTTCAGTTCCTAGTGCCTCCTAAAGAAGACAAACAAGGAGGATACAATGAGCAGACATTGAAGAAAAGCAATGAGCAGACAACAAGCAAAAACAATGAGCAGAAAATAAGGAAAAACAAACAAGCAGGGAGTGGATGTGGCTCAAGCAGTTGAGCACCCACCTCCCACATGGGAGGTCCCAGTGCCTCTTAAAGAAAAAAATCAATGAGCAGACAACAAGGGGACAATGAACAAAAACAATGAGCAAAAACAGATGAGGGCACCATCTCAGGATGGGAAAAATGCATTTACTTGATAGTTGGCTCTTTAGATATGATTTATTGTGGCTCTGCAGGTGTCCCAGGACATATATTGATCTCATCTATTACTTATACCATTCATTTATATAATATAGCACAATGTACGTTTGAAAACTTTATCAAATTTTAAAATAATTTCTTATGTTTGATTTAAAACAAAAATCCTCTTATTGGCATCTTATCAAAAGTAGTAGTAAACTTTCAATTAATTGTGGGGTGTTCTTATTTTTCCCTCTTAATATTTCTTCCCAGTGGGAAACAAAAGTAATACATGGAATTTTTTTTTAGCCAAAATGGCCCACAGAAAAAATATATTTGAAAAATTCTGCTCCCAGTCAGATTTCAATCTTATTTCATGGAGTCTTGGATTCTGGGGATATTTGCAAGATGTATTTGTGTGAAAAGTGTAGTTTTTTGTAATATAGGTTTAAGTGAGGATATCATTTCTGAATGCAGTTCCTCTGTGCGTTTGCTTTGTCTTCTTTTAGTTGCATGGGATATTTCCCCCCCCTCATCATTGCCTTTTCTCATCCCACCCCCAGAGCCACTCTACTCTCTATAATCTCAGAGCATTTTGTTTAAATTTCTGATTTGGTCTTGTCCCGGTATGTTGTGATATATCTGTGCACCCTAAGACTTGCTTATCACAGCAGGTTATAATTATTTTTTTGCTATCTATTTCCCTAACTAGGCCTTGAGCATCTCAAGGATGGCAACCACATTCAGATTTTTAGCTGCAGGTTTAGTACTACATAGTAGGTGCTCAATTAGTGCTTTTTTTGGATAAAGGAATGTTTAAAATTATAGTCAACATTTACTAAAGAGTTTGTTAAATACTGTGAATAACAGTGTCTGAAAATTGAGTGGCAACACTTTTGAAAGTTAAGCATTTTCTCAGCTAGGCACTTGAGGCTCGTGGTCTCTTTAGGAGCCATTGACTGAGAAAATAAATAATGATCAAAGACTATCATGAATTTTGTGACCTTGCAATGTACTTGAATTTTGTAAAACATAAGTGTCTATAGACAGGCATTTTGAAAATTATTACTACATAATGAATGTGTATATTATGTTTTCCTCTATTGACTGTCTTTGCTGGACATTCAGAGTTCTGTACTTGTTAGAGTAGTTCTATGCCCTATCCCACATCTAGGGTTTGCAGTTCATATGTAGGAAACTTCTGATGCAAGTGTTATTTAACAGACTCCAGTTGGCTCATGTCTTATGTCTGTTGTCCTTGTGTAATTATTAAATGCTCCCCCTTTTATTCTCAAAAGTGCACTGATTTGGACAATAAATTTTATGTTCACCCTGTATATAGGCAGATATTTGTATTGCATTTGGTTTACTTCGATCCAGAAAAGAATAATACGAAAAAGAAAATAAGTATATTATTATTTCCATCTTCAAGTGATTCATCCCCAACTAATATCATTTTCATTTCAGTTCTCCTTGTTGAGAAAAAGGTAGTACACAATTTGCTTTATTGTTTTTAGCCATTAAAACATTAGGACTTGATCATGTGTGTGTGTGTGTGTGTGTGTGTATTCATAATTATAATAAATTGCAAAATACCAGTTCTGGAGTTGCATTTAGGAAATCCTTACTTTCTGGTCCTCTAGAATAGCCTGATAGTCAATAAACCTGGCCGGTTTCCTAATTTTGCTCTGTGCAGTTCATGTATGTGTTGGCAGGATACAGATTAAAAACACTATTACATAGGATTCATCACCTATTTAATTTTACAATGCATTCTTTCTTTTGCCATGACCCATTTTCCTAAAATATGTCTTCAAATGAACTCTGTGCTATCCCCCATGTGCACACTCTTTTGCTCTGTTCTTCTGGAGTAGATTTTTCACTATCCTTAACCAGCTAACCTGGTCTCAGATGATCTCCTACTCGATACCAGTGCCTACTCGATACCCTACTAAGATTTCACCCACTTTTTACTAAAGAAACTCTTAGGATTTCAACCACCTGCATGTCATGTGTAATAAAATTTCCCCTGAGACCTTCTACCTTATTTTTTGAAAATGTTACTCCCACTGTTTGTTCCCCACTCACCACCCAGACACCAGCTGGGCACTTCCTGAGGGTAGATGGTGTCTTGGGCATGCTTGGGCACCAGTTACAATGCCTGAACCCTGAACCTGTATCCACAGGAGACATTCTAGTCACTTCCCACAGCCACCTCCCTTCTTCCCCTGGCTGTTCTCTGAGAGGCTGTTGCCCATGGCTTGGTGCTGGGCATGTTCTCCTGCCTCTGTTGTGTCTGTGATGGGGGAGGCTCCCTGGCTGCAGACCTCAGCCAGTGTTGGGTAAAGACGACTCCGCTACTGGTTCACCGCCTTTCCGCATGCGTATTGCCCACTCTCACTATTTCAAGTCATTTCTCTGCTCTTAATGCCAGCAAACTAGGAAAGATTCTATTTTATAGCTATTGTTAGGCCCCTCCTCCCACAAAGAAATTGCCAGCTCTGCTGGTTTTCAGCTTTCTTTCTTGATTTCTTGGATAAAATCCTCCGGACAGGGCTGAAGGATATTTAAGTGGTACTGCCCAATGTCATGTTCTGAGCAGTGTCCCAGAGAATAGCATGTAACCCAGCTGTCTCCAACATGTCCCCAGAGTTTGAGAGTGGTCTTTGCCTTACCTCTTTGTTTAGGACTCTTATTCTGGGATTTGCAAATCAGCCCCATGTCCTCATCACCTAGAGTCTTCTGGGGTGCACCAACTGAATAACCTGATGGCCCAGACTTCTCAGAGGGCGGGGCGGGGAGGAGGCGCACACAGATACAGAATAGATCCTCCCATCTCTGGAATTTGTTATAATTATTTGATGTACAATGTTAATTATATGAAGTATAAGTACTTTAATTTGCTTAGTGAATACATTAATTGTTTATATTTCAATCTATTAGTATATATAATTGAATATTGGCTGTTTTAAAAAAGTAAATTCTTCTAACATAGACATATCTAGACGGGAACTTAATGTTGGTTTGTTTTTTATGATCTTGGGTAAGTGTAAGTGTGTGTACACAGTGCCCCACCGACTAATGTGCATTTCTAAGCCTCCACCGATTACCTTGTCTTTAATATCATACAAATACATAAAATTTAGTTACTACCAGGTTTCCCAGGAAAAATGAAATCTGCTTTTACAGCTGGAAATAATTTAGTCCTTGGCATTGAGCTCCTTAGTTTTCTGTCTTGGGAGAAATGCTTTTTTTGATCCAAAAGCTTATTGCAGAAATTGTTCAGGCTTCTGTGTACATGATGAAAAAAGATAATAAATGATATTATTATATTGGGAAACTGGGACTAAATGCCTTCAAAGTAATCTGGAAATTCTAAATCTTCTTGAGCTGTCTCATTTCTTTCAGAATAAAATGCAGATCTAATGTTTTCATCATTTTATGTTTATGTTTTCTGTCTTCTTCCAAATTCTCTTAATGAAATTTATTTCCCTTGTTGTCGTTAGCTTATCTGCACATTAAAATAAAAATTTCCCAGTAAACATAATGCATCGGTTTCTTAAAGGCCTTATAAATTATAATGTAGGAGGGTAGTATAATTTACACTGGCTGTTTGAATGATAATGCAGTAAACTTATGGGTACTACATTTTATGCCTTCTAAAGTGCTGAGGAGCAATTTAGTAAGAAAATGAGCCAAAAGATATTGCTCAATTTTTAAAAAGTATGTGGAATATCACATTTTTAAAAAAGAAATAGAATATTGTGTCAGTAGAGTAAATAAGGACAGTCAACCAAACACTAATTTTCTTCTATAATGCACTACTATGTGTCTTTTCTTATGCCTTGTTTAAGAATAGCACACAAGAAACAAAATGCTGGTAAATCTGTACTAAATACTGGGTCAAGGCCAGGGAGATGGAAGGTGGAGACCTGGAATACAGACCAGTGGTGAATAGAGTACTTTGTTGGAAATGCTCAAACCAATAGTCTGGGACTTGCAGCAGTTTTGAGCTAAGGACCTCTTAGGTAAGACAAGTAGATTACTATTAAAGTATTTCTCTTTCTGGAGCTGTGCTATACTGTTTGATATTAAGAAATTATTTTGAATAATTTCTTATTTTTAAATTAAATTGCATGTGGCATAAGCAAACATAATCAATATTTTTCAGATAAAATTATATATTAACACTTCTAATGAATATATTATAATTGGGGTTATCCTTAGCAAAACAGGAATATAAAGTGGCCAATTTATTATAAATATTCACTTACCTCCTAATGATTTTCCCTACATGCAATCCATTGCTTTTCTGACACCACCTGAGCTTTACAGGATGCTTCCCAAAATGCCGAAGAGTCTTTCTCAAAACTTCAGGACATGCTGTTGCCTACAGAACAAAATTCAAATAATAAGCCTACCATTCAAGGACAGAAGTGGTCTGACCCCTCAAATGTCTTTTCAGCCTCATCTTTTTTTTTTTTTTTCATTCATTCAACAAATCTTTTCAAACACTTGTTAAAGTGCAGCAGTAAACATGACAGGCATAGCCCCAAATGCAAAGTTATAATGAAATATTGAGTGGAAAAGGCTATTATATTTGTTCTATGCTTTTGCCAGAGCTATCTTGAGCATTCTTCAAGCACACTTCACATTTCTGTACTTTTATGACTTGTTCATGATACCCTTTTAGTCCTAAATGCCTTCCTGACTTCCCAACCTACTTCTCAATTCTTCATTTTTCTGAACTTATTGACAATCCTTTAATCTATTTTTTAATATTTTTCTTAAATTTTGAAATAATTTCAAACTTACAGGACAGTTGGAAAAATAATACTAAACCCATTACAGAGAACTCCAACATAATCCCCACCAGACCTAGATCCACCAACTTCTAACAATTTGCCACATTTCCCATATTCCTTTTCTCTTTTAAGATACCATTCAAACATGACCTCAGAGACAAACCTCTTCCTTTGGCTGCCATGTCATGTTGTGTTATTTAACTTTATTTAACCCCCAGGCCTGGCCCCAGGATTTAGCATAGTGTTTTGCATGTAACAGACACTAAAGAATGTTTGTTAGTTGAAGTGACATTATTAAAATACCTTCAAAATTCTTTTCCTAGTACACATCAAGACCTGGAACCTGTAAGCTTACATTGAAACCCCCCATTTTATATTAACAGCATATCAAAACTTCATTACTTTTCTTTTTTTAACTCAAGTTTTATTAGTTCATAAAATGGTTGGAAACAATTTAAGTTATTCCAAAATATACTCTTTGGGTTATCAGAATTTAGCTTTAGGGGCAGTTTCATTAAATGCCTTTCACCTTACTAGGCATCAATTTGCATTTATGACATTGTTTGGGATTTCTTATGCTTCTGAGATGCTTTGTGGTCATCTTGATAAATGTAGAGTTGACGCGTGTCATGTTAAGTTTTTTTCCGCACTCTTTGTTTATCATACTACTCTATAGTAGTGATAATCCTGTACATCATTTACATTGTTTTCATTGTTCTAGTCTTAACCTTATCTTTATCTCTGGGCTCTAAAGGTTCAGTTACACAACACTAAATGTCGTATACATCATGTGCACTTAGACTTACATTCTTATGAAGGGGCTGAATGTATTCAGGGACCGTAGCCTTGAGGAGAGTAATTTACGCAGGATCATGCTGTGTTCTGATAACTAATGCTGTTTATTGAAGTAATAAATGGACTTTAGATTAACTTTTCCATTTGGGGCTTGGAAACACAATCATTTTTTGCCATTGAAACTAAAGACATAATTGACTTCTGTTACCTGCTCTTCTCCACTCAGCCACTAAACATTCCATGATGTTCTGCTTAACCTGTAATGAGGAATCCTGTGTTCATGATATTGAAGGCCATGAAGGTGAAACAGTCAGCAGTGGCAGCAAAGAGCACTGGTTTGGAGACTTTCGCATTATGGCTCATACCAAATAGTCTTATCATGGAAGCAAGTGCTGCTCTCCATTCCCCAAAGCTAGAGTGAACACCTTATTTTATGATAAACATTTATAAAAGAGGAATGAATTTCTCTTCATTCCTCACTTAGCTTTGAAAGGAAGAGTGCTTAACAACTCTGAAGTCATTAAAACACGTTGGAGCTATGGCTTTTTGAGTTATACTGTAGAGAGTTGGTGAAAGCAAAAACTACTTCCATTATACCTTAAAGTTTGCTTTGACCACTACCCTTTGGGTGCCACATGATTCTAATGTAGTTTTATAACTGTTGTCTCCTAGGTTAGCCTGTAGCACTGACTTTAACGTTTGGTATAAAGATTTGGGAAGGAATTATCTATGGCTGGTCTGCTGAGGCATAACTGGTAATTTTCCTGCCCAAATAAGAACTGGTCATGAGGTCCAGTTCTGCATTGAGTTGAAGGCTATCCAACTTCTATGAAATTAAAGACAATATTTTTAAGCTATCTGTACAGTAAAGTTTTTTAAAAATAAAACATATTCCTTATTGTAATGTAGTAGGGTATAAAGAGCTAAAGAGCACTCTGATTTAAATTCTCCATAAATTGAACAAGCATTGAGGGGGAGATACAGAGAGGCTGTTTTGCCATAAGTCTGTTATGCCTGACCTGGGTTTGTGAAGATGGATGTTGGGTGTATATGGTACTTGAGAAAATACAGGCTTGACCAGTAAGGATGATGTGGAAGTTACTTGGAATTGCATGGTTCTATATAACATCCAGGAAATGGCGTTCTAAGATAGAACCCAGGGAAAATTATTTTTTTCCCCCTTTTCAGGAAATATATGCATTCTGTGGTTTCTACAAAACCTTTCATCTCAGGGAATATCAATGTGTTCACAAGCTGTATATAGTCAGCTCTTGGGTGACTGTAAGAATATCTGTGAAAATATCTAGGCCACCCATTCCTAGAATAAAATAGTTCCTAAATCCTCACGAGAAAGCAAATAATCATTAATGATTATAGTATATTTTAATAAATGATGTTGGATTTAGTGAATAGAAATGCTATTTTCGATTGATGATTTCAGAAACATTCCTAAATTAATATCACTTAGTGTCATCCAAGAAAACACAATACATAATTGGTTATCTTTTGGCTTTACTGACAAGGTTCAGTTTTCTATTTGGCATGATATTTTCACTATTGGAGAACATATGTAATAAAGTGAGGTAACAGGATTGTATTTGGCAATTTTGTATTTGGAAATTTTTTAGTATTTAAATTTAAGGAGCATGTTGTTTTCACCATGATCCCAGAACCAACTAAAGTTCAGAGTCTTAAACACTCAACAGTTATTGCTTGAAAATAAATTGCAAAATCATAATTGATATTTAATTTTAAAGAAGGATATTAAAGAGCATGATACTGCAGTGTTGCCTTCTTTTATTGCTTTGTTTTTAGTGTTCTCTTCTAGCAGTAAGGTTCATACTCCATTTGTCTAAAAACCCATAAAGCTGGAATTTCCTAAGAGCACTGTCTCTAATGATTATGGAAAAATTCCAAAATTCTTCAGCAGGGAACAGGCTTTTATTCTTTTAAACTGTCAAGCTGGTGGCAAAAGCAAGCACTCTAGTTAAATGACTAAGCAAATGGTTTATGGGACATGCTCCAGTCCTTCAGAAGGACCATAAGAAACATCTGGCTAAGTGAACACCACTTACAACTATGCATATCAAAGATTAATCACCAAAGATTGTGACTAATTCCAGACACTACCTCTTAATGAATGCCAAATGTGAACCCATCAGTCTTTTTTTCACATGACATCAGGAAAATTTGAATGAAGTAGTTGTCTAGTACTCTACATAGCAATATGATTAATTCTGCAGAAGGGATTTGGGGTTCCAGCTTGTCCCAACACGGTATGTATACATTATGAAGAATGAGATTTCAACAGTGTATCCATCAGTAGCAAGGTATTCTTAGCCCTGTGAGCCCATCATCTGTTATAGTCTAGCCTTATATTCCTGTCAGATTTATACTGTACTCGATAAACATCTTGATCAAGCAGGATTAGACAAAAGATAGTCCAAGCTCATTGACTATTTAATAATAATCTTTAAAAACTCTAGGGCAAGAAAGATTCAAAATCAGTGCCTACCCCAAATGTCCCTGAATAAGGGACTAGTTAAATGATTTGGAGTACATCCATAAAATCTGTACAGTGTGGGGGTTGAGGGGTGGGGAGAGGAAGGAGTGTTCTGCTCCATTCAGTCATTCAGGGGCTGAGGCTGATAGAGACCATGACTTTGAAGGTTATCAGAGATGTCAACATTCAACCAGCAGATGGGAAAAGAGGGAGAGGATCCAATGTGGGAAGTTTTTGTGGCTAGGATGAGAATTGGCACATATTCTCCTACTCAGGACTTAGTCACATGGTCATATCTAATTGCAAGGGATACCAGGAAATGTAGTATAGCTGTGTCACAAGAGAAAGAGGAAGGCAGGTTTAGACACCAGCTAGCAAGTCCTTGCAACAGAGATGATGACAACTAGGTAGAGGGAGAATGGAGCTTTTCACTTTATAAATATGTGTCGTGTGTGTGTGTAATTTGAGCAGTGTAAATATATGACCTCCTCAAAAAATAAATTTTCAGAAAAAAATTAAGTCATTGTCTCTATAACTCTTAGAGTCCCTATCCTATTTATAAATCATGTACTCCAGAGAACTGCGTTTATCATTGCTGTTAAGCATACTCTATTCTTTTTGAACCAAACAGGTTCCAGAATCAGGGAAACCTCTTCATGACCTGGATTCATTACTTTTGGGAATTTTTTTTTTTCCTTTCCTCAATTGCCTGGGGCACCTGGCACCTCAGTTGGCATGCCCACTGAAGAGGAATGATTTCATGTTCAGCTGACAAGAAAGAAGTTGTTGACCTTGCCTTTGTTTAACTGGGGTAAAGCATCCAGCCAAGCCCCTAGCAAAATCACTATAAAGACCACCCTCTCCCAAATCTGGTCTAGGCTTATGATGCATCAGAGCTTCATATGGCCTCATCTGCAACTGAGAGGCAATATTCCTCACTCTCCTGCTCAAATATCTTCAAAACTTCATATCACATATCATGTGAGATCCAAACTTCTTAGCCTAACAGACAAGACTTTTTCTGATCTGACATTAGCCTGTTCCCAACCTTACATCTTGCCAGTTCCTTTGATTTTCCCCTATGGCTGAAACCAGAGTTTTCCAAACTTATGTTCCATAGTAGATTTTTCTGTAAAGCATTAATAAGTGTGCTGTAGACAAAATACGTTTGTAAACATTATGCACCTACTGTATTCCTTCTTGGGAATAAATATATTCCTTCATATATATATGAAGGATCTGAGACATTGCACAGCTAGATGCTTGTTTAATTTCATTTGTACTAGTGTTTATCAAACAACTGACTGCAGAAAATGCATCACACTGCCTACCTAAATGTCCTTCGGAGCATATATCAATAGACCACCAGGTTGGGAGCTGCTGCTCTAGACCTGTACATGGAACAATGTGGTAGACATTAGCCACATGAAGCTACTGAGCACTTGCAACATGTCTCACATTGTATTTCTACGGAACAGCAATGCTCTAGACACATTTCAGAGCCAACTGAAACGTTTCCTCTTACTAACCTGAGTGTTCTATGCAGAATAATTCACTCCCTCCAATATACTCTTACTTTGTGCCTTTTCTCAATGTACCATAAATTCTTGCTTTTGTATCTTGTTCATCAGCAATATGGTTTGTTCCTTGATGCTTGTTTTATTCATTCTGGGGACTCCAGTGTCTAGTACAGTACTTGACAAAATATGCCATTTCCTTCCCCTCTACATGATTTTAAAATAAAAATATTTCAATTTTTTATCTTGTTCTGAAAATTTTAACATGCATATGTGCCTTAACAAAGTATAAAGCTAGTAAGCATTCTACTCTTAGAAAAAAATGAAACACTTTAAGGCCAGTCATTTCTCTCCCATATGCCCCGCACCCCTAAGATGGCTCCCTTGTCTGCTCGTTGTCTGCTCACTCTGTCTGCTAGCTGTCCTCCTTGTATCCACTTATTGTTGGCTCAGCTTCTTTAGGAGGCACTGGGAACTGAACCTAGGACCTCCCATGTGGGAGGTGGGCACCCAACTGCTTGAGCTATATCTACTCCCCGCTCTCTAGGGTTTTAAGTCCAATTTGTTTTTATATCTTCCAAATAAGTGGTGCATATTATTATAATTATACTTGTTTTAAACAATTGTTTGTTTAGTTATAAGTCCTGGTTTACCAATTTCTTTACTCACCATTTCTTTTCACATCTCTCTTCTTTCTTTGGTTTCAGCAACCTTCTTCCTAAACAATATATTTTAGTCATTTTCTTAGCAAGGTTTTTTAGTGTAAACTGTCTCAATATTTGCCTGAAGATGCCCTCATTTCGACATAATTCTTAAATGATAATTTAGCTAGTTATGGAATTATAGATTGTTTTCTTCCAGTTTATTAAACCTTTCTTCAACTGGATTTAGTTTAGTTTTTAGCCCAACTGCAGAGGTATTGTAGGGCTTTAAAAAAATGCTATGACTATATGCATCATTTCAAGCACAATTTGGCTGTTTGTTTTAACCTTCCCGGTAATTTTTCATGGTCTTTGTGCTTTTCTCATGCTTTTTCTGACTCCTTGTATACTTTTTTACAGTCTCCCTTAATAGTTCTTGAGGAGATCTAATCCTGCTACCTGTTTGTCAGCCAAATCTCATTCAAGATGCATTATTTGTTTTCTCATTTGGTTTATAATTTTGGTTCCTGAGCTTGTGTTTGCTGGAGCTTAACAGTGATAATTCAATGTACCCTAGGATGAGGGTATATCCCCCAGGGGATGCTTTGTATTTGCTGCTTCTAAACACCCCGATGATATTTCTAGGGGTTACTAGAACACACATGCTAGTGTAAATTTTAACCCCAAGCCAAGTGAAGACAGGCTCAGAGATATGAATTCTAAGAGGAGAGATTTTTTCCACATAGAGGCCAAGCTGAGATAGTCCAGTTTATTTATTGTTGTCTTCCCCTATGCTGGAGAATCTTTCTCTTAGTTTGGTGTTTCACTATAGGAATATCCATTCTGTGGTCTCATTGCTATAGACAGATGTCAACTCCAACTCCTGTCTTGAGTATGGGCCAAGGCCTTATTTCTTGTTATGTGAATGCCAAGCTTCTCATTGCCTAGTACCAACCCAATGGCAGCTCAGGTGCCACCACCTCCGCCTCCGTCTAGTTTTTAATTCCCTCTTTGGCTTTGGAAGTTTTCCTTAATGTTTCTTTAATCTTAGTTATGCAGTTAAAATAATGTTTATTATATTGTAGCAAGCATTTATAATAGGAGAGTTTTGAGGCTGACTATTTTGTCATACTGCCATAAACTGGTGTTTAATACATGTGAAATGAGCAAATGGTTGTATGGATGGAGTATAAGAACATTCCATCAGAGAGATCAGAGTAAACAAAAGCAAGAAAGCACAGAAGGGTTTGTTATTTTTCAATATGACAGGGGATATGCTGTCCAATATGGTAGCCATTGAGGACATTTGGCTACTGAGCACTTGCAATGTGGCTGGGTGAAATGAGATATGCCGAAGGTGTAAAATGCATACTAGCTTTTGAAGACAGTGTAAAAAAGAACACAAAATATCTCAACAATATTTATATTAGTTATATGTTGAAATTATATTTTGAATATATTGAGTCACATAAAATAAATTAAAATGAATTTTACCTGTTTCTTTTTACTTTCATAGTGTGCAGCCAAACTTGAGAGGATGAAAAATTTTTTAATTTCTATTTGCAACTCATGTATTTCTATTGGACAGCTCTAGATTATATTGTTAGGTGCACGGTAAATACTAGTTAAATAAGTAAATAAAGAAAGGCACTTACTACACTCAAATTGTCTCTCATTATTCCTAAATTTTGTATATGAGTTTCTACCATTGCTACAAACATGTCCCAGATGAATTTTACTAAGTGTTGAATTCCTCTATCTATGGGAGTGTAAGGTAAGAGAATAGAATTTAGTTCATTGCAATATAATAAATTTAGATGAGGAAATGAGTTTAGGTAAATTTTTTTGACAATCACTTGAGAAGAATAACATACCTATCTTCACTAATATGCTGCCAGAAAATTTTTTCATACTTATTGAGGTGATGTAGCAAAGTTTTGATGCAATATAATGAAAAGCACTTAAGAAAGGGAATCTCCAAAAATGCAATAAGAAACTTTTTGAACCTGATATTTGGTTTTCCGCTAACATTTTAGCTGATATACTTTCCCAAATAAGCTTTCATTCTTCACCCTTTGGGTATACAGAGTGAATAAAAGAGGCTGTTAGCAGGAGGAAAATACCATAAGCTCAAAAGTATTTGCTTTATATTGGAATTTTTAAACTTGCTTGGTCACTGAATGGTATTTTGCCTTTGGGTAGAGAAATTAGCTATAAGTGGCAAAGTCAATCAAACACACAAAAAATTTACAAAGGCTTCACCTCATTCCCATCTGTACAAAGCCATTAAGTTAGTAATGTAACATTTTTAGGTGGCTTTGCCATATTTTTCCTTTGTCACTCTATAAATTCCACAACCACCCCTCTAACAAAGCCCATATGTTCTTTTTCTAAGTAGGGGGAGAAAAGTAAAATCATGAAAGAAGAACATAAGCTAAAAGATCTGAGGCTTCCAGAGAGCTGTTATTCTAACAGCCTACAAAAGAAAACCCAGTGCAAAGGCATAAGGCTTGGTTCCAAATTGCATACCAGCTGACTGTCCACAGAGGCCATGTTTGCCTTCTGTAAAGAGATCTTCTTTCCCATTGCCCCTTACTTCCTAAAACTGCACCAATGTCTTAGCACATTTGCTAGACCTCCAGTTGTCACTGCAGCTGCCATACCAGGATTCTGCCCCAATGAGGAATGGAACATGCTTTGCAATGCAAATTATTTCATGTTCACAGGTTGCAAGGGGAGCTACCAAGCTGTGTGGCTCAGCTAAAGTCTCATGTTTTCCCTTATAGTCCTACTGCTACCAAAGTTAATTTCATTCACAATTTCTTGTGCAAAGAGTTTTGGTGTGGGTCACCTAAGACAGATCGCTTTTAGCATGGGTATAACTGCTAGCCTGATTCCGAATTCTTGGGCATTTTTCCTCTAGCAGTGGGACACATCTGTTTCCCAAGGGCCTATGTTGGGGAGGCAGGCATATGGACCAAATAATTAAAGCATTTGGAAATTGAAAGCACATCTATCTTTGAAGTGGAATTATCTGTAACTTTTATCAGATGTCCTCTTGATTCAACCCATACGTTTAATTTTCTAGTTTGCAGATAAGAAGTGGTCCATATACCTCCATTGTTAGCCATAGGAACAAAAGGTCCCAAAAGCCAAGTGGAGGGACAGATTTAGTAATTGTGTCTCTTTTCCACCTTTCCCTCCTGATCCTTTGGATTTCTGATGTTACTCAAAGGGAGTTTAGTGTCTGTGAGCAATATTGCTGTGGTTTGAAGGAGTGTGCAGCCAAACTAAAGAGGATGAAAAACTGTTTTATCTGCTCATTGCAGCTAAACCACGGTGTTTGCATATTTTCACTTCTCATATAAAGGGTCTAGTCAGCCAAAATCTCAACCTCAACCCTCCATGGAGCTTATTTGATAATGTAACCAAATGAAACAGCTTAGATCCCTAAGAGCTACTGAGAAAAAAAATACATCATGAAACGATGGATACTGTAGTTTTAGTCTGACGGTAATTGGCAGAGTGAGCTGAGTAGGTAGGAACTTTATGGTCAGAACTGTATGGTCAGTTCATAGGGTTTGGAAAGACTGGGTGAAGCTGACTCTTGGGTAGTAGGAAGAGGGGTTGCAACCAGGCCAAACAAAGTAAGGTTGGTTTCCAGAGCCAGCCAACTTGGAAGCTGCCTCTAGGAGAACTGGAAGAATTCCCTGAACAGACACAATTCCACAGGCACAGAGCTTGGCTGGCAGGAAAAAAAAAAAAAGCTGGTTTCTGACCCCCATTTACCTCTTAGAATGATGCCCTTGTACTGAATATAACATGCAATGCCTTTTATAGTAGCTTTACCTTAGGCTGTGGAGTTGCATCACATGTGATATAAGTTACCCAAATGAAACTACTTACTAGGGGAGTGGGGCAGGGAGAAGAGAAAAATGCCTTTAAAACTTCCCAGTTACCAGATATTTAGTCTAAGTATGCTATAGGCAATGGTACAGTCAAACCTAATGCAGTTGGAAAAACCTGCAAAATATGTGGGTAAAAGATTTTAAGGATTTTTCCTGCCATTGGCCAAGAAAACAAAACAAAATGAAAGCAAATATAACAAACCAAAAAAATCTTTAATGGTCAAGGAACGGAGAAGAGGGTGCTTTGTAAATGAATACGCTGAATAATTAACAATTTAGAGAAGTGCTGACCATCACAGAGTTTAAAGGAGGTAATAAAGTTTCCAGTCAGGTGGTACAGTGTATACAAACAGCTGTTTATGTTGTATTTTATGGGCAATTTAAGGATTTTGCCTTATAAGCTGAATTTAGATCCTAACCATAAAATGCTAAATTATTGTGTTTGTGTATTTAAAGCTCTCTTCTTTGTCAACTTGAGGAATTCCCTCAAAGGACCAAAAAAAAAAAATAATAATAATAATAATAATAACTTTGCTGTTAGGACTTCTCTAATTTACATCGCTCTTGTTCTGAAAACCATTTGAATTGGCTAGTATTGAAGATACATGAAAGAGACATTTGCTCGCTAAGACTTGGGAGTGTGGAAAGGTTTTCATATGCATTTCCAGATGGCAGATATTTAAATCTCAGTTTATTTCTTAAATATATATGCTGGGAAACTTGACATTAGGATGGGGAAGATGATGATAATAATAATGAAAATTTGTCATATATTTCTAATCCTGAAAGCAGCTCATTTGAGAAGTCACTTTAAATACCATATTCTGTTCTGGGATCTTCTTAAAGTAAAATTTCCACTGAAATCAAAGAAACCTGATTTTGAATTTCTTAATCTAAGAAAAACTAAATCTTGCCTCTTAGTCTAAGACTATTATCATGGCAGTGATACTTTAAAAAATCTTTTTTTCTTTAGGCCTGGAAGAAATAATTTTAAATCAGTTACACAGAATTAGAAAGGCAGCATTCAGCCACACATTCCTAAAATTATTTTCATGGTGATTATAAAGTATTTTACATTTGACATGGACCTTTAATTCTAGACTGTTGGTTTTATTTACATTCTGAAATTCAAGAGTATGTGTCATTTTGTAAAGAAGATTAAAAATAATGATGTAGTTTAGAACAAGCCAGAAATTGTTTCAGGAAGGTTTGAACTCATTGCAGTACCTTTCTTCTGGTATTCTTTGGGTAAAGTTCCGATTTTATATATATATATCTGCTGTAAGGTTGCTTTTTTGTAACTCAGCTCTATAGATACATAGATGAAAAAAACCATCAGAGTGGTACAACTTTGACAACCACTAGGAAAGAATCTGCATAACATTTCAGTGGATTTACTAGCCTTCCCACTTTCTTTCTTTGAATCAGAAAATATAAGTTCAGTAGTTTTAGAGACAATTTTTAAAAAGTTATATATGAAAACAATTCCGGAATGCTAGAAAAGGTTCTCACAAGCAGAGCGGTGATGGCATTGTTTTAGATACTGTGCAAAGTGGTAGATGGAGTGATGCTAAGAGAGTTCTGGTAGACCTGGAGAAGCCTAACCAATTAGGAGGGCATTTTGAGAGTCCACAGAAAAGATGAGCTGGTCCTTTCTGAACCAGACTGTGATGGTGGGCATGAAAAGGAAATGGTGGACTCAAGAAACAAAAAAATTAGGACTTGGCAACTTCAGGCACTTCAGAAATGTTTAAAAGAGAAAAGCTTGGACTCAAATCCTTTCTCTTCCATCTCCATGTCATGTGGCCTTGCATGAGCTCTTCTCAACTTAAAGCCCATTTTCTATTGGTATTTAGGAAATTATAATACCTGCATCAAATGAGATAGTGAAATTGAAGTTTCTGTAGCCCTAAACATCACACACAGTTTTATTATAATTGCTTGTAAGGTTTATAGAAATTTAGAAAAGAGTTGAAGATGATCGTAATTCTTAAACCTGTGACTAAAATAATGGTGAGCCCTCCATGAAGTATGGGTGTTAGGAAAAGAAGCTAGATTCTGAGAAAGATGATTTAAATGCATTTGGGGCATTTATTTATTTATTTATTTATTTATTTACCGGGAGGTACCGGGGATCGAACCCCCATCTCTCCATATGGTAGATGGACGCCGAACCTCTTGAGCCACATCCGTTTCCCGATTTGGGGCATTTAAAGTTCAAGGTGCTTGAATAACAATCATATAGAAATGTCCAGCAAGCAATTGGAAATACAGGGCTGGATCAAAATAGTACTTGACATTGTCAGTGTACCTTACCATTGAAAAAACACTTGTGCTTTTACATAGTCCAGAGGATTCACGTTGGGGATAAAGGAGACTACATGATTTTAAACAGCTGTGAGTTTGTGTGGCCACCAGGGAAAAGGTAGAACTGGGATCACTTCGAGGTGGCTGTTGAGATGTTGACAGTGGAGGAGATTTTCAAAGAGAACAGAAGTGGATTTAAAACAGATTCTGGAAGAAGTCTTTAATGTACTGGGTTTAGGAGATTCAGGAGAGCAGTCAGAGATGGGGAGGAGAACCAAGACAGCCCAGGGACAGAAAAAGCAATGGCAGAGTGTTGCAAGCAGAAGTTGGTTTTCAGCCAACTGCAAAGATATTTCACAGGGTGAAAAGTGGGAAAGGTCCAAATGATCTGGAAAGTAGGTTAGATTTTAATCTTTGAGAGGCACATTGTTTTGAGTGGTGGAGGCAAAGAAATACATCACAGGGACTGAGGAAACAGAGTGAAGTACACAAGCAGTAGGGGTTAAAGAGATGAGAGCGTGGTCAGAAGGTGGTTTTGTAGATGTTAAAAAAGAAGAAGTGGCTGGTAGGGAGGCCTGTTAACAATGTTGGAAGCAAGAAGAATGGAATTAAGAATTCAGGGTGTTTCCATGTGGGCTGAGGATTGGGGGGGGATTGAATTGGATAAAAGGAAAACTTTACAGAGACTGGAGTGAAGAAAGAACAAGCAGTTGACGATACAGAGAAATGTTGATGTAAGAAGAATAGCATAGAAAGCTTAGAAGAGCCACTCTTGGAAATGCCATTTGTCAACAGTTCAAGAAAACTTCCAATACTACAGCCAGTAGGCAAGTTACTTAACATACAGGAGTCTCAGTTTCCTTATTTGTAAATAAGATACCTTCTTTAAAAAAAACTTTTTACTGTGGAAGTTTTCAGACATATAACAAATATAGAAAGAATAGTACCCCCAGGGTCCCATCATATAGCTTTGAACATTATTAATACAGTACCAATATTGTTTCATCTATTTGCCACATACTTTTGGGGGATTAGAGTGTGGTCATCATGTAATTTCACTGATAAATACTTCAATATGGATCTCTAGCTGATAATGCATTTTAATAGTATATAACCACTGTGCCATTGTTACACTTAAAATGAGCAAAATTCCCTAACTACCCTCTGACTTCCAGAACGTGCTCAACTTCCCCAGTTGTCTCAAAGATCTTTTTACAATGGGTTCGCCTACTCTAAATCAAATTAAAATTTAAATCTAAATACAAATAAAAGGACCTTGCAGAGCTTTGAGTCAAGGAAGGTCAAGTGTGAGGTCAAATAACATCAAATTCCAAAGTAGGGAGTTTGACCAAGTTCCCCAGTAAAGCAGGAGGTGCAGAAGCAGGTATTGCAAGAATATAGATCTGGATTTTCAAGAACTAGGAGGAAAGTGAGAACAACAGGTAGGTTATGGGAGTAGACGGGCAGACCTGTGTGATTGCCTTCACCTGAAGCCGGTGCCTAGTCACTGGGTGGGGTGGGTAGGAAGGGCTGGTAGCACTTAAAGGGACATCCTAAGAGGGACAATGTCAAGTTTCTCCAAGGAGTGAGTGTGGTAGGCTCAGCCTGTGGGGAGAGAACAGGGCTGAGAATGTGAGAAAGCAAGAAGGGGCTGAAAAAAAGGAGGCAGTTACAAAGGGTGTCTTAAGTAGGAAGGAGATCCAAGACTATGCTTAAGACTGTAGCTTCCTCTACCCACTGTCTTATCATCCTTGCCTCTAGTAACCATTCTTACCAGTTTTTTTTGTTGTTGAATATTCCAGTATTGTTCTTCTGAAATTGCATGGGTTCTTCTGGTTGATTTCACCAATACATTTACACTGTTAATGCCCCTCCTCACTTCTGCAAGTCTTTAATTGTATAAGTGTTTCTCCCAGTTTGAAGGCCCCACCTGTGTTTAAAGGACTGAGGTCATTTTTATTAGCTCCTGTATGTATTGTACATGTTGGTATTCTGTTTTTGTTACCACAATTCCATGGAGTCACAACAGTTGTAATATCTCAGGGATTGCTCAGCCTCTCTAAATTTCACTTTGAATTCTTTAAAAACAACCAGAAATTCTTGATTACATTGCAATATTTTTCATATGTTTTTAGTAATGTTTTAAACTTGACTTTAGTATGCTCCTAATAGCCAGGACTACTATTTCTTTAAAAAATAATAATAATACATCTTCTACTACAGTGCTTAGCAGGGAGTAGTCCTCAGAAGTTGCTGTGAATTGTTTATGGACAAAAAAAACAACAGAAATTTACATGTCTCCACATAGATTCCTTTAAATATGTGGTGTGTAGGTGACAAGCAGCTTTGCTTATTTCCTTTTCTTTTGTAAAGCAATCACAGCATCTTTGACAAATAAAAGACAAAGCTATAACAATATTTGTATACATGTGTGTACATATTCTCTCCATTTTTCATGTGAATCTACATTTTGCTGAGTGGGTACACATACATACACACACAAATTGAAATATTATAATTGTTCAAAGCAAGGGGAGAGAGGGAGAACAAAGCCAATTTATTTACCCATCTTTGATCAGCAGTTTCGCTTAATGACAGGGAAATTGAAGTTTTGCAGCAGTACACCTTCTTACAGTACAACAGCCAGCTCAGGACCCAGGAGCCTCCACTCCCGCCTGAGCAGGAGGTACCCAACTCTTATCCTCTGGAGGCTGCTTCCCAGCAGTTCTTCAGGAAAAGCAGCTGCTTCAGGAGCTTTCCTGATTCTTTGTAAGGCCCTATGTTATGATTTGAATTGTGGTTTTTTGAAAGAAAAGATCCTTTATTTCACAATAAATTCATGATGATTGTCAGTGATTAGTTAAAAGTAATTTCTAAAAAGAGTAGCTATACATAGAGAAGAATGGGGTTAAGCAGAATGCGGCTATAACTGTAGAATATGAAGTCTTAGAGCTCAATATAGTGCCAAGTGTTCTTTGTTCTTCAGAACCACCAAGTACATCCCTTGATAAACTTCCAAACTTCCTTTCACTCAAAGGAGGTTTTTGTGTGTGAGAATCTGAAACTTGATTTTATATGTTCTGACACAGAATGTTATAGATACAGAGTGAATGAAAATCATTTATATTCTAACTTATGATTATTGATCTACTTTTGGTGATGATTTAAGTTGAACACAGTGAAGAGAAATAGAGGGGAAGGAAGACAACAACAAACCTTTATTGAACGTCTCAGCACTGTACTAAGTGCTTTTATATAAATTATTCTATTTAATCCTTATAGCAACCCTGTGGAGTTTGTGGTTTTAACCAAATCCATGTCACCTAGTGAAAAAAGTGACAGCTAAAATATGGATGAAATATATTTGACCCCAAAGCTTATGTTTTTTGTTTGTTTGTTTGTTTTACTTGGGGTAAGAGAAAATTTATTATTATTATTTTTTACATTTTTTAATTTAATTAATTAATTTATTTTATTTAAAGATACTTAGAGTACATAAATGATACATAAAAAATGTAGGGGATTCCCATATGCCCCACTCCCTATCCCTCCCACGTTTTCCCATATTAACAACATCCGTCATTAGTGTGGTACATTTGTTACAATTGATGAAAACATATTGGAGCATTGCCATTAAGTGTGGATTATAGTTTACATTGTAGTTTACACTGTCTCTCGCACAATTTTGTAAGTTATGACAAGATATATAATGGCCTGTATCTGTCATTGCAACGTCATTCAGGACAATTCCATGTCCCGAAAATGCCCCCGTATTACACTTATTTTTTCCCTCTCCCTCCCCTCAGAACCTCCAGTGTCCACTGCCTCCACATCAATGATACAAGTGCTTCCATTGCTAGAATAACAATACGTCTATAGTAGATTAACAGTAAGTCTACTCTAGTCCATTGTTCATTCCCCAATCCTAGGGATTCTGGGATGGTGATGCCCACTCTGCCTATAATTAGGAGCGGGCTTAGATCCTATGGGGCAGATGGATGGGACTTTCTTGATTGAAGTTGTAGACTCTCTCTGTTCCTTGGGATGGGCGTTGTCCATCATCATCTCCTTGATAGTTGTCCTGGGTGAGTCCGTCCAATGAACTAGAGAGTAGATATTGAAAATCTGTTGAGATTCAGGGCCTGACCAGCACATGGAAAGCCCAAAGATTTAATAAGTCACTTGGACATAAACCTATCAACTCTAGTACTAACTGTAGGTCCAAATATAAGAGGCAGAAGAGCCATGTGTAGGTAAACCACAACTGAGTCCAACTCTGTCACACTGGGGATCATAAATTCCAAATTAGGGCCCACTGACAGGGTGCCAAACTCCTGAGCTGTCAGTCCTACCTATAGTGTCTGGATGTCACCAGAGCCCTCAGGAGCCCCGCTATTTGAGGCAATAATTACTGTGGCAGTTAATGAGATCCTGCTGAGATGAGCATAAACGTAACCTCTGGAATGGCCTCCCGACTCACTTTGAAGTCTTTTAACCATGTAAACTCATTTATCTTTACCCTTTCCCCATTTTGGTCAAGGTCTTTTTCCAGTCGAATTGCTAATTGGTGTTTGGTAGTAGTCCCTCGGTGCCAGGGAGGCTCATCCCTGGAGTCATGTCCCAGGCCAGGGGGAAGGTAATGCATTTATATGCTGAGACCAAAGCTTACTTTTAGTTATTTAGATACATTGTCCAGGCAGGAGATATCTAGGATAATATGTTTTAGTTTCCTGGCTGCTAAAACAAATACTAAACAATGGGTTGGCTTAAAAATGGGAATTTATTGGCTCATGGTTTTAAGACTAGGAGATGTCCAAAATCAAGGTGTCTTCAAAGCTAAGCTTTCCCCCAGAAGACTGTGGTGTTCTGGGGCTGGCTTCCAGTGACCCTTGGTCCTTGGCTTTTCTGTCACATGGCAACGCACAAGGCAGCCTTATTTGTCTTCTTTCTCTTCCTCTTCTGGGTTCCCTTGAATTCCATCTTCTGGCCACTCCGTATGGTTTTCTGTCCCTGTGGTCTTCCCACTATGGCCTTCACTTAATAGGATTAAGACCCATTTCTATTCATTTGGGCCACAATTTATCTGAAGGAACCCCATCAAAAAGTCCTATATACAATGGGTTCACACCCACAGGAATGGATTAAGATTAAGAACATGTTTTTCTTGGGTATATAGCTCCAATCCACCACAGAGTATAAAATAGCTTTGTTTCTCTCAAAATAATTAAGTAAATAAATCTGATATTCAAATAGCTATGCTTCTGAGGAAAAGGTAGAATCTAGAATGGGATAGCCCACTCAATGCAGTTGCCAGGGAAGGGAATTTTTGATGAAATGCCATCAATGACAAACCATCTTCCAGCCAACCACAATCGCCTATTATGGGATGGTTTTTAAGAAAATACACTACGTTTTCTCCTTTTCCTTTGAATTAGTCTGAATGAGATAGACTTGGCACCAAGTACATGGCTTTCAGAATTATGGTGGCTAAAAGCCCAAGTAAAATTATTTGCTTTCCAGTAACTATTTTTTTTTTTTTTTTACCGGGAGGTACTGGGGATCGAACCCCGGTCTCTCCATATGGTAGACGGATGCTGAACCTCTTGAGCCACATCCGTTTCCCTCCAGTAACTATTTTTATTTCAGTATTACAGCAAATTCTTTAACATTTAAGGCTTTTCATAGGTGGGAAGAGAGAAATACCAGAATTTTATCTGATACTATCAGATTGGTGATAAGGAATGTCAAGAGTCATATAAAGAAACATTTAAAAATATTCCATTGTTATATGTTATGGAATAGAATCACTTTAAGTGGCATGAGTAATATTCTTAGACCTGGACAAGAGGGCCATACACTTTAGCAAACCTTGTTTTGGTCACCTTCTAGCCACATCTCTCCCCACAAAGCAAGGGAGAGGCCCACAGAGAGCCTACAGCACCATGCCATAGTGCTGTGTACCCCAGAATTCCCACTTCCAGGGTCCCAGCAGCCTTCTTCCCAAGGCCTTCATCTAAAGGGTGGACCATACTGTTTTTGTGCACTGCCCTAGCCCCAAAGAGTAGCTCTTGGTGGGCAGCTGTGGATGGAACTTGGATGGATACGTGGGCTGGGCTGTCTATACATGCTCATGAGGCCCCTCACCATCAGAGACAGATCGGGAGGGTCAGGAAGAGAAGGAAAGCCCTGTGCTACCAGGTACCCATGTGGGACTCCAGGAGTCTGAGAATTATAAATTTGAACCTGGCTTCTAAGCCTTTGTGAAGGTAAAATGATAGAACACATTCATTTTTTTAAGCAGCTTGATACCTGCTTAATGTATGTCTTGTAAATATTTACATGTGTGGTATGGGACCTCCACTTGTCTTCCTGTCCTGGGACCTGCAAACTGGGTGGCCTAAGACATGTAACTTCTTTCACTAAAGTGCTTCAGAGAATTTTGTAAATAAGACTCCATGTAAAATAAATAAAAGACCTTTAGCAAGAATCGATCTTTTAAATTCCAACTAAGTAAATAAAAACTCTCGGGTTAAAAACCTGAGGCTTTCAGCCACCATTCAAAACTGAGCCCAGTGTATGCATTTTTTAAAATGCAAGCATTTTAATATCCCCAAAGGCAGTTACTTTTAAGATCATTTTTGGAATGTCTCCATCAGCTTCACATTTTCATAATAAGGACAGATTATACCACAACCACTTGTTCTAGTCCACCCAAGTGTTTCATGCTGGTGTTCAAACTACTGATACAACTTTCCTGAACCTTAGCACAATGGCTCATTGTTTTGAGACCGGATCACTGATAAACTGTCTCTCCATTGGGTTCAAGCATTTGATTAAGAGCAATTCCAAATGTCAAGCTTCTTTGAAAGCAAATACACTTACATTATTACTCAAAGGCACCCAGCAGTCTCCCTTCTCTGATTCAATTAAATACAAAGTATCCCACATCTGCTGAGTATTTAAGTGTAGATCACACCCAGAGGAGCAGGGAAGATTTCTACCCTTGGGATAAACACCAACACAATAGCCCACAATTAAAGTAAAATATAATGAGTATAAAAATAGAAGGATAAAATAAAGTGTGTGTGTGTGAGAGAGAGAGACTTAGAGAGAGAGAGATCTGTCAGAATAAATGTCTCCTTCATGGGCTGGAAGAAATCTCATAGAGGAGGTGCAAAATGAATTAAATAAACCTTGAAAGATAAGTGAGAGTATAATAGGTAGATAATAATAATAATATACTAACCTTTATTGAGTCCTTACTGGTGCCAGGTACTGTTCCATATGCTTTATGGAGATTATCTCATTTAGTCCTCCCAAAACAACAACCCTTTGAGGTAATGAGGTAGGTAAGTACTACCTACCCCTTCCCCCATTTTACAGATGAACATAATAAATGATAAGGAAATTGCTAATCATTTTGTCTGCATAAGACACAGTATGGTTAAGTAATTTGCCCAGAGTCACACAGTTAGTAAAAAGAAGCCAGAATATGAATGGCAGCAGTCTTATTTTAGAGTCTGTGCTTTAAACCACAATGCTTTAGAAAGAAAGGCATTCCACACCTAAGAGGGGAAAGGTATGCCACACATGGAATAGCATGAGAAATTGGAGTAAAATCACTGAGTGAATTATAAGTATATGGTTATCTTTGGTAGGTATTGTGGGCCAAATATTCCTCTGAAGTGATTGTATCAATTGTATAACACCAGCCATGTAAGAGAGTAACAGTTGCTTCCCATCTTCAATAACATTTGGTATTATCTGTTTTTTCTTTTATACATTTTAGCCATTTTTGGTGGAAAGGGAGTGGAATCTTATTGTGATTCTATTTCCTCTACGGAGCAATGATGTCCGTTCCCTCAAAGTTGCTCTAGAGGTTTATAAAAAATACTAATTAAAATCCCAGCAAGTGGTGCATATGTATATATGTGTGTAAAAATTAATAAGCTGATGTTAAATTTGTATGTAAATGCAAAGGGCCTAGAATACCCAAGCTAATATTGAAGAGGAGGAACAAAGTAGGTGAACTTTCACCAGCACATATTAAGACTTATGATAAGGTCACATTGATTAAGACAATATGATATTGGTGCAGGGATAGACAAATAAAGCAATGACATAGCAAAGTGTCCAGAATCAACCAAAACAATCACTTAATTTACAACCATCTCCAGTGAAATTCAGAGGGAATGAATCATCTTTTAAATAAATAGTGCTTGGTCAATTAGATTCCCATGTGGAAGAAATGGTTCTTTAAACCCTACCTCAGGCCATACCAAAACAAAACAAAACAAAACAAAATCATTTAAGATAGAGCAAAGCCTAAATGTGAAAGCTAAAACAATCACACTTCTAGATGAAAGCATAAGAAAATACCTTTATTTGAAATAAACAAAGATTTACTAGGTAAGAAAGAAAAAGCACTGTCTATGAAAAGAAAAGATTGATAAACTGGGATTCATTAAATTAATAACAGGTGTTCATTAAAAGCAATGATTAGGAGACTGAAAAGGAAGCCATAGTCTAGGAGAAGATATTTATTATACATGTATCCAATAAAAGACTCATATACAGAATAGCTCCTATAAATCAGTAAGAAAAATACAGAAAACCCCATTTAAAATGAGTGAATTACATCATCCCAAAGATGATACCAAATTATCAAAAAACACCTAGAGGTGGAGTGGACATCACCATCCCAGAATCCTCAGGATTGGGGAATGAACGATGGACTAAAGTAGACTTACTGGTATTCTAGTATAGACTTTTTGTGATTCTAGCAAGGGAAGAATTTGTATCATGGGTGTATAGGCAATAGCCACTGGAGGTTCTGTGGGGAGGGAGAGGGAAAAACAGTTGTAATATAGAGACATTTTCCGGACTTGGGAATTGCCCTGAATGACATTTCAATTACAGATACAAGCCATTATATATCTGGTCATAACTTACAAAATTGTGTAGAAGAGAGTGTAAACTACAGTGTAAACTATAATCCATGCTTAGTGGCAGTGCTCCAAAATATGTTCACCAATTGCAACAAATGTACCACACAAATGAAGGATGGTTGTTAATGTGGGAAAATGTGGAAGGGGTTGGGAGTGGGGCATATGGGAATCCCCTATATTTTTCATGTAACATTTATGTACTCTAAGTATCTTTTTAAAAAAATAAAAAACTGTATTTAAAAAAAACACTTGTAGTAACACCAATAGAATTTTTAAATATATATTGAATCTCAATTTCTTTGATTATGTATTAATCTAAGATTCTGAAATGCCAAAGCAGATAGCTAAGGAGTATATTTACCTTCTAATAGGAGTACCTGCTTAGGAGATAAGGTTCTTTAACTAAATATCAAATCCAGCCATGACTTCAGAGGGCTGCTGGAATTTGTATTGGAGAATGACAGGAGTTGCCTATCTCCCTTTTCCTTATTCACAGACTTCATTGTTTGGGGTTTTTACCTCATTCTTAAAGCCTTCATTTAGGTGTAATTTCAGTGATCCAAGCAAATAAAAATGTACTTATGCTCACAAAAATTTGAGGACATCTTCTTGTAGGGATGCTGTTTGGAGATAGGAATGGAGATGGTGATTATGCATCTTGCTGGGGATCATACATGTGCGCACATGCATTCAAAATTCTGGAAGTCTCTGCAGCTGAAATACCAAGGATCAGAACACCAAATATTCTAAATACCAAAATGAACAGGGATCATTTTTGTCCTCATATACAAAGATCTCTAAGAGATAACAGAGGTATAATTAATCCAGTACCAGCCAGAAATTTATACAAACTATGTCTATGACTTTAGCAATGGTACTCTTTTGCTTGCATGGTCCTGTCTTCCCTAAATTGAGAAGCTCCTGAAAGTCAAAAATTGTGCCTCATGTTCTTTGTTTTATTCATGGTACCTAAGAGGGTGCTTCCTATGAAGAGTATTTATTTATTCATTCATTTGTCATTTATTCATTAAAAAATTATTGAGTCTTTGTGTTAAGAAATGGAAATGGAGATACAGAGGTAAAAGAATGCTATTTTCACTTCTAAAAATTCAAGGAATGCAGTTTTGTAACTGGTTCTCTTGGAGGCAAGGTGATATATCAGAAGGAGATAGGATTTGGAATTAGCCAGCCCAGAGTTTGAATACCAGCTCTGCTAAAACTTACAAAATCAGCCCTTTGGCTACTTAATGGAGAGGGCATTTTCATATTCCCATCTGAGTTTTATCTTGAGTTTTTATTTCTAAAACCTAGCAGGGAAGAGTAATATATGAACAAAGATGTCTTTGAAGCTTGATTCAGAAATGTGAGGGACATCACTGGAAGGGAAGATGTGTGTGTGTGGGGGTGTGAAATGGGCAGATTGCAATGAATGGCAACTCATTTCTGTTCATCTTACTACACCAATGGGTGGGAGCCAGATCAACTTTTAATCTGTCTTTGGTCAGATAAAAACTTTAGGGTTTTATTTTGGTGAAGTATTTGGGGAATGTTACTTCAGCATCCATTTATATTTTTAAAAGTAAGAAAATGTCAATACACAGAAAATAGGTCAGAAGGCCCTTCAATCACACAAGATGAGTGGGAGCACCAAGGTTGCCCAAAATCAACTGAAACATAAAATGATATGATTATAGACCTAACAGGAATTTTAAAGTTCATAGATGCAGTCCACTCACCTTCTTTTAGAGAAGAAGCAGATGAGTTTCAGAGATATTCACCAGTTAGGCCAAAGTCACACACCTAGTTAAGGCAGAATCAATACTTGAACTTGTGCCTCCTAAATCCCTGCCTTTCACTTTTCAGTAAGAGTATTTTTAAAGATTTATTACAAAAGACTGTCACCACCACTACATCTTTCCTCTATAAGATAGCTTTCTACCTCTTTCTGTATTTCAGGTATGTGGATATGAATCCATGAGGTGCTTGGGGGATAGACTATACAAAGAAGAAGTGGGTAACCAGATCCAAAATCACATGAAAATATTATGTATCATGACCAAGTGAGCTTTATACCAGGTATGCAAGGGCAGTTCAACATAAGAAAATCAATCAGTGTGAGATACCACATTAATAAATTGAAGAAAAAAATCACATGATCATTTCAATAGATTCAGAAAAGATATTTGACAAACTACAACATCCTTTCTTGATAAAAACACTCTGAAAGATAGAAATAGAAGGAAACTTTCTCAGTATGATAAAGTACATATATGAAAAACCTACAGCTAACATTGTACTCAATGGAGAAAGACCGAAAGCTTTCCCATTGAGATCGGAAACAAGACAAGGATGCCCACTCTCTCCACTGTTATTCATTATGATGCTAGAAGTGCTAACTAGAGCAATAATCAAGGAAAAGAAATAAAAGGCACCCAAATAAGAAAGGAGGAAGTAAAACTTTCTTTAATCACTGATGATGTTATCCTATACTTAGAAAATCCTGAAAAATCCACAATAAAACTGTTAGAACTTATAGACAATTTCAGCAAACTGGTGGGATACAAATTAATCTGCAAAAATCAATAGTGTTTCCATATCCTACTAATGAGAAGGAATGAGGAGGAAGTCAGAAAAACAATTAATTTATAAAAACAACTAAAAGGATCAAATATTTAGGAATAAAGTTAACCAAGGACATAAACGACCTGTACTCAGAAAACTATAAAACATTGCTGTAAGAAACCAAAGATAATCTAAATAAATGGAAGGCTATTCCATGTTCATGGATTGGAAGACTAAATATCATTAAGATGTCAGTTTTACCCAAACTGATCTACAGATTTAATGCAAACATGATAAAATTTCCAATATCCTTCTTTATATAATGGGAAAAGCCAGTTATCAAAGTTAGCTGGAAGGGTAGAGGTCCCTAAATAGCCAAAAATATCTTTAGAAAGAAGAACGAAGTTGGAAGACTCTCACTTCCAGACTTTGAGACATGTTCTATATCTACAGTGGTTAAAAAAAAATAAAAAATAAATTAAAAAAAAGGTACTTGCATAAAGACAGACAGGTTGATCAATGGAATTGAATCAAGAGTTCAGAAGTAGACCCTCACATCTATGGTCAAATGATTTTTGACAAGGCTGTCAAACCCATTCAACTGGGTCAGAACAGTCTATTCAATAAATGGTGCTTGGAAAACTGGATATCCATATCTAAAAGAAAGAAAAAGAACCCTTATCTCATACCTTATACAAAAATTAATTCAAAATGTATCAAGAACCTATATATAAAAACTAGAACCATAAAACTTCTAGGAGAAAATGTAGGAAACTTCTTCAAGATCTTGTGATTGATGGTGGTTTCTTGGACTTTTTACCCAAAGCACAAGCAACAAAAGAAAAACAATAGATAAATGGTACTGCTTCAGAATTAAACACTTTTGTATTTCAACTGATTTTGCTAAGAAAGTGAAAAGACAGCCACTCAGTGGGGAAAAAAAATCTTCTTTCATAAGGGATTGATCTCCATGTTATATAAAGAGAGAACACAACTCAATGACAAAACAACAAGGAACCCAACTTAAAAATGGGCAAAGGAATTTAATAGACATTTGTCCAAAGTGTAAGTACAAATGGCCAAAATACACATGAAAAGATGTTCAACATCACTAGCTATTAGGGAAATGCAAATCAAAACCACAATGAGATATCATCTCACACCACACAGAATGACCATTATTAAAAAAACAGAAAACTACAAATGCTGGAGAGGATGCGGAAAAATAGGAACACTCCTTCACTGTTGGTGGGGGTGAAAAATGGTGCAGCCTCTGTGGAAGATGATTTGGCGGTTCCTCAGGAAACTAAATATAGAACTTCCATATGATCCGGCAATCACGCTACTAGGAATATATTCAGAAGAACTGAAAGCAAGGGTACGAACAAATATTCGCACACCAATGTTCATAGTGGCATTATGCTAAAATATGGAAACAACCTAAGTGTCTGTCAACTGATGAATGGATAATCAAGATGTGATATATTCATGCGATGGAATATTATTCATCTGTAAGAAGAAATTAATTGGGGAAGCACATGACAACATGGTGGAACCTTGAAGATATTATATTGAGTTAAATAAGCCAGACACAAAAATATGAATATTTTATGGTCTCACTGATATTGAGCTAAATACGATGAGTAGACTTTGGAGTTGGACTATGAAGTGTAATTTGGTGGGAGATGGAATATGGGATAAGAAAGGGGAGATGATGCTGGATGTATGTAGAATGTTTAATAAGGTCAAATGTAAATATGTGGTAATGGTTGGACTTGATGGTAACACATAATGAATGTAACAAACACTGTTGATTTATGGATGTAATTGTGGCTGAAATGAGTAGTCTAGGGAGGCTAATGTTAGTTGGAGGACAGCTAGAGGATAATGTAGGGAATGTATAACAATGATTTTGACAGTAGATTGGGTTTGTGGTTAATAACATAACTACAGGAACATTCTGCAAAGTGTTAAGAATATGGTGATACATGGGGAAAATATAACTAATTTATAGACTAGAGTTAAAAACAACATTGTAATGTAGCAAAAACAAAGTTGGTACTATATTAATGCTAAAGATAAAAAAAATATATGGGGTCTGGTTTTGTGAAATACGAATATGATTACGCATTTTTCTCCTCTTCATTTTTTTTATTCATTAATAAGGAGAGCTTGACTGTGTCATTTAACTAATGTGTGTTCATCTGTCTATTTTTCTGAACACTAGGGGAGCAATTGAGTTAGTTGGACTTAGATGAGATAAAAATGCCTGACAGAACTTTTCAGGAGTAATGCTTTCGTAACTTGTTAAGCTGCCTTTTTCTATTTTGTTTTTTTGAATTTGAAATAAAGATATTTACTAAAAAAAAAAAAAAAAAAGAAAGAAAAAAGAAGTGAAGAGTTATAAGTACCTCAACTCCTTTCTAATCTTTGGAAATTAATATTTAGCATTGAAAACCAAAAAGTAATAAAATGGGAAACAATCAAAGGTTGGAAACTTTGAAATGCCTTTTAGGAGCTAGCCTAGTATAGAAACTCTTTTTTTCCCATTAAGGATTAACTTTCCTAGACATCTATAGTTTTCTTACAAGCATCTATATTTTAGACCTATGCTATTTTCCATGCAGTATGAACTCAGGTATATATAGATTTAACTTTAAAGAAGAAATATGTAATCTGGCTTGTTGCCATGTTTTATACTCTCAAGCACAATTTTGAAACTTAAATATATGGATTTAAGAAAACCGCAGGAAAAAAATAGATTTGCAAATCTCCAAAACACTTCTTTATATTTAGAAATAAGGAGTTATTTAAATTGACTTTTAGGTGTGAATGAACATCTCATCAGGGGATCCAGAGCCTGTGCCTTATCAGTGCACTTTCTTGTCTCCCTGAGTAGATATGGATTTGGTAGAGCCACAGTCTTCAAATTTCTAAATGTCAAATAAAACAAACAAGTGTTTGTTTCCTCATCAACCCTGTTCAATTCATTCCTGTCTTACTGAGAGGACTGAATTTAAAGGAACTTGACATTTGTCAATGGTTTCAGCTATATTTCCTCACACACCTCCTTCCCAGACCTAATTTTACCAAGGATTGTGTTGGCCAATGCTTACTGCTGTCCACGGCAGACAGGTTTAATTAGTTTATAGGAGATGACAGAACTGACAGATGAACTGTTGAGCCTGAGACAAAAGAAAAATTCACAATAACAACAACAACAACAACAACAAAATAGAGACATGTATATATGCCGCATTTCCTTCTTATTGTTCATTATAGTTCTTAGAAGCAGAAACTCACATTATAGCAAATGCCAGGAATAATGTGCTATATTAGAGAAAAATAATTCTGTTCACTCAAAATACTTAACATATTGCCAAAGTAAATTGCATTTATCTATCATGATGTACTCATATTACAAATAGGTTGTGTTCAAAAAATGAATTTGTAAGGTGTGTTGGTTAACAACCAGTTGAGTGTACCCACATTTCTCAAGTTTCACCTACAGTTGGGGAAAAAATTTCCAGTGTAAACAGTGTTTTGCACAGTGCTCAGCCTCTCACACCACCTTACAGAAACCTTCTTATTCTAGAATGTACCTGAAAAAAATCCCTATTCTCTTCTCAGGCCTAATTACAGCATTGGGCATGCCTGATTTTCCCTCCTGCCTCTTGGCTGCTGCTTCTCTAACTATTTTACCAGTTCCTTCTCCTCTTCTCAACACTAAATGTAGAGTTCCTCACCACTTAATCTTAGGCCTTCTTGTCTTTTCACTTTGTACCATCTGCCTATTTGGTTTCATCCACATACGTGCTTCAGGTACTGTCTACACTTTGATGGCTTCTAAATTTATATCTCCATTCCTTACGCTCTCAACACATCCGTCCACTTAGTATCTGCACATGGATTCCTCAAAGGCACCTCAAACTCAGCATGTCCAAGCATGTCTTCTTCCTGAAACCTGGCTTTCTTCCATGTTCCCCAACTCAAAGAAAGGCTTCACCATCTCTCCAAGTGGGTAGGTCAGAAATCTTGGGAGTCCTTCTTGACACCAACCATCCCTCAACCATCACCCCTCATCTCCCATCTCTCTCCAAGCCTTACCAATCTTACCTCCTACTCTACCCAGCTCTCTCAAGCTCTCCTTGAACCCACTCTCCTCTTACCACAGAGCCTTTCCTATGTTGTTTATTGAAACAAAAATCCTTCACTTGAGTTTTTATTTTGGATTTAAAGAAGTAATCTTCTGTCGTCATTGATTTATTAATTCATCCAGGCCTTGAGGGAGAAGAGTAAAGGGGATAGAGTTTTGAAGCTTTTCTCTTAAATACCAGGTTGGAAGCAATTTCCTGTGACAACCAGGATTAACAGTATATTACAAAGGCTGTAACTTTTCAAGTCCATATGTTTCAAAGACATCTTCAAAAAAAATGATCTAGCAAGGACAATTTTGTAGCTACAAACTACAAAAAGAGGTTATTATATAAGATGTAAACCAGGAGATGCATGGGTCACTGTTCTGAATCCTGTCTCTATAGTCACCATGGTCTCTAATCTTTTACCTTACCAGAGTGTTCCCACCATCAACTGCCTTTTACAAAGTTTTCAGGCTTAATTCTATTACCCATATCTAAATAAGATAATATAGAAAAGTATAGTCTTTACTTGAATGTTCACAGGACTTAAAATTTCCTGTGTCTTCATTTTCCTTCTGCCTCTCACCCCCAACTTTGCTGAGAAATCAATTCGTTGGGCTAAGCTTTAGTGTCAGTTCTTCAAGAAGGCCTTTCCTGACTCCAAGTCCTACATCAAGCTCCTCTTCAGAACACTCTCAGAGAGTCTCATTCCTTTCCTTCTTGAGAGTTGTGTCAGTTTGTAATTGTACATTTATTGGTAGAGATTTCTTTTATTAATATCTATCTCTCCCATTAAACTATAAGCCTCAAGAAAAGTAGGGACCATGTCTTTTTTTGCTCACCATTGTAGCCCCAGAATGTAGCAAGACACACAGTAAATTCTTGATAGATATTGGCTGGATGCTGTTGATTGAATGAACTGAAAACAATACAGAACCACTCCAGTAGATATAACAATGTTTCTCTGAGAAACTGAATTCAGAATCCTAATTGGGGGTTTCTGGTACACAGTTTCCAACCCTATTCCTTCCATTGCTTTGAAGAACTACCCTTTCTCCCCTGATGCTGATGGGCTTCCTCTATCTGCAGGCCAGTGTGAGAGCTAAGCTGTTAGTAGTAGCATTCTCATGCACTAAATCAAGGGTTCACTCCGTGCTAAAGCTGGAGAAGGAGAAAGGTGAGAGTGAGAAGAAACCTGGAAGGGAAATAGAATGGGAAAAGTGGGCTGGACAAGAATGGCGATAATATCTTTGCCTCTGGAGGCTGTATAATTCTGCAGAGAAACTAATAGGATTCCTTCTGTCTTCCAATGGCCCAAGTGGTTGAAACACCCTTTTACTTGCCTCATTTGTAGTCCAAACAGGACTCCCCTCTCTGTGGTATGAAAGAGAATTCAAACTTGCAACTTCTTTCTTGCTTTTAAACTAAGCTATTCTCTTTGGAAGTTTTCCCCAGTAGCCAACAAATGCAGCTGTGATCTTCCTCCTCTGCACTTGCATTTTGGGGGTTGTTGGGAGAAAACAGATAGGGATACATTGGGGATTGCATGAAAGTTGGGTTTTGAAATGTGATCCATGTTACTGAAGTAGAAAAAGGCAATGGGAAAGGTGGGAGAACAAGAAAGTAGAAGCTATTTCCCCTCTTTGTTTCATTTTCTTACTCCATATGCCATCAGTTCCTCTAGTGGACACCAGTGAACAGTTTGTCCTGGTAGTTTGTGAGGGTTGTAGTTCAGTTCAGTATCAATATCTGGGTTGGGAAGGGGCACCGCCTAAGTCCATCTTTGAATAAGTTTCCTAAGAGTGTTTTCGTTTCCTAGGCTGCTCATGCAAATACTATGAAATGGGTCAAGGTTAAACATGTTTTGCGGCTGGCAAAAATGTCCAAATCAAGGCATCATCAAGACGATGCTTTTTTCTGAAGATGCTGGCTGCTGATGATCTTTGGTCCTTTTAGCTTGTCACATGGCAGGGCACATGGCTGCATCTTCTCGTCTCCTCCCTTCTTTTCCAGGTTCCATTGAATTTTAGTTTCTTGCTTCTGTGGCTTTCTCTCCCTGTCTGAACTTCATTCTGCTTATAAAGGACTCCAATAATAGATTGGCTGGGCCACACCTTAACTGAAGTAACCTCATCAAAAGGTCCTATTTATAATGGGTTCACACCCACAGGAATGGATTAAATTTAAGAACATGTTTTTCTGGGGTACATACAGCTTCAAACCACCACAGAGAGTTACATCATATGGTACATGCCCTATTTAATCTTAAAAACTAGGGCTCATTTTAGTACTATTTGTGTGTGTGTATATTTGTTTTTCCCTAAAAATATTCTTATGGCCCTTGTTTCTCAAAATTCAGTCATTCCCTTATTGTTTATTTTTACCTTTCATACTTGGCTAAATAAGTAATAAATACTTTGTGTCTGCTCAAGAAATGTAACTCTGTCAGAGCAGAAAGAGAAGCTGAATCTCCTAAATTCATTACAGTCACTTTAGAATGGTACACCTGCCTGGTACTAACCAATTAATTCGTTGTTTCAGTTAGTATCTTTTGAGCATCTCCTATGGGTAAGCACTTGTAATACTACAGTAACACTGCTGTAGTTTAGAGAGCTCTCCTCTAACATCATAAACGTCACAGAACTGGAAGAGACCTTTGAGATCATTTAAGCTGACTTGCTCTTTGAGAAAATGGTGACCTGGAGAGGGAAGGTGAGTTGCCCAGATAGGCAGAGCTGGAACTGGAATAAGAACCCAGGGCTCTTTGCCTAGCCTTCCCTCTGCAGCTCATCTCCTCTGGGCTGCTTCTGGCTTGGTTATAAGCTGCAGACCCCCATCCAAATTGTAGTCAGGTAGCTTGGTGCATGCAGCAACTCTACTTAAAAGGTTTAGTAATTTGTCAGGGGGATTAAGCCACATATTATTTTCAATGCAAGGCCTGAGAGGAGATGCACTCCCTAGGCTGAGAAACATATTGAGTAATTCACAGGGGAAGCTTTATGATAAGACAGAAATAGTGGGTGTTTATATAACCATATCGTTTTGACCCAGGCTCTTAATCGTTCTGTGCAGCAGTTTAAGATAATGAGGAGAGGAAGGAGGTGGGGGAGAGAGACGGATTAAGGGCTGACATCATAGATCTGTTCTTAGAATGAGAAGCTGTTAATAGAACTATGATAGGAGTCAAATAACCTGTCCTGGTATGAGCACAATCAAAATAAAGGCCATGTTGCATGCAGTTTTAACAATCAAAAAGTTCAAGAAAAACCATGTAAAAAGCATTTTTAATATCAAAATTATAATTTTTAATTAATTCTGATTTGAGTGTAATAATCTGTAATGAACTTATTTGCTTTCTCTAAGAATAACTGCGATATCATGTTTCCACAACCCAAGGTTGGGTCTTATGCCATGAAATGATTTCATGGAAACATATACCTGCACAAATTTTGTAGACACACACACACATCAATCACATCAAACCCATTATTTTACAAAAATTCATTTGTGTAAAGGTGAAAATTAAAGTGAATTTAAAGAAAAATTTCTTTTATTGTAAACTACTTAAATTCTTCTTGAGGATTAATATTTATAAATTATTTTGAAAATCCAAGTAGATTTAAATTACTGATATTATTTTTAGAATTTTGGAACATGCCTTTAAAACATTCTGACTTTTTAAGAAAGACTTTACTAATAAGGAAGAAATACTGTATAATTTATGATTCCTACAATGCCATCTCTATTTATTTCCTATAAGTACTTACTTTTTTGCTTATATCTAATACAAATCCTATTCATTTATTTGGTATATTGTTTAAAACCAGAGATGAAAACATGTTCTCTAAAGGACTGAAAGAAAATTGATGAAAGATTACAAAAAGAAAACAAAAAAACTGTCATTAAACTTAGTTTTATTTTCAATCCTTCTAGGAGATTATATAAACTATTCCCTACATCTTTTATAATTAAGAATAGGAAATAAATATCTATTCAATCATCTGAAAGGACAGGAGAGAAAGGAGCAGAGAAGACAAATGAAGAGGTAGTATTACAAGAATGAGCGATAACTGGAGAAATATGAGAAGATAGGAAATGGTCAAAGTGAGAGGTATAAATAAAGCAATATCCAGAGGAAAGAGAGAAAAATATACCCAGTGACATATGCTTTAATGGAATAACACAGAATTTCCAATTAGACTTAATTAGATATGTTGCACTTTTACAACCTTAGGCATAAATGGAAGTATAATCTCTTCAAAGTTTCTGTAATCCTGATCAAATATAGATATAGGAACTTTTTGACCTATATCTTAATGAGTTGAGTCTGTGCATCTCAAACATCTATTTTCATCATTATTTGTTTATGTGTAAAGTCTGGCCAATGCATTTAATTCCTTTTCAGTGCAGCAATTTTCAAAGGGCCACAGGTAAATTAGCACTTAATGAGTCATTCTGATAATAATTATTATGACATAAGATTTGTAAAGCTTAGCTGAAAAGATTGTGTATTGTCTATATTTTGTACCACGTATGATTCTATCAAGTTGAAAAAAACTTTCTAATGAGAATGACTGTCTCAAGGGGTTAACATATATGGGGTCTCCCAAACAAAATCCACGTTGAAATATAACATTTTAGGCAACGGTTCATTTGGGGTGAGGAGGTAGGGGCAAAACTTTAATAAATCCTATTACCTTTGTCTTGACCTAAGTGTATGTCAAGAACAAAATAAAAATTAAAAAAATCAGTATAGTCAGAGGAGTGGATGTGGCTCAGTGGTTGAGCACCGGCTTCTAACATATGAGGTCCTGGGTTAAATCCCCAGCCCCTGGTACCTCAAAGAAAACAACAACAGCAAAAAAAACCAATGTAGTCAATTATATATTTCTTGAAGTCTATGTACTTCTCAAATTTTTTTGATTTGTGCACAAAAATTTTATTGCATTTATTTTTAACACTCAAAAGGAGTTATTAGTCTACCATTTGCGTGGCAATTAAGTATTGCTCAAAATTCAATTTACATGTTGATAAACTAATATGTCTTATGTACTTAAAGTATGTAATCATATTTCAAACAGGAAGCCACTCTTCCATCCAGAGTTCTAGAGATTTTCCAGGATTAAAACTATACAAACAGGAATTTTCCTTACACAGACTGACACAAGAAATCTGGAGTGTATTTAAGGAAATTTGTGTTTAGACATATTGTCGTTCCTGTTCTGAACTACTTAAGCAGATAATATTTTGCTGTATACTCAGAACTATGTAATTGGAGAGATTCTGAGGTAGCATTTCTCTATACCGATCCCTTGAAGAGGCTTGCTCTGCCTTGCAAAATCAGTTTTCAAAGCCACTTTTTTTTCTATTTGATAGAACTCTTTCTTCAACTTTGCTAGGAATGAATATAGTGGAAATATGTTCTGTTCCAAGTTCAGGACAAATTTAAAAATCAGAAATAGTTACTCACAATCCTGGGTTATATTTTCTCTTAATACCACATGCCTCAATTGTTTGTAACAAATTATATCACCATTCCCCTAACCTCATTGTCATTAAAGACATTTTTTCATGCTCAATCCATAGGATATCTGTCCCTAGAAATTGTTACATCATATCTATCCTTGATGGTAAGATTTCAAACCTTAGACTGAAATAAAATACATCAGCACTTTAGTAGGGCTTCCAGATACTGCTTTTTCACTATGTTATGATATTAAATATCAACAACAAGAGTATTCCTGGGTCTTTTTCTTTTGAGTATTAGATCACCCCATCAGCAGAGTCACTTCCTTCTTTGGTATGTGTTGTGGACTGAATCATCTTCCCCACAGAAGGCATGTTTCAGATCCTGTTTTAGTTTACTAAATGCTGACAATGTAATATAGCAGAAATGAGTTGACTTCTACAATGGAATTTATTAACTTATTAGCTTACAGTTCTGAGGCTGGGAAAAATGTTTAAATCAAGGCATCATGTTTAGCTTTCTCCCTGAAGGTAGACTGCTGGAGATCCTGGACTCCTGCCACGTGACAAGGCACAATGGCAGCCCTACCAGTCTTTGCCTTCTCTTCCAGGCTCATTTTCTTCCAGAGCTCAGCAGGGGACAGTCAGGTACATAGCAGTGTCAGCTCATCTGTCCCCTCTCCTCTGGACCTCATTACTTCAGCTTCCGGCTGCTCTGTCTATGGCATTTCTCTCTCAGCTTCTGGGTTCTTCTCTCTCTCTACAGTTTTTTTCTGCATGTGTCGCTCTTTTATTCCTCTGTGTATACAGAGCTCCAGTAAGAGGATTAAGACCCACCCAGGGTCCTGCAATCTAATCAAAGGCTCTTATCTGAAGTAATTTAAATCAAAAGGTCCCACCTACAATAAGTTTACCTGCACAAAAATAGATTAGCTCTCAGGACATGATCTTCTGTTTCCACCCAGCTTCAAACTGTTACAGGTCTCAAGCCTTGGTCCTTGTGGGTGTGGCCTCATTGTAAACAGGGTCTCTTGAAGATGTTACTTCAGTTAAGGTGGGGTCTAACAGAATCAGGTTGGGCTTTATTCCAATTACTGGAGTCCTTTGTAAGCAGAATGAAATTCAGACAGAGAGAAAGGGAAGCGTGGGAAACAGAAGCTGGAAGTCAGTGGAACCAGAGGAGAAAGAAGACATCTCCATGTACATTACCATGTGTCAGAAGTGTAGTATTTTCGGTAATCTAAGCACCTCTTAAAATATATTTATATATATATAAATTAAAAAAATAAAAATAAAAATAAAAAAGATTGCTGGCAGCCAGCCCCAGAATGCCACAGTCCTAGGGGAGAAAGCATCGCCTTGCTGACCCCTTGATTTGGGACTTTCAGCCTCAAAACCCTGAGCCAATAAATTCCCATTGTTTAAGCCAACCCATCGTATGGTATTTGTTTTAGCAGCTGGGAAACTAATACAGTATGAATGATACCTAAGCAATGTGTATTTAAAGTTGTTGGCTTAGTACCATTTCTCTTCCTTTGACAATAACAGGAATTGTCATAGTTTCCTCTGTGTGATAGAGTACCCCTTCACTCTCCTTTTTTTGAGTGTCAGGGTTTCTGAAAGGTGGATACTGTTGGTAAATCCTCAGAGTAGAAATGTTTTACCTTCCTAGCAAAATTCAAAGGGAGAGTGAAGAGGATTCTGTGTCCTGCAGCTGCAGCAACCTGCTTTCTGAGGATCTGGGGTCCAAAGTAGATCTAGTCTCACAGATTTGGAACTCCTAGGTTACATGCTGCTGTTTATCTTTCACAAATATGAAGCTGCACTATTTCTGGAAGTGAACTTGACTCTTGGCAGTGGCATATCTTGCTGTCACAAATCCTGGAGCACATGAGCTGGAAGGAACTTAGTGATTCTTGAGACAAGTCTTGCAGAGGCTGCTAGTTGAGGGTCACACAGTCAGGGCTCCTCACACACTTTCAGTTTTGCAGAGTGCCGTGTTATAGTTTTACAGCAGTGCTCCCCTGCACTCCCACTTGAGCACAGCGTACCTCTGCTGTAGCACAGCAAGCACAGGCCTTATGGCCCAAGTACTACTCCCCTCCACAAAAGTCCGTGATGGTAATCCAACCATTCAATAAAACCTGCGAGGAGCTGGACTGAGCTTTTTGTTGGACAGCTTTATTTTGTATTGTTAAGTGCCTGGAAATTCAATTAGAAACTACTCAGGGAACTTTGTTTATTGGGGCTTCATAAGGTAATGTCAGGATGTGCAACATTATCTGGAGTCTCTGAGAGCACTGGGCTACCACACAGTACTTTTAGAGTAATTTTTGAATAGGTAATATATGAGTATTATATGAAATTCAAAAGAGTATACAGTGAAAAGTATGTCTCCCTTTCACTCCTTTATCCTAATCTGCGACTAGTGACTTCTTTATTTTGTTCAGGTAGAATATGCATTTATAAGCAATCTGTATGTACGTAAGCCTTTTTTTTAAGACAAATAGTATATACTATATGCACAGAGACTTCACATTTTTCATTTAACAATAAATCTTGATAGTTATTCAATATCAACATATAAAAAGCTAATACTTTTATATTTTTTAAATTTTATAAAAGCTGTGAAATAGCTCATTATGGATATGCCATAATTTTCTAAATAATCTATTGATGGCTTCTTGGACTGTGTTTTTGTTTTTTATTGTAAAAATAGGACTGCAATGAATATCTGTATAAAGAATATTTCAGATATGAACGTATATGTATGTAAGATAAGTTCCTAGAAGTGGAACTGCTATGTCAAAAGAAATGCACATTTTGTATTTTAATAGGTTGCCTCTTGTATCTCCCCCATAGAGGTTTACAGGAGAGGATTTTAAGTGGGCCTGAAACAAGGCAGGGTTTTCTGGAAGCAGGGAAACCACATGCAGAGTTATTTCACACTGTCTTTGTGTATTGGCTCACAAAAATCTTACATTCTAAAGAATGCTCTCCTAGCTCCTTTCTGCCTCATTATTCCCAGCTCAAGCTTCTTTTCTCCCACGAAGTTTTTCCTGATGACTGCTTTTCTCACTTTTGCTCTTGGTCAGTACCACATAATCCACCTTTACTGCATGGCATCAGGAAATCTAATTGGCTGCAGGATCCTGTAACACCTTGCTAAATGCAGTTTTGCTGTTGAAAGATTTCTTATGTATATATCATTTCCCTAACTATATTTTAAGCTAGAAACTAAAACTTCTTTTGTATCTCTAGGAGTGATATATAATTTTTATAACATTTTATAGCGTTAAGAAAGAACATTTCCATTCGTAATTCATCCGCTTCTCAACCTTATGAAGTACTCAGAGCAAGTATTATATAGTCTGAGACCATTAATAGGAGATTATTTTGAAAATTAGGGCATATGCATATGAGCTATTTCACAGTATTTATAAAATGTAAACTAAATAAAATGCAAGTGAAGAAACTGAGACACAGTAGATTAAGTGTCCAAGTCACACAGCTATTAAATAGTAAATCCAGGATTTTAAGCCAATTTTAACTATACAAAGCTGATAAAATTATATAGAGAAGGTACTATATATAGAAAAAGGTATTATACTAATGCTAAAGATCAGGAAAAAAGAATATGGAATTTAGATTTATGAGATGTGAATATGATCAATTGTGTTTTTCATTTTCTTCATTCACAAGGACACCTTGTTCATGTCACTTAACCAATCTGTGCTCATTTATTCATCTTTATTCATCTTCCTGGACACTGAAGAAACAATTGAGTTTGTTTTTAGGATGAAATAAGATAAAATATGCTTGGACAGGATTTTTTAAAGCAATGCTTCCATAATTTGTTAAGCTGCCTTTTGTCTGTTATTTCATTTTTTGAAGTTGAAATAAAGTTTTAAAAAATTATATAGAGAAAGCCCTGGAGACCCCTCAGAGCCAAAAAACAAACAACAACAACAAAACAAACAAACAAAAAAACAATCCATGCCCTATTTACACTTTGAACGCTCCCTTGAGTTTCCTCTTTATCTTTTGAAATGTGAAATCCCCATCAAGGCAGGCAGCCCAGATAGCCAACCAAACCCCTAGAATTCATTGTGTTTGACCCAATACAAAATAAAGCCTGCCTGCCCTAAACCACCCCCTCTAAGATGGACAAACCTTCATCTGATCAATGAGTCAAGTTAACTTGACTATATCTGGATGAACTTGATATCTATAAAAAATCATTTGCCATGCCTAGAACCCCCAAGCTACTTCCATTCTTGCAAGTGACCTGGCTTCCATTGCAGCAGCAAAGCTTTGGTGTCCTGAATAAAATGCCATAATCTGCAAACTCCACTCCAATTTGTCTTTTGACAGTCACGTTTTCTTTCCACTCTATCATGCTACCTCTTAACATTTAGTAGTGCTGAACATTCAATATAGAGTTGTAGATTGATTGAACATAAACTTCCATGCAGGTGATCCAGGTGAAAACCAGATGGATGGCGGCCTTGAGAGAAAAATACGCCCGGCTTTCTAGTGAACCTAGCAAATGAATCATGTTACCCTTCAGTGCCTCCAGTCTTCAGGGAATATATAAAACTTCTTTCCACTTTTTCATGGCCTAGGTTTCCTCACTCTCAGGCCTTACTTTCAGCCTTGGTACTTTTTAAATGTGGTTTCTGTTGTGTGGCTAGATACCACAATAAGGTCATTGTTCAGTATTAGCCCCTGGCTTTGGTTTGTTAGGGCTGGTTAAATAGGCAGTGGTGAAGGGCATGGTGTGTGTGTGTGTGCACATGTGTGCATGCATGTTGGAGCCGCAAGGGCTCTGCTTTATTATAAATAAACCTTCTCATCAGTTTTATTCTTGCCTTTAGCCAGTGCTGTTAGGCTGATCCACACACACACATCAGCTCAATTCTCCTGTCAGCTCCTGTGGGCTTACTTCTTGAGGACAACCTGGTAACTCCTGGTGTGGGGACATGTTAATCTGCCAATAGCTATCAACACTTTGCTCTCTTTAAACTCTTTCAGGATTTGGCTGGGTTGTTTGGGAGCAGGCATGACCTTGGATTCCCAGCCCTAACATGGTTAATCTGCTGGCTATTGTTTTTACTCTTTACATTAGCAGTTCTCTTGGAGAGACTAGAAGCAAGCATGTATCCCAGTGGCAGAAAAAGGTCTGGAAGAAGCAGAAATGAAGTGGGTAATTATTTAGAAAGTTCTTACATTCTCAGAGTGGCAGCTATTTTTAGGCCCTATGAGGCAAATTATCACTCTCATGCCAACACCACCCACACGTGCAAGTTCTCTTCATGCCAAAATGGTTTAGGACTCTCATTCTTCCTGGCTAGTGTTTTACTATGAGCAAGTGTCACTGCCTTACTGAGAATTCTCTCCCTGAGGTCTCTCTTGTGGCTGAACCCCTGATGGTTGCTGGGATTTTGGTGGTGGGGGGGATGGGGGGAGGGGAAGGGAGGAACAAGCTGAGGCAGGGGAAGGCAGAAGGCAAAAAACGGAGAAAAAATCTGTTTTAGTCTGCTAGAATGCAATATACCAGAAATGGATTGGCTTTTACAAAAAGGATTTGTCAACTTATATAACCTTACAGTTCTGAGACTGTGAAAATGTCCAAATCAAGGCTTCATTATGTGATGCTTTTCTCTCTGAAGACTGGCTGCTGCCGATCCTGGCTCCTGTCATATGGCAAGGCACATGGTGCCGTCTTCTGGCCTCCATTCTCTTCTGGGTTTTGTTGCTTCAGCTTCTGGCTTCCTCTGGGTTTTTCTCTGGTCCTGTGGGTTTTTCTCTGTATTCATCCCATTTATAAAGGATCCCAGTAAGAGCATTAAGACCCACCTTGGGTCATGCTTTACTGAAGTAACGCAATCAAAAGGATTTCCTACCTACAATTGGTTTACAGTCACAGGAATGGATTAGCTCTTAGGACATGATTTTCTGGGGTCCATAAAAAGCCTCAAACTACCATACTCCACCCTCTGGACCTGAAAAAGATATGTTCCTTCTATATGCAAATACATTCATTCTGTCACAGTATCTCAACAAGGTTTGAAATCATTTCAGTAACAATATTTAGTATAAAGTTCCATTAAAATAAGTCCTCAGGCTCTGGACCTGTGAAAGACCTAGTTATCTAATTCCAATATTCAAAGGAGGGGCAGTTATCGGATACATGTTCCCATTGCTGTTGGGAGAAATTGGAAGGAACACAGACATCATGGGTCCCAAACAGTTCTGAAAGCCTGCAGGGTATACTCCATTAGATTTCAAGGTCTGAGAGTCTTCTAAAGAACCATGGTTCCTTGTCCTTGGGGCCTGATGGAGCAGCAGCTCCATTCTTTCAAAGGGCTTGCCCAGTGGCCATGTCCTCAACTCCCTCCTCATCAAGCATCTGCGTGTCGACTGAACACTAGGCTCCACCCTCCAAGAACACTGAAGTGATAACCGTACTCTTCCCAGTCTCCAAGGGCACAGGCTCAACCTGCTCAGAACAGTAGAGTGGTGACCAGAGGCCAGAACTATCCCCAAACCCCAGAGAATTTGCTCCACCCTCTCTGAAGCCTGTTGATCAGGAAGAGTGCTGAAGCAGCCCTCTTCAAGTGCCAGGGCACACTCACCCTTTCCATACATATGGGTGTGCTTGCTCTCCTGGCCTGAGAAGAAGTCTTCAGTCCAGACCTCAGCATCCATGGTTTTGCCTTGGAAGTCATTTTTCCTTCAATCTGTCCCTTTTCTGTCTCTCCTAGTCCAGGCTGGCTGTGGTTATTCATACAGATCTCACAAAAAAACTTGCAACACAGGGGTCCCAACCATCAGGCAATAGGACTCTCCACAAATCCTTCCTGGATAATTGCATTTCCAATCCTGCCTTTCACTGAAATGGCTGGCTGGTTCCATGTTCAGTTAAGTCCTCACATGGGGCACTATTCTCTGAGGACTCATTTTCTGGAAGCTCAGAATTTTCCAAACCATCAATTTCTGGTTTCCTTGGGCCCAGGAGTTCAGTTCTCAGTTTATCCTGTTCCTCTTGCATTTTCCTATAAGCTGCAAGGAGAATCCAGGTTGCACTTCCCACATTTAGTTTGGAAATCTCCTCAGCTAAATGTCCAAGCTCATCATTTTCAAATGCTGCCTTCCATCTAACATCAGGATTCAATTTTGACAAATTCCCTGCCACTTTAAAATGAGGGTCACCTTTCTTCCAGTTTGCAATGACACATTCATCATTTCTGTCTAAGGCCTCATTGAAAGTGTCTTTAGCATCTACATTTCTACCAATGGTCTCTTTAAAGCAATCTAGGCCTTTTCTATCAAGCATCTCACATTTCTTCCCAAATCTACCCCTTACCCATTTTAAAAGATTTCTTAACATTTTTGGTATTTGTGTAGTAGCACCCCACTTTCCTGGTACCAAAATCTGTTTTAGTCAGCTAGGTTTCCAGAATGCAATATACCAGAAATGGATTAGCTTTTACAATGGTGATTTATTAACTTAAAGCTTACAGTTATGAGCTATGAAAATGTCCAAGTCAAGGCTTCATCATGCAATGCATTTCTCCCTGAAGACCAGCTGCCAGTTATCTTTGATTCCTCTGTCATAGGGCAAGGCACATTGTGACATCTGCTGGTCTCCCTTCTCTCCTGGGTTTCATTGCTTCAGCTTCTGACTTCCTATCCATTCCCGGGGCTTTCTCTGTCTGCTTCTGTGAGTTTCTCTCTGTCTGTCTCTCTGTAATCATCTCATTTATAAAGGAATCCAGTAAGAGGATTAAGACTCACCCTGGATCATGCCTTACTGAAGTAACTTAATTCGAACAAGTTGCCATCTACAATAGGTTCACACCCACAGGAATGGATTAGCCCTAAGGACATGATTTTCTGGCCCATAAAAGCTTCGAAAGCCACACTAACCTTCTCATCTTAAAGAAATAATGGCTTTAACATTTATCAAAACCAGCCCTGGCAATTAGATCTGTCCTTTCAAGCAGCACAAAGACTTTGGGGAAATCACAAACGATCTTAATTTCCCAGGCCATGTAAATATCATCAGTTAGGGTCTGGCTGCAATCACAAGTATGACCTGCTGCCACCTCCACTGTGGTAGACAGAGTAATGCCCTCTGAATGATGTCCACATCCTCATTGCTGGAGCCTTTGAATATGTTACCTTAAATGGGAAAAGAGACTTTGCAGCTGTGATTAAATTAAGGATCTTGAAATGGGAAAATTATCCTGGATTATCCAGTGAAATCACAAAGATCCTTATAAGAAAGAGGGAAGAGCATCAGAGAGGGAGAGAAGGAGATGTGACAACGGAAGCAAAGGTCAGAATGATGCAGGCAGAAGCCAAGGATGCAGGTGGCCCCTAGGAGCTGGAAAAAGCAATGGAACAGATTCTCCCCTTGAGCCTCCAGAAAGAACACAGCCCTGATGACAACTTCATTTTAGCCCATGAGACCCATTTGTATTTCTGACATCCAGAACTGTAAGATTTGTGTTGTTCTTAGCCACTGAGTTTGTGGTAACTTGTCACAGTAGCAATAGGAAACTAATACATCCACCACGATAGATTTTGACACCCCAAGTGAGGATGCACGGCTCTTGCGACCATCCCCTCCCCATGCTCTCCACTCCCCATGGGCCTCAAGGTGCAGGGCAACATCACTATTCCTAGTCTCCTGCTGCTCTGCTCCTGGGTGCATCCTTGACTCCTCTGCAGGGGAGAAAACTTGTCCCATCTGCTAATGTTAGATCTCATTTGGCCTCTTCTACTCCGGCCCCAGCAGCCTCAGAGCCTTTGACACTCCACTGAGTCCCAGTTCTTTATCCCCACAAGCACACACTCTCTCCACATAAGATAGTCAACCTCTGTAGTTGGCCCAGAGGTGTCCAAGATCAACAAGGGTTGCTCCTTAACTTGTTCAGCTCACCTTCTCAAATAGGTGTTTGTTCCCACAATGGACTAGAGCTAGAGCATCTTGTCATGCCCAAGAAAGCGTCATCACAGAGATTAAGGTGGAACACTCTATGATTCTTCTCTCTGATTCTTTTGCTCAGATCTTAGCTCCTGTCTTGCTAGCAGAAGGGGGAGCAATGCTGAGGCAGGGCTGTCTGTGTCGCAATCTCCTTTACATCTCCCAAGCCTGCACCCGAATAAAAGCTCTACTGCTCAACCTTCTGTTTTATCTGTCTTTATTTCTTCTCAATCCCTGGCTAACTCTTTATCTAATAATCCCTAGCAAGTTTGTCTTGAAAGTCCTATTATTCAGATGGAAATTCTGAAGGTTGAGGATGAGGTGTATAAGAACAAACCCAGACATACTAAAATTTCAAGTAAAGATAACTCGAGTTGGAATAATTACTACATAGTCTTTTGTGACAAGGAATCAGAGAACTTGAAAAATTTTTCAAAAAAGCCCATTCCTCCTAGGAAGAAGCCAGGTTTCCTGTATTTTATGGTTTCCAAAAGACATATTGGCATTATTTTAAGAATTTCAGTTCTTGAATGGCCCCATTAAGATTTGGACTATCAGTAGATAGAAGTATTAATATAATCCCAACCTTTTCATAAGATCTTACCACATTTTGTATAATTATACTGTCATTATACTGGGAAAAGTCAACCATGCTTTCCTCTGTTCTCTAAATTTGTCATTATTATTATTCCGTATAAATTATAGTTCTTAAATTTCAGTTAGAAAATATTTATTTGCCTCTAATAGAAAGATGCTTTATCAGTTGCTCAGCAACCCAATATATAACTATCCTTTGCCTTAATTAGAATCTTATTTAAGGTTGAAGTCTAAGACATCCAGAGTTGAATGTTTCTAGTGATAAAATAAAGTTTTATGGTTGTAATCTGTTCAAAATGCTCTGAGGCTCCAGAAATTATTACTTGCAAATGATTTTCCAAATGAGAGTTGTTAGTGTGGTGAAGAAGGCCATAATTTTATTTCATTTCAGAGTTGTTTATGAAAGAGAAAACAATATATAATTTTTAGAATAAGCGAAGGAAAGCTATTAGCCCCAGATAATGAACACTCTGCATTGGCTGTGAAAGCAGCATATAGAAAGTCTGAGATGGGTGTCAGAAGAGGCCTTTAGCTCCTACTTGTTTAAATGCAGTCTGTGGACATGTGTAAGCCAATGAATAAAATTGGTAAAATTACAGTGCATTAGCAGGGATGTCTAGAATAATCTACCTCTAATTTAGAAAGTTAGAGTAGAAACTAAAAACCTGATCCCAAAGCAAGAGCAATTCTTCTTCATTTGTTCTTGACTTCTGAGGGGCTACTGATCAAAGTCTTTTTACAAAAATAAAGGAAGTCAGTGATTTCAGCAGCAAGTCTAGGGAATTTGGCAAGCCTGTGTCTGAATGAGAGTTGAAAAAGCTCTTAATTTCTCTGTGCGGTAGCCCATGACTTTGGCTGGGTCTTTCTAGATTCAGCCTAATTGTCAGCATATCCCTATCATATGCTTCAAGCACATATCATCTCTAAAGCCAAATTGCAAATAATAAGTCCTCAAGGTTTGTGTTTCATACGGTTAAAAAAACAAGGTAGGAGGATTGTAATCTGGTGCTTCCATTTACACATTTAGCAATTGTAATCGTACAGGATAAATGCCTCAGGGCTATAATGATTTTGCTTCTTCCAGGAAGCTTGGTTTGTATGAAATGCCAACATGCATGTATGAGAACCCTGTTGACAATCAGTGTTTTCATCTTTCTGAATGTTCCTAAAGCCTACTTAGAGGCTACCGCCATGACCTAAGTCTCCAGGCTTAAGTTTTCTCTTCTGCAAAATATGTAGGTTGGATTTTCCAGGTGATCTCTGGATGGCTCCCAGAAATAGAACTCTGTGGTTCTGAAACAGCTTTTTGTAACTCTGTCCACTTCTGGAACAGTTTCAGTGGTCAGCTTAAAATTGGTACTTTTTTAAGATGACCAAATCAGACGTTGGGAACCAGCATACCATCACTATGAAAACAGGAAGGTGATGCTTTTAGACTCCAGTTGTATCTACATTATCTATTTCCCAACAATGATGAGCTAGAGTTAGGGGATAAGTATAGAGTAACCCTGGGAACATCACTTACACCAGCATGTATATACTCCAGGCTTTGGGGCCACTTTAGAAGCAACCAGGTTTTAGCAACAATGAGTCTGAAGCTCTACAGCTAGTGGTAGGATTTGCTGGAGGGGCAACAAAGATGCTTCTGGTAAGGGCAATGGGTTAGTCAGCCAAGGTGGTTCTGATGCAAATATAAGAAAACTGTTGGCTTTTATAAAGGGCATTTATTTGGGGTAGCTTACAGTCACAAGGCCATAAAGAGTAATTTACTTCCCTCACCAAAGTTTGTTGTCCCGAGTTGGAGCAAGATGGCTGCTGATGTCTGCAAGGGTTCAGGCTTCCGCCTCCTCTTTTTTTTTTTTTTTTTTTTAACTTTATTTTGTACATTTAATAATTGAAAACATAAACAATTAAAAACTAAAAAGTAAACACAGATGAATAAATATATACATTTCTCAATTAAATGTAATGGGTACATGTAAATTTTTTTTTTTTAAATCAAACAATATATTACACAATATATTTGGTTCAGCAAGCCAGACACAAAAGGACAAATCCTTCTCCTCTTAAGGCTCCGCGGTCCCAGCTTCTTCCTATATTAGCTGTAGGCTGGAAGAAGTCTCATCTCTTTCCCAAGCCTTGTTTCTCTCTGGGCTAAGCTGCTCTGCTCTCTCCACAAGGTCAGCTGTAAACTATCAGGCAAACAGCTCGTCTCTCTTCCCAGGGCCTCGCCATGTCTAATGGAGCCTTCTCTCTTTCCCATGTATCTGCTTCTCTGTGTATTTACTTCCTAGGGCTCCAGCATTAAAACTCCAACTGTCTGCTCTGCCATGTCATTTTCTCTGTGAGTCCCCACCCACCAAGGGGACAGGGACTCAAGTCCTACTAACGTGGCCCAGTCAAAGCCTTAATCATAATTTAATCATGTAAAAGTGACAGAAATATAGAAAAACAGGGAAATTTAAAAAATGATAAAATTATTAACTACTGGAAAAATGAAAAAAAGGTATGTGCTTGTAGTCTGCTACCTGTCTCTATGATAAACGACCTTTGCACTGAATAATATTGATTTATTCGCTGAGGGGTTAGGAGGGACAATAGGGATGGTAGCGTGAATGTGAGTTAAGTCCTCATCTACCATGGCAGAATGTCAATAGAAAATGTCTAAAATTGGTAAACAAAGAGATAAGCATATTGTTAGAAATACGGAAGTAAATATGAAAGAAGGTATCAAGAAGAGTTGGTGGTAGATGCATTGGAGAAACACCAGTTTAAACATATGAGCTTTGCAGTGATGGAAAGTGTTTTTACTAAAGGGAACATAAATTATATTTGAGAATTAATGCTTTCTCTTTAAGAAAAAACAAAATCGGTTCTAACCCATCTTTCTAACCTTGAACAAGTCCCTTCATGTCTCTAGGCCTCATTTTCCTTACCTGTAAAAGGAAATTAGAGTAGATGGTGAGACTCCTTCTAGGACCATAATTCCCTCTGTTCTTCCATTCAGGTTCTGCAAAGCTGACACAGGCATAACATTTACATCACTGTCCAAGCTGAGTAAGCTTTGTGAGCTTTTAAAGAGAGTAACACTGTATCTTAAATTTTTTCTCATTTACATTAATGTCAGTAATCTATTCATATAAGACAACAGCTTTAAGAAAATTTTATATGCTTTTACTTTTTATTTTGTGTTTAAGGTTTGCTTCATTATTATTATCAAACCTTGTGACATTTGCTTTAAAGTATCAACTCCTTAAGAACAGGCGGTATTCGTTCTTTGTTTCAGTCTTCTCGTACAGCAATGATTTTTACCCACTAGGTTAGCAAATAAAAGTTGTCCATAGACTGACTGGCCCGGTGCTTCCAACAGAAATATAATGTGAGCCACATATGTAATTTTAAATTTTCTAGTAGCCACATTAAAACAGGGGAAGGAGAAATGAGGAAAATTAATTTTAATAATATATTTATTTAACCCAATATATGTAAAACCTTATCATTTCAGCATGTAATCAATATAAAAATTATTAATAAGATATTTTACTTTTTTTTTCATTCTAGGTCTCCAATTTAGACCCTAAATTCTCACTGGGAATGCTTGATCTGTATTTAGATTTCATAAAACTCACAGTTGATAAAAGTAGATTCTCATATTCAAATTGTTTCAAACGAAAAGTTTTCCAATAACTGAACTGAGTAATGATTTTAAATTTAAATTAACTAAAATTATCTAAATTAAAAGTTCAATTCTTCAGCCACATCTAAAGTGCTCCATAGCAACATGTAGCTAGTAACTACCCTATTGGACAGCAAATTTCTGGAATGACTGATATGTTCACTAATTTCAGTGAATGCCATTTGCTCCATATCCACAGAATATCTTTCTCCTCTAAGGGCAGAGGTGAGAGTTTTGAATGGTGGTTTTCAGTAGCTTTATGAGACTGCAACTATCTTTAGGGCAATTGGCAATGGGAGAAGGCATGAAATAAAAGATTCTAGTGCTACTTATACTGTATGATTTGGGGACAGTGAGAATTAAAAACTGAGAAGGGCAAAGTTCATGTTTTTGCCCTCAATGTTTTCTTCCTGTTTGTAAACCAGTTAAAAAATTAGAGTGATATTTAGGAAGCAGTGTAGTTTCATCAAGGCATCAGCCACAATGGCTAGTGTTTAGGAAGCTGGAGAACTAGGAAAAAGGATAAAAAGGAAAGAAATAATTTTTGTTCCCAGAAGCAAGAATGAGACAAGGATTTGAGTACTAGCCATTTATTTCAGAGGTGATTCCACGAAGCACTGGCTTCGATGTGGAGAAATGAGGCAGGGAATGGAAGGAGCCAATAAAGGGTTTGTGATCAAGCAAACTGAGCACTGTGGGTAACTGAGGCTCAGCTCTACCTGGGAACTCTGGGAAATGGTGAAGAGAATGTGCTGCAGAATTTTACCAGCACAGGGAGGAGGGAGCTGGGGATTTATACACCACCTTCCTTCAGTCATTAGTTCAGGACTGCTCCCTGGTGGTGTTACTTCCTCCTTTCTCTGGGCTTATGCCAAGGCAGAATGAAAACCAGTGGCCAAAGAAAGCAAGAGATAGGCAAAAAAGGCCAGGTGCTGGCAGTTAAAAGTCAGGACAATAAACACTAAAATGGTTAGGTCCGGGAGTATGGACAGATAACAGACAGCATCTAATTTAGACACTGATTTGTGGTGTAGAACGTATACAGCAAAGGATAGAGAGGTATGTTTCAGATCTATAAAGCTTTTCCAAAATGCATACTCAGTCGCCAAACTCTTCTCCTCATCTTGGATCTGAGACCCTATAAAACGAACCTTCTTTCTCCTGCCCTGAGAACTTCTGATGGAGAGTAGAAAGACCAAGGAGACTTATAGATTCTATCCACTTGCATGTTAGTCTAAAAGCATTTCATGATAGTTTTATCAAAACTAGTTGCTAGAATTTGTGTCAGACCAAAGGATATACCGAGCTTCCCAGTTTGGAGTTTGAGCTCTGATCTCGAAGAAAACTGTTTACTGTCCTCCAAGGTATATCACCAAGTCTGTCCCTCTTTTGACCCAAAGGTCAGATGGTAAATTGGTGTTGATTTTGCTGTTTGTTTTATATTTTCTCAATATGATATTAATAATTGGTGTTTTAACTGACTAATATTATTTGTTGAATTCATAGTCCATGTCATCTTACCAAGGGGAAAACTATGTGGGGATTCCCTTCTTCTAGAAACCCAAATAGTAAAATAGTAAAACTCAATTGGTCTAAATACAGGGATTTTCCAATCTGGGCTTCTAATGAAGGAAGTTCCCACATATAGTTTTCAAAGACTACTGCAGACAGCTTTGATGAATACTAAAAAGAAATATGGAGATAAATCAAGTAAAGCAATAAGACATTAAATAATTATGCAATGAATTGGGAATTCTAGATGACCTCTGCCAAACTAATAAATGAAAATTCTAAGAAGAGGTGATTCATGTATACCCTATTCTTAGCACAACAAATATATCCAGAAGCCCATTAAATCCAAGATGTTGTGATTTTAAAATTATAATTCTAGGTTCTTGCCATGCATTGTTAAACATAGTCTAAATGGGGAATCATTGATATGATTTTTTTGTCAGTAGCTGAAAGCAAAACAAAACACAAAGCCACATTTGCCTTAATTATGTGATTGTTTCCGACTAAAATTTGTACACCTTTATTTTTCATTACTTTGAGAGAGTAAAGTGAATTGGGCCATTCATTGCTAACCTGATTATGCTCATTTTTACTTTGAAGATTAATTTTCTATTGATCTGCCTCTGAATTTCCTTTCATTGATCAATGTAAGGTAGAAAGTTACCCCTTTAATGTTTCAGAAAGGAGAACTTATTGACAACTCACCCAGCTTGGTTTTTATTTTAATTTGTAAAAAGCTGCTGGGAGCAAAATAACAGAAATGGGTCGGCTTTTATAATGAAAATTCATTAGGTTAAAAGCTTACAGTTCTGAGGCCATGAAAGTGTCCAAATCAAGGCATCAGCAAAAATGCTGTCTCACCAAGTTGCAGCTATGGGTGATAAAGTACAAGGCAGTGCATAAGGCAGCTCTGCCTGTCTCTGCCTTCTCTTCCAGACTCACTTTCTCCCTGAGCTCAGCTGTGGGCCATCAGGCATATCAGGCATATGGCTCTTCTCTCCCCTCTCCTCTGGGCCTCATCTCTTTCAGCTTCTCGGGGTTCTCTTTCCTTGCCTCCATGCTCCACTGATTCCAGCCTCCAGCCTTCAGGACCTCTCTCTCAGCCTTTTGGGGTTTCTCTGTCTCTGCAGCTTTTTCCTGTGTGTCTTTGCATGTTTGTTCTGTTTATAAAGAACCCCAGTAAAAGGAGTAAAACCCACCCAGGGTCATGCCCTACTAAAGTTATCTAATCAAAAAGAAAGTCCCCTGACTAAATCTAAGCAAAGGTCTCATCTGCAATAGGTTTACATGCTCAGGAATGGGTTAGCTCTAAGGACATGATCTTTTGGGGTCCACCCAGCTTCAAACTGCCACAGGTTTCCTAACTCCTAGCTGTATAGAGGGGTCCCCATAGTATTCAGGTGCTCATCTGGGCCCTAATGGAAACAAGTCCTTCTTCCCACCCCTACCCTACCTTCTGTGTTCTAAACACAGGCTTTATATTATCTGGAATGTTTTTAATAGTTATTTGATAGATCATGTTTATGATGAAAATAGTAACAGTTAATATTTCTTGAGCACTTAGCTATGTTCTAGTTTCTTTACATGCATTATCTCATTTAATTCTCATACAACCCTTTGGACTAGATGTAATTACTATTAGAGTTTTGGAGATAATGAACGTGAAGCTTAAAGATTTGGTAAGTCTTCCAAGATCACCCAGATAAAAGTTATGGGAAATGATCCAGCTATTTAATTTCATTTACAAGAGTATTAGGAAGAGAGAAATGCTGGGGAATTTTGGTCTCTCATGATCTCCTTCTATTCTGTGATTCTACTGCTTTGTTCCTTAATGAGACTTACGTGTATATTGGTTTTGTCCAAACCAAAATTAGAATTTAAAACATTTTATATGTAAGCTGAATGTTTTTAAAGCACAAGTATATGCTTTAATAAAAAGTGAATTACTATAAAATAAATTTAGTAGTCTATGGCTTGTTTCATTTCAGCCTGTACACTATCGTATCATCTTTAACCACTTGAATTCTCACAAAACCTAAAAATAAATTATTTTCTAGCCTGACTTACTGAATATGTTCCAACAAAATGCAATAGGTGGAGATATATATCAAATAAAATACTTTGTCTTATATTCACCACTCTCCCTACAGTCATTATAAATTCATGGAAAATTTGACACACTCGTAGGACAGGAACATATATAAATTTCCAAAAAAGTATGAGACATGGATCATCTCAAGTATTGCTGAGGAACCAACCTCAGTGAGGTCATTAATTTACCAGAGCCATTCTAAGGAAAACAAAATTGCCTATTGTTAGCATCTCCTTTAAAGAGTTTTTGGCCTCATAAAAGGTAGTTGTTATTGAGTGTCTGCTTCTAACTATACTGACAAATCTCCACTTGGGGGATTTGGTGCATAATTAAAATTCACTTGAGTAACATCCAGCATTTGGCACATTTCAAGTACACAACAGAGATGCTCTCTGGTGGTCTAGTGGTTAGAATTTGGTGCCCTCAAGTTTGCAGCAGAAAATTGGAGGAGCACAGATGAACCAGTTTTTACCCAACAATTCAGGTAAAACTTTAATATTTTGAGTTTAGAGGTCTTTTGGAGAAACAATGTCAATCGGTTCACTCTCCAGGTTATCAGTTTGATTCCTGAATGGTATATTTCCAAATTCCTAAATGAGTCCTATTGCAAAGTCCAAAGATAATTTAATTTCATATGTGGCTTGATCAAGGCTCAAATTATTTCTGCCTTTTTTGTTGTTGTTGTTCTCCTTCCTCTGTGCTAGCTCTGTTGTTAGTGTTTTTCTCTCCTGTTGCTGTGATAACTTATCCTCACAGATTTTCCTATTTAAGACCAGCAGGAAAAGAGGACATTTGCTTCCCTCATGACTCAATTTTGAAAGTTCTGTTTGGCCTGCCCATTCCTGAGCCAGTGACCATGTCTAGTGGGGTGAATTGCACTGATTGGCTTAGGCCTTTGGCAGCAGAAAGGACATTTACTGCACTGTAACCACGGGAGAAGGGTGGGCCACATGCAACTCAATTACTATGTTTGGTGGTGAAACAGCAGTAATGATACTAATAAAAGGTAAGTACGAATTAATGCTTTTTAATATGGCAGCTAAGTGCTTCACTGTGAATTAGCTCTGGTGCATTTTCCTCAAGGACTTCTGAGGTATGATCATTAAGAATATGTGTGGGAAGGTGGAGTGAGAGGTTTGAGGAGAAACGTGAAAGCATTAAGTGGTCATATGGAGAAAGGATATGTGGGTCCAGAATACAGTAGAATGGGGCAACATGAGGTGTTGAATCAGCATGAGCATAGGAATCATAAATGTAAAATGAGGACAATTCAGATGACTTGTGAGATTTTTCTTTTAACTAAGTTCGCATGATCAAGTGGAAGCACAGAAAAAGTGAATTTTTTTGGGCAGGTTCCATGGAGAAATAGAAGAGCAGGGGAGCTAAGAGTGCTTATAATTATGGGCCATGTGATCTCGGCTGGGTAAGGAGAGACGTAAAGCCGGGAGACAGTTGGTGGATAGTAAGAAGGATTAATGAGCTAGAGAGTACCTGAGCAAGACATCTGGAAGACTAGGAAGTGGCACTTGGAAAGTGACATGTTTGAAATCAGGATTTTAGAGGTGGTGCAATTTCTGGTGGTGACAAGGTCCTGGGTAAGACAGTGAGAATATGTGCCTGAGATGGAGTGATGGGAAAGGTCAATGGAAAGGAGGAGGTTAAACCACTCACAGGCCAGGGTATTGGGTGGCTTATCCTTATGTATATTGAAATCCTGAAGAGGATGAGAAGAGTTTGGGTAGAGGTGAATATTATGAACTGGGAGCTAAAAGGGATGATAAAGGAGTGAATAGGAGGTTGGTAGGTGACAGTAAGGAGAAGGGAAGAAGGGTTATAAATCTAGGTGGAAGAATCTCAAAAGATAAGTGATGTGTGAAGGAAGATGGGATGGGGCTGGGAGTTATGGTCTGGAAGAAGCACAATGGAGCAGCTCATCAAACCATCTTATGCCTGAGAGGAAGATGGTTTAAAAAGTAAAGAAAAAGCACATCCCCTTGACCATAATACTGAGAAAGCAGTATCCTTATAGGGCAGCCAGATCAATCCAACCAAGGGGTGAAGAGATCATTCCAGGAAGAGACTGAGGCTATTGGGAAATTTGTTGATCCTGGACTTAAATTTCCACGAGTCAAAAAGGAAGGTTTTGGGAGGCAGGAGATAGGTAGGAAATTAAGTGGGTTAGATGATGTACAGAGCAGTATAGCTTTAAGGATATGGGTGATAATTCATGACCTAATTAATGACCTTCAGTAGTGTTTCAGCTAAACAGGGAATGGGGCGCACCTGAGAGGAGGGTGAGCACCCAGTAGTAGCACAGGAGGCCTGCCTAAAGGGAAGGAGTCACCAGGCATTCTGTGGTGCATGGAGCTATCCAAACTTAGTCATCTCTCTCCTTTAACTTTGGAGGAACAAGCCTAGGCTCTGGCCTTGGCTTTTCCCCAGTAAATGTGACCAGACAGTGTAGGTGATTCCACCAGGGATACTGTAGGCCTTCAATTACTAAAGAAAGTACAAAATGAATAGATACCACCTGAGAAAGAATGAAAAGATGACCACAAAGTAAGGGAAGAGTCTATACAATATGAGCTAGTTGTAAAAAAGAACCAACAATACTTAGTATGAAGAATATAATACTTTAAATAAAGAACATTGTATATAGGATAAAATAACAGGATGGATACAGCTAAAGACACATGTGTGAGCTATAAGATCTCCTTGAGAATCTCTTCCACAAGTCATCCAGAATGGATAAAGAGAAAATGTGAAATTAGATACCACTACACACCTATTAGAATGGCTAAAGTAAAATTAAAAAATAGTAATATTACCAAATACTAGCAAGGATGTTGAGAAACTGGCTCTCTCATACATTGCTGATGGGATGTAAAGTGGTACAGCCACTCTGGAAAACAACTTGGCACTTTCTTAAAAAAGAAAAATATATACGCACCTACCATATGACCCAGCAATTGCACTCCCAGGCATTTCTCCCAGAGAAATGAAAACTTATATTTATGCAAAAACCTGTACACCAGTGTTCATAGTAGCTTTATTCATAGTAGCCCAAAACTGAAATAAAAAGCACATATGCCTATCAATGGGTGAATGGTTAAACAAATTATGGTACATCCATACTATGGAATATACTCAGCAATTAAAGGACAAAATCACTGATATATGCAACAACTTGGATGGACAATTACAGGTATTAGGCTGAGTGAAAAAGCCGATCTCAAAGTGTTATACAATATATGATTCCATTTATATAACATTCTAGAAATGACAAAATTATAGAGATGGAGAACAGATAAGTGGTTGTTAGAGGTTAGGGAAGGGAAAAGAACTATAAAGGAGCAGCATGAGGGAGTGTTTTTGTGGTGATGGAATATTTCAATATCTTAATCATGGTGGGGTTAATAAACATGTGATATATTTGCAAAGATGTAAAAAAAAATAAATCAATGCATGCAAAAACTGAAATCCAAGCAAGTTCTGTAGTCTGGTTCATTGTATTATACCAATCAATTTCCTGGTTTTGATAATGTGTTATAATTAAATAAGATGACACCATTGGAGGAAGCTGGGAGATAGGTACTTTTGCCAATTTATAATTATTTCAAAATTAAAAGTTTTTAAAAATTAGGTGAAAAGAGTATAAGAAATATGGAGGATATGGTAAGTGCCACTCTTTTTGAATAAATTATTAAGACAAATATTTCAGAGTGAAGGAAAAATGGAATACCTCAGATTGAAAGAGTTGTGTAGTACAAAACTAAATGATGAAAAACTCTTAACTAGGCATACCAACATTTAAAAACATCAAAAGCGATTCTAAAAGATAACTCCAAAAGGTTACAAAGAGGAAGAACAGATAATTCCAAAAAACAAAATCGCAATGATAGCAGACTTCTCAACAGCAACAAAAATGTAAGTGATATAGCCATCTTAAAAACATGTATAGTAAACTATACAAAGTAAAATATTTCAAGGTGCGTGTGACAGAGCTTCAGAAAAAAACAAATTGATAAGCAGTTGTAGTTAGACATTATAACACACCCCTTTCAGCTAAAGTAAAAAAAAAAAAAAAAAAGCAGAAATATGGAAGATATAGTACAATTAATAAATTTAATCAATGAGATATGTATACCCAACTGTGAATTTGCAAATGGAAAAATGTATTAGGTGATTATGCATCAACATCGACTTAAATAATGTTTATTAGGAGGTTTATTCTTAGGTATTTTATGACTTCTGTTGCTTTTGCACATAGATAATGTTTCCCAGGACATTTTCTAGATAGGTATTTCTGGTGTATAGAGATTTCGTCATTTTTCTATGTTCATCTTGAATCTTATATTTTACAAGATTCTTCTAATCATAATAGCTGAATTATCTTGGCTTTTTAAGATGGTCATATCATCCCCAAATAATGACAGTTTGTACTCTTCCTTTCCAAAATATACCACCTAATTTCTTTGACTCATTCCACCAGTTAGTGCTTCTACTATAAATGTTGGCACATCCTTGTCTTATTCCTGATTTTAATTGGAAAGCATCTCATTTTTTTCCTGTTTAATGTAAAATTTCTGGAAGGTGCTGTTTATCATATTAAGATGATTCTGTTCTACTGCGCTTAGTAAGAATCAGGAATGGGTGCCATCTTGAACAGATGATGGCGTCTTCTATAGGAAGCTGGCTACTCCACATCTCTATTTGAAGGCAGAGAGAAAGGGGATGGGATCTGGGGAGCATACCCGCAGTCCTTTTAAGAATAAGACCCTGGAGTGACATACATCATTTTTGCTCACATTCCATTAGCCAAAAATTAATTACATGGCCACATCTAGCTGAAAAGGAGCCTGGGAATTGACACCTTTCCCTGAACAGCCTGTGCCCAGCTAAAACACCAATACTGTGGAAGGGGAGACCGTATTTGAAGGACAACTAGCCATTTCAAGATATTCATCTTTTATTCCTTTAATTTGTGTATGGACTAAAAAAAGCATTAATATATTTTTCTAATGTTCAATCATCCTCACATTCCTAGGATAATTCCCACTTGATCATGAAGATGTTCTTCCTAGATTGTTGGCTTCTATTTGTGAGTGCTTTACTTAGGATTTTTACATCTGTGTTCATTAAAAATATATTTTAGTTGATGCAAAAGTAATAACGTTTTACATTTATATGCCACTTTGTAGGTTTTAAAATCATTTCACACACACTGTCTCACTTGAGAATAGATGATATGCAGGAGCTGACTATATATTTTTGAAAGTAGGTAAATGTATAAATAGAAAATATCTATAAATGACACACTGCAGGCTTTTCTTCTTATTGTCTGAATTCCAGAGTTCCATTAGTGTGCATAAAGTAAGTATTAGGGTAGAGAAAGAACCGAGAATAGGCTTTTTAACCACATGTACCCAGGAGGGATTGCTAGCACCCTACAGGATGCACAAGTAAGGCTGCGGGCTCTGTAAAACACCTAGCATTCTCCTGGTGTTCTATTAATGCAACGTTTACACAACCTGGTTTTGAATTTATATGTAAAGGATTTCCTGGTTATTAAGCATTCTTTGGCTTTCTCAACTTTTGTTTTGATTCCTTACGGATCTGCATATACCACATTAGATAACAGCAATCAAGCACTATCATGGGAAAAGGAAGCACTAAAAGTACAGGATGCGCCTGCTGTGTTGTCTGACAAGCCAGATCATATTTGTCCTAGTCACACATACTCTCATAGGGCTGAAGAGGCTTTTTTCCTGAATACATAATAATTATATAACTGCAATCACTCAGAAGTATAAAGTGACTTTGGTGGGAAAATAGATGGTTGGCTGACATAATTTTGCAAAAAGAGGCACTCAGCATTAGTGATTAGGCCTCACAGTCAACATAGAATTGCCCAAATACTGGGTCCTCTTTGTAGATTACCCATAGAAAATATGCTATTTGTTACTTCTTCTCCTCCCTGAGCTCATAGCCTCCAGGGTATCAGAGATCAGACACTTTAGGCAACAATGAACTCTAAGATCATTCTGCTGGGCTTTCAGTTCTCTCTCCCACTCTCCTCCCTCCTCTTTCTTTCTCTCTCTGTCTACCCCCCTTCCCCCCACATCTCTCTCCTCTTTACTCCCTTCCTTCCCCCCCCCCACACCCATAGGAGCATTTACACTACAATATACCTGGGGATCTGCCAGCTACCCATTCCAAATGAAGCAACTATCAGAATTGTCTTATCACTCACATTGGTGTACGTCTCATTTGGACAAATTAGATTCTGCAATAACTTTTTTGCCCTAGATTTTGTGCATAGGTCAGACTGACCAGATAATTCATCCAAATCCCTTTACTTTGTACCATTTTTAGATACCCTAAATTCCTAAATTCTTATGACCATTTCTATTGAGATAAATACAAATCCCCAGTATGCTTTTTACCATGCACACTACACAGGACTGATGCACACAGATAAATATAACAGAATCCTATCTATTTTCACCATCATCAGCCCTAGAAATTCATTATGAATATTGAAAAGGAATAAAGTAGAAGTCCAGATTAATAGAATTGCCCCAGCGCAGTTTGCACTCTGACTTTCCAGGTGGGTCTCTTAGTTCATGAAGGTTCAAGAGTGATTTGAACATTTATGTAATCTAAGCATATTTTAAAATATAAAAAAAATTTTTTGAAAAAAAAAGAGTGATTTGAACAACACGAGTTGGGTAACTAAGCACTTAGGCTTAAAGTAAATGTTTTAAGATAAGTTAATTATACTTTACCTTTCAAGGAAAGAAGAATGTTTTCTCAGGCCTCTAAAAATGGATGATGAATAAATTAAAGCTTTGTGGATATCTAAAATTTGTTTATCTTTTTTTGTTTGTTTATTTTTAAAATGCTGAAGCAAGTCTCTATGGTCTCTTAAGTATAAGTAGATAAAAGAAAAATTGGTAGTGGGAGGAGATGGTTAAATAGAAAAGGAAGATTTAGACCACCAGATAAGTGAATACATTGAAAGCTATACAACTAAAAGAGCATGACACGGGTTCAAGAACACATAGTTCAACTTCACAGGAAAAAAACAAATCCAAAAGTAAACCCAAATAAATCCTTGAATTTAGGGGGAAAAAAAATGGATCCTAATCCCTCTTCTCTCTGTCTCTCACATATTATAAGAGCTCAATAAATAATGTGTTGTTATTAAAACATATTAAAAAATAGAATAACAAAGAGCAAAAAAGAAAAAGAAAAAGAAAACACAGCCAGGCTGTTCATGTTTAAATGTCAAAAGTAAAATTGTAACATTTCTGGAAGCAATGTTGGGTGAGTATTTCTATATTCTTGGGTGAGGAAGAGCTCTCTAAGCATATTAGAAAAACTGGAAGCCATAAGGGAATATATTAATAAATTCGACTCCTTAAAAATATAAAACTTATGCGTGTCTGAGCATACAAAGTCTCATAAATAACACCAAACCCGCCTCTCAAAAAAATCCAATTCTGGAACCTTGAATATACATGCATAAAGAATATAAATAAGGGAATAAATTAAATGAAAAATTATGATTCTACTATTAGTTAAATATTTACAAAATAACTACAGTGCTGAGATGAGCCCCATCAGGCCAGATTAATCCAGTATACAAAGAAGATCGTGTTTCTGTAGGTCCAAAACCTGCCAGCATCCTTAATCGTCACAAAACCTCAGACCACAGTCAGCCATTAGCCAGAGTAAACATGAAAAGTGAAGAATTGTCAGTAAATCCTGCAAAGTTGAAATTCAAGCCATCAGATTCAGTAATTCCCAGAAATAACAGCCAAGCCAAAATACTACATGACTTTATGATTTTACAATTGGACCAATGCAAGATTTTAGGAATTTTTGTCTATCATTGATATAACACAAGTAGACATCTTTGTATGGAGTTAAATTTTTAAAGTATTTTTCAAGCCTAAGTGAAATGGCATCAAGGAATTTAGGATTGAAAACCTGCATAGAGGTCAAGGTCAAGTGAAATCTCTAAGTAACTTCTAGAAGACTTGTAACACCCAGAGCAAATGTCGTCTGGTTCTTCTTTCTAGCTGACTGGCATCAGAATGTGAATAAGGCCAGCTCTAAGCAGCAAGGGCAGTGTTTAATTTTATCCTGAATCTACAACATCCTAGTTGCAGCTTTTTGCCCCCTGTGATTTGTATTCACCCAGATATTGGGGTATTTCCCCTATGGAAGTGGGCCAGGGGACCCTGATCATCTTCTCTCTTTCTCCATGCAGAGCTTGGCAAGCATGGATTGAAACTGAGCTGATCCCTGATAATCTATTCCCATCACTGGGCTTACATTTTTTAATTGATATTCTGTTCCATGTATCAGCCACAATGGCATGTTGGTTGGTTTGGAGCTGATAGCATGTCCTTACGAGAGGCCTCCTTGTAGGGTCTCTTTGTCCTCTCTGGCCTGAGGATGCTGCCCCAGAACTCCTCACCAAGAAGCTGTGCCCCACACAGTGCCATGAAGAATAGGGACAGTGACCCAGGTAACTCAGGCCTGAGAAAATTACCACCTTTGCTTCAAAGTGTCCAATAGCAGGGTCAATGTGGTGGGAGTGTTTGAGAATGGAGGGACAACGCTCCTGCAGAGATCCATAAAACACCACCGCCATCTTCCTTCTGCTTGGATCAAAGATACAAAAGCTGTTTCTATTGAATTAGGTAAAAATAAGCAGAAAATAGTTCCGAGACCATTATTTTATGTTGGCAAATTCTATAACAGCTTCTTCAGAAACTCTTTTTTTGGTGGCTTGTGTACTCACTGTAGGAGAAAATTGCCAGGGAATGATTAACTAGGGAGCTGTACTTGAGTGGTCCCAGTGTCCGTGTGGGGATAGAGGAAGCTCTGTCAGGTAGAATCTGTCTTGGCTTTTACCTTTTTGCCATGGGGTTGGGAAGAGCCTTTACCTCTCCCCAGGAGGTCTGTGGAATGTAGTGTATAATTGCAAACTGGATGAGTTTGGAACATCCACCTTTACCAGACTGAACCCAGGGGCAGCACCTTAGAGAGCTGAAAAGAGAGTAGTTGGACAGAATGTGGTCATGACCTGGCCGGTGCCAAAATCATGAATTAAATTGTTGTGTTTTTTTCTCTCACATTCAGGAAAGCAGCAAGCTTAGATAGCTGAAGAAAGAGAAAATTTGACTCATTTTCCTGCCTTGTTAGCAGGGCACAGAATTGTCAAAGCAGCATCATCGTTTAGTCAACGCAGACGTTTTACTGTGGTTCTCCCCCACCTCTCTCTCTCTCTTACCCTTATGGCCTCTGCTTTGTCCCTCTCACACCAGGTGTAGAAGACATAGTGGCAATAATGATCCCTGAGCCAAAAGGGAAGGAGATAGTGAGCCTGCTGGAAAGAAACATCACCGTGACGATGTATATCACCATCGGAACCCGGAACTTGCAGAAATATGTGAGCCGCACCTCGGTGGTGTTTGTCTCCATCTCCTTCATTGTCCTGATGATCATTTCTCTTGCATGGCTGGTCTTTTACTATATCCAGAGATTTCGATATGCAAATGCCAGGGACAGGAACCAGGTGAGTAGCGTACTTAAAAATATAACTTTTAAAATGTATTGCCAAAGTGATACATGGTATTCTATAAACTTTGGAAATTCCAGAAAATATCAAGACAAAAACAAAATTACCTCTAATAGCCCCACTCAAGGTAAAGCCTTATGTTATCAAGTTAACATTTGTTGTATGGTTTTCACATGTTTTCCAGATAGACCTATTTTGATCTTTTACTAGTATTGTCGTGTAAAATCAAAGTGTCTTGTCCCAGATACCTATTGCTCATTGTTTTGGACAATTATTTGTTTAAATAGTTATATAATAAAGGGGGAAGTGAGCTAAGAGTGTCAATGTGATGTGTAAAGAGCAATTATGTCCTTGTGAACAGAAGAAAAACTAAAAGGCATTTTAAAAAGCAATTAATTTTTGAAGAGATAATATATACACATCATATATAATGCCAAAGGTACAAACAGTATATAATGAAAAGTAATTGCCTTCCCATCTCTGTCCCTCAGATGCCTGGTGCCTCTCTGGAATGTCCCCTCTTCCGGGAATATTTTATGGACATAAAAGTACATATGCTGTGGAGCGGGTGGAGCTCAGTGGTTGTGCTTCACATGTACGAGGTCCTGATTTCAATCCCAGTACCTCCTTAAAAAAAATCCATATGCTTACATAGATATTTTTTAAACAAATGGTAGCACATTTAATTCTGTACCCTTCTTTCTCAACTAATCTTGGAGAATGTCTTAGAAATTAATCCGTGTCAGCATACAAGCCAAACTTCTCATATCTAATGTCTGCATAACATTTCATTGTCTGGATATGTCATGTTTATTTAACCAGTCTCTTATTGATGAATATGTTTTCTCTTAAAACACACACACACACACATGTACACATGACACGCACATTTGTGAGTATATCTGTAAGAGAAATCCTGGAGGTTTCATTGCTGGGGCAATGGAATGTGTATTTTAAACTGTGATAGATATTACCAAATTGTCTGCCAAAAAAGGTTGAACCAATTTAAAGTTTAACAAATGATGTATGAAAACTATTATTTCCCTATATCCTCACCAAAAGGATGGTACAGCTTTTGGTGTTTGCCATTTGATTGGTTAAAAATGTTATCTCACAGGCCACTTCAAATTTTGTCAAAACCTGCAAAAGTGTACAATCTAAAATGTAAACCATAATGTAAACCATTGACCATGGTTAGTAGCAATGCTTCAATATTTGTACATCGATTGTAACGAATGTACCATCCACATGTAAAATGTTATTAATAGGGGAGAGAGGTAGAGGGGGAGGACATTGGGTATATAGGAATCACCTGTATTTTCTATATGACTTTTATGTATCCTAAAGCTTCTTTGAATATAATTTTAAAAATAAGACACTGGGGGAATATATGGGAGAAAATGTCACTGTACATACAAGACAAGAGATCTTACAGTGATGAAAGACAATGTCTAAAAAAATTTTTTTAATATTTCAAATTGTTTTAAATTTTTTTGTATTTTTTTTTAAGTATTATTTCGTTTTCTTATTAATTTTATTTGGTTATTTTGTTGGCTTCATTTTTGGAGAGGTTTTGGATCACAGGAGGGTCACAACAATGGCAGGGGAGGATCACTGATGTGGGGTATCAGTAATGTGGGGATGCATAGGAAGGGGTTCACCTGGACATGCCTCTAAGACATATGAATATATCCAAGTGTTCATGGGACATTATCTCTGTGGGTAGAGATCCACACAATAACCAAAAGAATATTGAATTCCCATCCTGGGGAGCCCTGCTACATTCTCTAATGGGACAGCAAGAATCCCCCAAGTGCAAGGGCAATGTCTAGTGAAGGAAGACAGACCTTTATGCCAGGTCCTTGACATTGATGATTGTACTTATGAACCTTTTCTTGTGAAACTGGAACTTAGCCTAGTATTACATACTGCCTAAGAGTTACCTCCTGAAAGCCTCCTTGTTGCTCAAATGTGGCCTCTCTCTAAGCCAAACTCAGCATATAAATGCAATACATTCCCTCTCAGCATGGGACATGACTCTCGGGGATGAGCCTCCCTAGTACTGAGAGATTATGACCAAACACCAACTAGCAATGCATCTGGGAAAAGACCTTGACCAAAAGGGGGAAATGGTAAGTACAAATGAGTTTCTATGGATAAGAGATTTCAGAGTGAATCAGGAGGTCATTCAGGATGTTATGCTTATGCAAGTCTCAGCAGGATCTCATTGACTGCCACAGTAAACAGTGCCTCAAATAACAGGGCTTCTGAGGGCTCTAGAGACACCCAGAAACTATAAGCAGGGCAGACAGCTCAGGAATTCGGCACCCTGTCAGTGGGCCTTACTTTGGAATTTATGCTCCCCATTATAACAGAGGTAGACTCATTTATAGGTTCTTTACACATGGCTCTTCTGCTCCTTTTATTTGAATCCATAATTAGCACTATATTTGATAAATACATGTCCCAGAGACTTAAATCTTTGATCTGTTCATGTACCAGTTGAACCCTGAATTTCAGCAGAGTTGCAATACCTACTCTCCAGTTCATTGGACTCACCCAGGACAACTAACAAGGAGATAATGATGGACAATGCCCATTCCAAGGAACAAAAAGTATATGCAACTGCAAGCAAGATAGCTCCATCCATCTGCCCCATGGGATCTAAACCCCCTCTCAATTAGAAGCAGAGGGAGCATCACCATCCCCAAATCCTTAAGACTGGGGAATCAACAATGGACTAAAGTAGACTTATTATTATTCTACCATAGACTTATTATTCTAGTGATGGAAGAACTCTTATCATTAATGTAAAGGCAGTGGTCACCAGAGTTTCTGAGGGATGGGAGAGGGAAGAATAGGTGTAATATGGGGGCATTTTCAGGACATTGGATTTGTCCTACATGACATTGCAGTGATGGATACAGTCTATTGTATATTTTGCCATAACTTACAAAATTGTGTGGGACAGAGTATAAACTATAATGTAAACTGTAGTCCATGGCTAGTAGCAATGCTTCAGTATGGGTTCATCAATGGTAACAAATGTACTACGCTAATGAAGGATGTTGTTAATGTGGGAAAGTGTGGGAGGGGGAGGAAGTAGGGCATATGGGAACCCCATATTTTTTTTTTCTTATTTTTTTAAAGATACTTAGATTACACAAATGTTACACAAAAAATATAGGGATTCCCATATGCCCTGCTCCCCATACCTTCCACACCCTCCCACATAAACAATATCCTTCATTAGTGTGGCACATTCATTGCAACTGATAAAAGGATCCTGGGCCCTTGCCATTGAGCATGGACCATAGTTCATATTGTAGTTTACAGTCTCTCCCACACAATTCTGCAGGCTATGGGATAATATACAATGTCCTATATCTGTCATTGCAATGCCATTCAGGACAATTTCCAAGTCCCAAAAAAGCTCCCACGTTACACCTTTCCCTCCCCCTGCCCCCAGAGCCTCCAGTGGCCACTGCCTCCACATCAATGCTGTAATTTCTTCCATTGCTAGAATCACAACAAGTCTATAATAGAATATCAGTAAAGTCCACTCTAGTCCATAGTTCATTCCTCAATCCTGAGGATTCTGGGATGGTGATGTCCACTCCACCACTAACTGAGAGGGGGCTTCGATCCCATACAGCCCATGGATGGGACTCTCTTGCTTGCAGTTGTAGGCGCTCTTGTTTCCTTGGTATGGTGGTTGTCAGTCCTCACCTCCTTGTTAATTGTCCTGGGTTAGATCAATGAACTAGAGAGTAGGTGTTGCAACTCCACTGAGGCTCAGGGCCCAGCTGGCACATAGACAGCCCAAAGATTCCAGTCTCTTGGACGTACACCTACCAACTCCAGCAACCAACTATAGGTTCAAATAGAAGGGACAGATAAGCCATGTATAAGCCATAACTGAGTCAGGAGCACTCTCAGAACCACAAACTCAAAAGAAGAGCCCACTGGCAAGTCACCAAACTCCAGAGCTATCTGCCTTGACCATAGGACCTGGATGTCTCCAGAGCCCTCAGGAGCCCCCCTATTTGAGGTAGTATCCACTTTGGCAGTCTATGAGATCCTGCTGAGATGTGCATAAGCATTACCTCTGGGATGACCTCCCGACTCACTTTGAAGTCTCTTAGCCATATAAACTCATTTGTCTTGACCTTTTCCCCCTTTATTCGAGGTCTTTTTCCAGTCGCATTGGTAGTTGGTGCTTGGTAGTAATCCCTCTAAGAAAAGGATTGCATGTTTCTTTTTTTTTTTTCAGGAGCTACCAGGGATTGAACCCAGGACCTCGTACATGGGAAGTATGTGCTCAACCACTGTGCTACATCCACTCCTCTTATATTTTTAATGTAACATTTATGTAATCTAAAGCTTCCCTTAAAAAAAATAATAATTAAAAACAAACAACAACAACAAAAATGGTATCTCAGAGAGCAGATGTTGCTCAAGTGGTTGAGCGCCTGCCTCCCATTTACGAGGTCCTGGGTTCGATCCCCAGTACCTCCTCAAAACAAACAAACAAGCAAACAAACAAACAAAAAAACAACTCTTATTAGGGAACAGATGTAACTCAGTGGTTGAGTGCCTCCCTCCCATGTATGAGGTCCTGGATTCAATCCCCAGTACCTCTTTTTAAAAAAATGGCATCTCATTTTTCTTATTGCAAACAATGTTGAGTATCTTTTCAACTATAATAGAAAATGTTGATTTTTTTCTTCTATGATGTATCTGCTTATATTATTTGGCTACCTCTCAAAAGAATTGTTGGTTATTTTCTTCTGATGTGTATAAATTTTTTATAGGTCAAGGAATTTAACTCCTTTATGTGATATGGGATTCAGTTTTTCCCTCAGTTTGTCATTGTCTTTGATTTATCTATGGTGTTTTTTTGCCATGCAGAAATTTCTGGTTTTCACATAACAAAATTTATCAACCCTTCTATATAGTTTTCTATAATATCTCTTCTAGGCCAAGACTATAGGAAAAATTCATGTTTTCATCCATTACTTTTTAAATTTCATGTCCATGGTTAAATCTTTAATCTATAGAGAATTTATTTCAGTGTAAATAATGAAGTAGAGAGTCAACATTATTTTTCTTCAGATGATCTACCAGTTTGTATAACTGGTGATATTTGTTGAATAATTCATCTGATGTTCAGTGTCCCATTTAGCATGTGTTAAATTCCTCTTTGTGTCTAGTTCTATTTCTGTCTCTCTAAACTGTACCATTAATCTATCTGTCTATACATATTCCAGGAATATACTATTTTAAGTACTCTAGTATTGAAATATTTCATGTTTGTTCGTGCTAATCTTTCTTTATTACTCTAGTTTTTCAGGATTTTTGCACTTTCTTTGTTTATCTTTATGTGAACCTAGAACCAGTTTATCTGGTTTATAATCCTTACTTATTTTAATTATGGCAGCATTAAATTCCTGGAATAATTTAAGAGGAAATTTATAACCTCGTAATGTTGAATCTCCCTATACAAGTGTAATATATATTTTTCTCTTTATTTAACTCATGTTTTTGTCCCCTAGTACCTTTGTAAATGTATTTTTTATTAGAGAAGTTATAGAATTACAGAAAAATCATGCAGAAAACACGGAGTTCCCATCTCCCATTCCATTATTAACATCTTGAAATGGAGTAGGGCTACTAAATTCCCTAGTAGCATTTAAAAATATTTGTATTAAATCTTTCACATTCTTCTTATGTTTATTCCTAGGAATTTAATCATTGTGTTGCTGTTATGAGTGAAATCCCCTTTTTCATATAGGAGGGGTTCTGGTTTTTTGTACCTAACTGCCTTGTTATTATTACAATAATAATAATAATTTATAGTGCTTATATGCAGGCATGTTCTAAGAGTTTATGTATATTTACATACTTAATCCCTTTGCTAACCCCATAATAGATCATTTTACCATCCCCATTTTACAGAGGAAACTGAGCACAGGAATGTTAAGTAACTTGCACAAGGCTACAAAACTTGTTGCTCACGGAACCAGCATTTGAACTAGCAGCAGGGCTCCAGAGACCATGCTCTTAACCATTACACAGCAGTACTTGTGATTATTTATATTAGTTTTTCTTGATTATATTAATAATACCCATGGTTAGTGATAATTCTTTCAAAATTTTAAATCTCTTTTTCTTTTTAAAAATTTTCTATAGCTTCTGGATCAATTTTTTAAACATTGCTTTTTTCGTTTTCTGATCCTCAGAGTGATATATGTTCATTCTAAGAAATTTTGGAAATCATTGAAAAATACTAACAGAAAAGACAAATTGCCCATTCATTAGCCTGCTGAATTAACAACTGAGTAAATTATCTTTCAATTTTTATAACTTCTTATATTTATATTCATTAAATTGTCATTATATGTGTGTCTATGTATGTATGAGATGCAAACACATATACATGTAAGTTTTGTGTTCTACTTTTTATTAAGTGCTGAGCATTTCCTCCTATCATTAATCTTTGAAAACATGGTTTTCAGTGGGTACACAGTCAAGTTCCACCACTTACCAAAAGTGGGCAACTTCTTTATGCTTAAATTTTCTAAATTAAATAGGAGTGTACCTTCTTTAACTTCTTTATGCTTAATTTTCTAAATTAAATAGGAATATACCTTCCTCTTATGGTTATTGTGAGGATTGGATGACTTAATGTATATTATTTTTTAAAGCCACTGAGCATATTATGAATTGCTTATTAAGCTCTCAATAAATGGTATCCATTATTGCAATCCAATTTCAGAATATTCTGAACTCAAGTGAGCACTTAATACCTGTTACATACAAAGCACTGAAAATGGACGTAGAACTAATATGTTCAGTTCCAAAGGTTCCTATGGGGTTACATATGAAGAAATTGTAAATGTAAATATCAGTTATTTTAAAGATAACCAACGAGCTAATTAGACAATGATAAGTAGAAATGGCATGCCTATATTTTTGAGCGAATAGACAATTAAAGCAGTCATTAGGCAGTTGAGACAAGGATGAAATTTTAAACTTGAATTAATTGAGTAATAATTTCAGTCAGCATTTCACTTTGTGCAGGTAGATATATCTTATATGTCTATCTAGACATGTACATGTGTCTAGGTGTATGTGAAAAAACAAAGTGGAAGTTGACGGTATAGATGTGATTCAAGAGATTTAAATATTTACTCTGCTCCCGTTTTATTAACTTTCCTTAAATTATAGGTTGTTACTCTTAGAGTCACTCGGTGAAGTAAGCTCATGTTAAAAGTTACCACTGTTTCCTGAGCAAAATTGATGCTATAGTTTAGCCCTCTAATAGATGGAATAGGAACATATAATTTCCCATAGAAAAAAATATTTCTCTTTTCATGGGTGGAGCCCATCTCCATTCAATAGAAAGGTACAGCTGTGAAGCTATATCTTTAATAAGTTTTAGGTTAACTTAAATCATTTATTTTTATTACAGTATTATTGGCAGTTCAAAAAGAGTGACTCTCAGGTTAGACATCAGCTCACAGCCTGAAATGGATTAATATCAAAGCCGTTAATCTTACATTGGTGAAGTATCCAACTTTTCAAGTACGTGAAAGAGAGACTGACCTTGAATTAGCAGATGAGCACCAACTCTAGTCTCTCCTTGGCTTTGTGAAGATCACAAGGAAAGGACAGTCCCCAGCATCTTCCATGCTTGTTACCCTTTTCATTTCAATGCGGTTCCCATGGAGTAAGATCTGCAGGGTGTTCTCTGCATTGGTAGTCCCACAGAAGGTCTTTTATTTATTTATTTATTTTTATTTTATTTTATTTTACTTTATTTTATTGTGGGTAAAATCAAATTTTTCACAATACAAACCATATTTATAAAATTATATATAAATATATATGCATATATATGCATTTGCTTACATAAATGTTATTTTTTTCTATATATTTTAAAAGATCCTTAGATTACACAAATGCCACACAAAAACCATAGGGATTCCCATGCAGAAAGGTCTTTTAGACAGTGACATGGAGAAGGCTACAGCTGAAAGTGGAGAAGGGGGTTTGGCTGGCTGATCATGTTTCCTAAAGTGATTATACCAAGACAAATCTAGTGCAGGGTGGTAGTTACAGGCATCAGTTTTGGAGTCAGGAGGGTCTGGATTCAAATCTTTGCTCTGGCACTTCCTGGTGTGTGACCTTGGCGAGTTACTTAACCTTTCCATGCCTGCGTTTCCTCACATGCAAAGTGGGAATGATAATGTGTCAATCTCATTCATTGGCTCAAATAAGAAAAACGTGTGACATATTATTAGAGGATTATTAACTGGATCACTTTTAATGGATAAAGCAATTTTTGGAAAATTGTGCAAGAGCTGGAGATAGAAATGTGAGGGTCATCAGTATGTGAGAGCTATTTAAAGTGCTGGAACAGGGTAAGCTCACCTGGAGAGTGGGTATTCCAGAAGAAGAATGAAGACTGAGCTTGGGTTGCTTTAATGTAGCCTTGCCCCCTTCCCAGTCTTTCTCCCTCTATCATATTATTTTATGGATTCAGTTTGTTTTCTTCCCATTTTTTATCACTATCTGATACTATTCTCTCCTTGCTTTGCGCCTTGCCTTCCAGTGCACACAGGCACTCTGAGAAATGGAAACAGGGAGGCTGGTTTGCACAAGAGCAAGCACTGCCTCCCATTCCATGTAGTGCCACCGCTCCGGTGTTCAGGGTTAATTGCTCTACAACCCTCTGCTTCGCTGGTGATGCTTTTCTTTTACATAGCCCAATTGTCTTTTTGTTGTTGTTGTTACTTATTTCCTTCTTTATTGACCTTTCTCAAAATATATGATTAATTCAAATCAGGGCTATCTAATACAAACTATATTTTAAAACATCTAGTAGAGTAAGTTATCTATGTTGCTCCAGTCTCTTCTCAACATCAATGTATTTTATATCCATTTATAAAACCCTTAAGCTATTTTATCATGTTACACCCCCCTTAAATACTTTATTAGGGTGAATGGACATATCCATTTCTAGGAGTCATTCACGAACTCTACTTTTCATTCTCTCTTTTTTTTTTTGGTTGTCATGGTTGTTGGTTTTTTGTTTTTTGTTTTTTTTTGTAAAATGATATATAAATATATATGCATATATGTGCATTTGCTTACAAAAATGTTATTTATATATATATAAATATATTTTAAGAGGTGCTTAGATTACCTAAAATATTACATGGAATCCACCGGGATTCCCATGTTGCCCACCTCCCACACCTCCCACCACATCCCACACAAACATCTCCCATAAGTGTGGCCCACCACCCTCAATGGACTTACACATCCTGGGGCCTTGCTACCAACCATAGACCACAGTGCACATCGTAGACCACACTCTCTCCCACACAGTTCTGAGTGGTGTGTGCTGATTTAAAATGGCCTACATCCGTTGCCACAACGGTACTCAGGACAACCTCCAAATCCTAAAGAAGCCCCTGTATTTCAACTGCACATCCCCTCCCTGCCCCGAAAGTGTCAAGTGGCCACTGGCTCCACCTCACTGTTATAATTTCTTCCATTGCTAGAATCACCATATGTGTACAACAGAATACCATCAAGTCCACTCTAGTCCATAGTTCTTCCCCCAATCCTGAGGGGACTGGGATGGTGATGTCCACTCCACCTCCAAGTGAGAGAGGGCTTATATCCCATGGATATGGTGGGTGGGATGATCCTGCCTGCAGATGCAGGCCTTCTCCATTCCCTGGGCTGGCCGTTGCCCATCATTGTCTCCTCGCCAGGTGACTTGGATGAGTCCATTGAGCTGTAAGGTAGGAGTTGCAGCTCCACCGAGATTCCACGCACACCTGGCACATAGGTAGGCCAGAGGCTCCAGTCTCTGGAAGTATACCTAAAAACTCCAGCATCACATATAGGTTTGAATAGAAGGGACTGATGAACCATGTGCAGGGAGGACTTATTTGAGTCCAATTCTGTCACTCTCAGGAGCACAGATTCCAAAATAGATCCCACTGATAAGGCGTCAGTCTCTGGGGCTATCCCCCCTTATATAGGACCTGAGTGTCTCCAGAGCTCTCAGGAGCCCCTCTGTGTGCCATGATAGGCACTTTGACGTTCTATGAGCTCCTACTGAGGTGTGCGTAAGAGTTGCCTCTGGGATGACCTCCCGACTCTCTTTGAAGTCTCTTAGCCACTTGAACTCATTTGTCTTTACCTTTTCCCCCTTTTATTCAAGGTCTTTTTCAAATTGTGTTGCCAGTTGGCACTTGGTATTAATCCCTTGTTGCCAGGGAGGCTCCTCCCCCGGAGTCATGTCCCACGTTGGGGGGAAGGTGATGCATTCATATGCTGAGTTTGGCTTAGAGTGAGGCCACATTTGAGCAACAAGGAGGCTCTCAGGTGGCAACCCTTAGGCACCCCACAACAGCAAGCTAAGTCTCAGTTGCAAGAGCAAAGAATCACAAGGGTAGTCATCAATAAAAAGAACTCATCAGGGAAGCGGCTGTGGCTCAATCAGTGGGGCTCCCGTTTGCCATATGGGAGGCCCCGGGTTCTGTTCCCGGGGCCTCCTGGTGAGGGCGGGCCCGCCCGCACGGCGTGGTTGGCTGACCCGGCGAGCACAAGCAGCAAGGGGGGGATAAATGAATAAATAAATAAAATCTTAAAAAAAAAAAAAAAAAAAGAAAAAGAACTCATCAGTGGGTCATCCTCTTTTGACAGACACTGTCCCTGCACTCAGAGGACTATTGCTGCTCTCTTGGAGACTGTGGCAGAGCTCTCCAGGCTAGGAATTCAGATTCCCTCATTTATTGTGTGATTGTCCGCCCATCGTGACCATGCCCCATCTTTGGATCTTTTGAACAATTTTGTATATCTTTCATGTATATTTGGATGAACTAATTCCCATGAATCCCCCCTCCCAGACACCCCCCACCAATAATCCCCTGCAGTACCCATTGTAACCCTTCTGTGATCCAAATCCTCCATGAACATGTAGTCCATAAAATAATCAAATACACTTAATAGGAAAAAGAAACAACAATGATAAGCTTACATGCAAGAGACAAATATAAGGGAAAAAAAATAAACAAATAATCAAAAACAAAACAAAACAAAACAAAATATAATTAGCAGATTGGGACATTCAAAAAAATGGGGAAAAAAGCAAAAGCAATGCCTTTAAATATATATATATATTTAAATATATATATTCTTTTTTTCCTTTTATCACTGTGTTATCGGATATCCGGTGTGCTGTAACACCTTCCCCCTCTCAATCCCCATTGTCTCCCAAATTTTCATTTAATTTTCAAAGAAGTTTTAGGTCACAGCAAAGTCACACACGGAATACCAGAGACTCCCAGATACCAATCCACCCCCCACTTCCCCACCCCATATTAACCCCCCCCCTTTTTTTGGATGTTAGCATTATTATAACTGTTATACAGATAGCAAAATATAGCAACTAAACATTGTCAATGATTTACAGTATACTTTACAATTTAGATGATACAGTTTAATAATTTTGATGATATTTACCATGTCCTGTGTCCATTACTGTAAGGTAATGAAAAACCTTTCCGATGACCACCAAACACCCCATTAGATCTTGACTGTTCCCTTCCCCCCAGCAAACCAGGCACATGACACCACCCTCTCCCGACCCATGGAATGTCAAGATTCACAGTTACATGCCCTGAGAATTTGAATCTGCCCTTCCTAATCCACCCACCCGCCAGCGCTGCACCACCAAACCCAGGAACACCACCACCCATCTGCCCCATCCCCCAACACGCAACCACACTCTATCCCTTTACCATAGATTATGTCCATATGGGTGATGGCTCAAAGCCTTCTCTTCTCTTACTCTCCCTTGTTAACCTATCTTTCAGACAATGGTTCTGAGAGACTGCTCACTTTCCTCAGTTCAGATCAGTGAGGTCATATACTGTTCATCCTTCAGTGCCTGGTTTGCTTCACTCAACATAAGGTCTTCAAGATTCATCCACGTTATTCCATGTGTTAGCACTTTATTCCTTCTTACAGCTGAGTAATATTCCATTGTATTTATGTACCACATTTTGCTTATCCATTCTTCTGTTGATGGGCACCGGGGCTGATTCCAACTTTTGGCAATGGTGAACAATGCCGCTATGAACATTGGTGTGCATATATCTGTTTGTGCCTTTGCTTTCAGTTTTTCTGGGTATATACCCAGCAGTGGAATTGCTGGATCATATAGAAGATCTATTGTTAGTTTTCTGAGGAACCGCCAAACTGTCCTCCACAGTGGCTGGACCATACCGCAGTCCCACCAGCAGTGGATAAGGGTTCCTATTCCACCACATCCTCTACAACATTTAGTGTCTCCTGTTTTTTTAATAGCTGCCATTCTGATTGGTGTAAGATGGTATCTCATTGTAGTTTTGATTTGCATTTCCCTGATAGCAAGCGATGTTGAGCATTTTTTCATGTGCTTTTTAGCCATTTGTATTTCTTCCTTGGAGAAGTGTCTTTTCAGGTCACTTGCCCATTTTTTAAATGGGTTGTTTGTCCTTTTATTTTCAAGGTGTAGGATTTCTTTATATATATGCAGGATATTAGGCTCCTATCAGATGTATGGTTGCCAAATATTTTCTCCCATTGGGTAGGCTGCCTTTTTATTTTCTTAATAACATCCTTTGAGGTGCAGAAGTTTTTAATTTTGATGAGATCCCATTTATCTATTTTTTCTCTTGATGCTCGTGCTTTGGCTGTGAAGTTCATGAAACCATTTCCTATTAAAGGTCCTGTAGATGCTTCCCTACATTATCTTCCAAGGTCTTTATGGTTTTGGCTCTTATATTTAGATCTTTGATCCATCTTGAGTTGATTTTTGTATAAGGTGTGAGATGGTATTCTTCTCTCATTCTTTTGGATATGGATATCCAGTTCTCCAAGAACCACTTGTTAAAGAGGCCATTCTCTCCCAACTGAGTGGGCTTCATGGCCTTGTCAAATATCAGATAACTGTATATGAGAGGATCTATATCAGAACTCTCAATCCGGTTCCACTGGTCAGTAGGTCTATCCTTGTGCCAATACCATGCAGTTTTGATCACTGTAGCTTTGTAGTATGTTTTAAAGTCAGGTAATGTGATACCTCCAACTTCATTTTTCTTTTTCAATATGTCTTTGGCAATTCGGGGCCTCTTGCCTCTCCAAATATATTTTGTGGTTAATTTTTCCAGTTCCTTAAAAAATACAGTGTTGGCTTTTATTGGGATTGCATTAAATCTGTAGCTTAGTTTGGGTAGGATAGACATCTTGATGATGTTTAGTCTTCCTATCCATGAACAGGGAATATTTTTCCATTTATTTAAGTCTTCTTTGATTTCCTTTAACAGTGTTGTGTAGTTTTCTGTATATAAGTCCTTTACATCTTTAGTTAAATTTATTCCTAGGTATTTGATTCTTTTAGTTACTATTGTAAATGGTATTTTTTCCCTGATTTCCTCCTCAGTTTGTTCGTTATTGGTGTACAGAAATGCTACTGATTTTTGAGCATTGATCTTATACCCTGCAACCTTACTGAACTCCTTTATAAGTTCTAGAAGCCTTGTTGGATTTCTCAGGGCTTTCTATGTATAGGATCATGTCATCTGCAAATAATGAAACTTTTACTTTTTCTTTTCCAATCTGGATGCCTTTTATATCCTTTTCTTGTCTCAGTGCTCACGCAAGTACTTCTAAGACAATGTTAAATAGGAGTGGTGATAGTGGGCATCCTTGTCTTGTTCCCGATCTCAGAGGGAAGGCTTTTAGGATTTCACCATTGAAAATGATGTTAGCTTTAGGTTTTTCATATATACCCTTTATCATATTCAGAAAGTTTCCATCTATTCCTATCTTTTGTGGTGTTTTTATGAGGAAAGAGTGCTGTATTTTGTCGAATGCTTTTTCTGCATCTAGAGAGATGATGATGTGATTTTTTTCTTTCAATCTGTTTATGTGGTGTATTACATTGATTGATGTTCTTATATTAAACCATCCTTGTATACCCGGGATAAAACCCATTTGGTCATGGTGTATAATCCTTTTGATATGTTGTTGAATGCGATTAGCAAGTATTTTGTTGAGGATTTTAGCATCTAGGTTCATTAGAGAAATTGGTCTGTAATTTTCCTTTCTTGTGGTATCTTTATCTGGTTTTGATATTAGGGTAATGTTGGCACCTAGAATGAGTTAGGCAATATTCCTTCTACTTCTATTTTTTGGAAGAGCTTAAGTAGAATTGGTGTTAACTCTTTCTGGAATGTTTGGTAGAATTCAGCTGTGAAGCCATCTGGTCCTGGACTCTTCTTAGTTCGGAGGTTTTTGTTGACTGAGTCTATCTCTTTACTTGTAATTGGACTGTTGAGTTCATCTATTTCTTCTTTCATCAATGTAGGCTGTTTGTGGGTTTCTAGAAACTTGTCCATTTCCTCTAAATTATCATTCTTGTTGGCATATAATTTTTCAAAGTATCCTCTTATGATACTCTTTATTTCTGTGGGGTCAGTAGTGATATCCCCTTGCTCATTCCTTATTTTATGTATTTGCATTTGTTCTCTCTTTTTCTTTGTTAGTCTGGCTAAGGGTTTGTCAATTTTATTGATATTCTCGAAGAACCAACTTTTGGTTTTGTTTATTGTTTCCATTGCTTTCTTATTCTCTGTTTCATTTAGTTCTGCTCTAATCTTTGTTATTTCCTTCTTTCTACTTCCTTTAGGTTTAGTTTGTTGTTGTTTTTCCAATTCCTCCAAGTGTGCTGTTGGGTCTTCAATTTTAGCTCTTTCTTCTTTTTTAATATATGAATTTATGGCTATGAACTTCCCTCTCAGGACTGCTTTCGCTGCATCCCATAGGTTTTGATATGTTGTGTTGTCGTTTTCATTAGTTTCAAGGTAGTTACTGATTTCTTTTGAGATTTCCTCTTTGACCCACTGTTTGTCTAAAAGTGTGTTGTTTAACTTCCATATCCTTGTGCCTAACCTGTTTCTCTGGCCCTTAGTGATTTCCAACTTCATTCTGTTGTGGTCAGAGAAATTACTTTGTATAATCTCAATCTTTCTGAATTCATTGAGAGTTGTTCTGTGGCCTAGCATGTGGTCTGTTTTGGAGTATGTTCCATGTGCACTCGAGAAGAATGTAAATCCTGCTGTATTTGGGTGTAGTGTTCTGTATGTGTCTATTAAGTCCAGGTCTTCTAATGTATTGTTGAGTGCCTTAGTTTCTTTATTGATTCTCTGTCTAGAAGTTCTGTCTAATGATGATAGTGGTGTGTTGAAGTCCCCTGCTATAATTGTAGAGGCATTTATTTCTCCTCTTAATTTTTCCAGAGTTTGCTGCACGTATTTTGAGGCACCCCGATTAGGTGCATAAATGTTGTTGATTGTTCTCTCTTCTTGAGAGATTACTCCTTTTACTAATATGTAGTGTCCATCTTTGTCTCTTACAATAGTTTTGCATTTAAAGTCTATTTTGTCTGGTATTAGAATAGCTACTCCTGCCATTTTTTGGCTATTGTTAGCTTGTAAAATGGTTTTCCAGCCATTCACTTTCAGCCTCCTTGAATCCCTGAGTGGAAGGTGGGTTTCTTGTAGACAGCATATAGATGGATCATATTTTCTTATCCATTCTGCCAGTCTGTGTCTTTTGATTGGTGAATTTAATCCATTAACATTCAGTGTTATTACTCGCAATGAATTTCTTACTTCAGCCACTTTTTCTTTGGGTTAATGTATGTCATATGTTGTTTTGTTTCTCTTTTTGTCTTTTCAGTTGTTTTTAAACTCTCCTCCAACTCTCTCTCCCTTGTTTTTTCCTTTCAGCTTGTAGAGATTCCTTTAGTATTTCTTGAAGTGCTGGTTTCTTCTTGACATACTCTCTTAATTGCTGTTTATCTGTGAATATTTTGAACTCTCCATCATTTTTGAATGCCAATTTTGCTGGATAGAGAATTCGTGGCTGGAAGTTTTTTTCTTTTAGTGTTTTGACTATGTCATACAACTGTCTTCTTGCCTCCATGGTTTCAGCTGAGAAATCAGCACTTATTCTTATTGTGCTTCCCTTGTATGTGATGGTTCTCTTTTCTCTTGCTGCCTTGAGTATTTTCTCTTTGTCTTGAGCATTGGACATTTTGACAAGTATATGTCTTGGAGTTGGCCTGTTGGGATTTATACTATTTGGGGTGCGCTGTGCTTCCTGGATCTGCACATCCATCTCTCTCAATAGAGTTGGGAAGTTTTCAGCCATTATTTCCTTCAACACTCCTTCTGTTCCCTTTCCCTTCTCTTCTCCTTCTGGGATGCCCATAATGCGTATGTTTGTGCGTTTTGTATTATCGGTTAATTCCCTGAGTCCATGCTGGATTTTTTCTATCTTTTTGTCTATCTGTTCTACTATCTCTTTGATTTCAGCTGTATTGTCTTCCATATCACTAATTCTTTCCTCTGCCTGTTCAAATCTGCTGTTGTGTGAATCCAGTGTCCTTTTCATTTCTTGGCCTCTGCCATTGTTCACCATCATATCCTTTACCTTTTTAGGCATGTTGGCTATTTCTTCAGTATGTTCTCCCAGTGTCTTCTTTATATCCTTAATCTCTTCCTTCAGTTCTTTAAGTTGGTTCATGATATTTGTTTGGATAGCTTTGATTAGTTGTTCGATGTTCTGCATCACTTCCTGGTTTTTATTTTGTTCATTTTGTTTTATTTTGTTGCCCTCTGGTCATCATATTATCTTGATGGGTTTGTTCAGTTGATTAGCTTTTCTCTATGCTCTAGAGTTTTATTTAGCTGGTGGTTCTGCGTGTGAGTTAAGTTTTCTCTTTGGCAGTTTTTCTTCTTATTTTATTTCCTTACTTCTTTCTATGTTCCCTTAAAGGCAAAAGGTTAGGGCCAGAGGAACAAAAGATGTAAGGAAGGCAGAAGGATAATAGTAATATTGATAAAAGTTAGAAGAGGGGCGAAATGAGACTTAATGAGATGAATATTTAACTTGTGTAGGCAGTGTAGAGTAATAGGAAGAAAAGTGGAGTTCCTACAATGGACTGGGAAAGCAAATGGAGGAATATATATATAGTGATTTAGAAGGCTAGAATTATGAGGAGAGAGAGAAATAGTACAGAAAGGGCTGAAAGGAAAAAGTTAATACTAATAAAAAAAAGAAGAAAACAAAATAGATGGAATAGAAATTGACACCCTTAAGTTGTGGGCCTATGAAAAAATGTTGTATCTAAGAGCCACAACAGAAAGCAGGAGGCAGAAAGATGAAGGAAGGATAAGCGATAGTTTGTAATACAGAATCAATATAGACAGCGAGTGGGAAATTACTGAAGAAGAAGCACAGCAAAGAAGCGACAAGCTAGCAGCACCTAATTTTTTAAAAATGAAAGAAAAAAGAAAGGGGTGAGGAAAGAGGAAGGAAAAGCAAGGGACCAGAAAGAAACAGAGAGAAACCAAAGATCCACACAGGCAAGCAGTCAAACAGATCTAAGGGGGGTCAATGATTCCCCTAGGGTCCACGTGGATCCTCTCTGCCTACTTGTGTTTATCAATCAATTTCCCGCAGGGTTCTATATGCAGGTCCTGAAGCAGCTTTTAGCTATTAAACTAAATTAAAAAGAATTTATTTTTCATTTATTGAAGTGACCTCACTTTTTTATTATTATTATTATTATTATTTTAGCGAAATACAGGACCCAAAATAATTCCTCCTCTAGACCAACCCCCTTATGGAAGGGACCCTAGCTGGGCCCGTGGAAATTAATCAAGCACGTCCCACTTCCTGGACTCCCCAGGGTAGCTGTAGCTCTGATGTTAGTCAGTGCAGAGTGCTAAAGACAGCAGATTCCGCCCCTTCTGGAGCCGAGCACCAGCGTCACCGGGTTGCTATGTAAATCAGTTTGACTGCAGATTTGCGTCTGCTCTCAGCCTAATGCTGCTTCAGGTCGGCTTATCTGCTCCCCAAAGCTATGGGGTGGTGCAGGCAGGCAGATCTATGTCGAAAAATAAAAATAAAAAATACCCTTCCCTGTCCTCCAAAAGAACCCTCCCTCTTTTGGGGAATGTCCCTTCTTCCTGGCTCCGTGGCGGCCCGGGTCTTATCCCTGGGCAGCTAGGCAAATCAGCTTCCTCCTCCGACCAGAATCCCCCCACCCATTCACCGGGTACCGATTAGCTCCAGCTGTTCTGTTCACACAAGGTCCAAGGGGTGCCAGACAGCCAAATCCCCAGAAAATAAAACTTTCTTGCCCCGCTCGTGGCTCCAAGTGGCCGTTTTATTATTTTTTTTTTTATCCCTAACTGCGGGGCTCAGCCGTCTGTGCCAACCACCACCGGCAGGCTTAAAACTCACGAATCTCTACCGTTCCGTCCACGCCATTGATCCGCGCAGATAGATGTCCCAAGTTTCTCACTCCACGAGTGCACAGCACAGACCCCCGGGCAGGACCCCATCCACAATCGGCCTTGCTCTGGGAGCTTGCAGTGTGTGCCCTCCTACACTAATGCCATCTTGGCCCCTCCTCCCCCAATTGTCTTTTCTTTCAATCCTGCCTCCTTTGGAGACCTTGGTCTATTAGATTGCCTGAACATGCTGACTGTGTTAAGCGCTCTGTCCTCAGAGCTCAGGGAGGTGACCGCACTCCTGTTTCCCATTCCTAAACAAGCACCGTGACGCAGTCCAGGCATCCCCTATAGCTTAGGATACACGTCTGCCCAAAGCTCACGCAGGACCTTTAGGGGTCCATTTTTCTGTGTCCCATTCCCTTTCCAGTGGAGTCTCATCTCTGACCAAGCCTGGAATACTCCATTACATAATCAGACATAAATCCAGACATAATTCGGAATCTCCCAGGCAGCTAGGTGAGAGACTAGAATACTCTACAGGCTGGGGTTTCAGGAACTGGAGCCAATCAAAAGTGAACAGGGGTTAAATATCTAGAATGAGAAAACTCATAGAGACAGAAAGTAGATTAGCTGTTACCAGGGCCTGAGAGGAGGGGAATGGGAAATGATTATTTTGTGGATATAGTTTCTGTTGTGGATGATGAAAAAGGGTTGGTAATAGACAGAGGTAATGGTAGCACAACATTGTGAATGTAATTAATACCACTGAATTGTACACTTAAAATGGTTAAAATGGCATATTTATGTTATAAGTTACCACAATAAAAAAAAAAAAAAGAAAAAGATGAATAGGATTTGGTGCAAAGGGAAATCAATCTTGGGTAGCATCATGAGGCAAGAGGACAATCCAGTGTATTAAACGCCTGGGAGCATTTGGAGGCAAGAATAGGATGTAAATAAAAAACTGACAGCAAGAGCCATCAAGCAAGACACAGCAGAGCAAGCGGGTTCAGGAGAGGAAGCTGAGGGAGTGGTACTTAGGTGAAGGAGGCTCTCTATTTCACTCATTCGCCAAGTTGGTATGGGAAGAGAAGTTGCAAGCTATGACTTTCTTTTCAGAGAAAGAAAGACTCCATAATGATTAGGAAAAAACATTTTGCTGGCCATTAACACATGTCATGATGACTTTTAAATACCATGGCAAATCTCTCTTTCTCTCTTCAAAAGTCCTGGTGATTCCTCTGAATGAGCGCTCTAAAAAAATAGCCTGTGGGTATCATCTGTGAACTTCTAGACTTACATAACCTGGGCACCTCATGGATCAGCCATGAGAGCCCACATACTCAGAAGGGCTTTCAGTGGGAAACCACAATCCTAGCAACTGGGAGGCAGAAGACACCTGGCCAATTCTGTGGCTGTATTTGAAAATGCTGACTGCCTAATCCCAGCATCATTGTTTTTAGTACTTGAAGGGACATTACGTATAATGAATTTGAGAGAGAGAAATGCTATGGTTTTTTTCAAGGGCATGCAACCAGACAAAGTATTTTCTACCAGACCAAGCTACCTCAAGAGCACTGAGATACTTAGGAGACTTGACCCATGGGCACGGCTGCCAGGTTCCACCTCAATCATAGCAGTAAAAATGAGGAACTCCTGACCATTGGACTTTTTATGCCTTGGCCCTTTTTAACTTTAGATATACGGGTCACTTGCTAAGTCCTTCTTAGTATCCAGTTTAAGATTTCCCATTTCAAAGTGCTTCATGGAGGATGCTAAAGATTTATCTTTATTCTACCCATCCCTTTTCACGCCTTACCATCTAATGACCTTTTGAACTTTGAGGTGCAGGGCCAGATACATTGAGACTCTCTGAGGCTGAATACAAATGTGCACTATAGACAGATATTTCCCGTCTGGGAGCTTAAGGAGACATGTGTCTCTTATTTCCCAGATGTGCCACTTACTTGCCTTTTTAATAAAAACTCTACAGGATGGCAAAGCAAACCCAGAAAGAGCATTTTTGTGTGGAGTGGCAAGTAAAATCTGTCTTCTGGCAATATCTAGGACATTGTCCCACTGTCTCTTAAGACATTCCATCTCAGACAAAAGGACTGAGTCTGTGTCATGAAAACCATAGGACTCCCAACAGAGAGTGGTTATTTCAAATGTGGGCAGATAAGATGAACTAAGAAGAGTTCTCTTTTTGTTTTGTTTTTTCTTAAATAATATTGCCTTTGAAGCCAATCCAACGAAACTACAATTTTGTTTTGTTTTGTTTTGTTTTATGTGAGGCCTGGTAATGATATTCAGCAACATTTTCTTTGGAAAACCAAGAGTTACCTCTCCCTGAGAACACCTTTTTCTATTAGTTGCATGCACATGGCACATGTCCCTTTGATTTCTTTTGTGCATATTGGTGCTCAAACTAAAGAAAAGTAATGGAATTTGAAACTTCACAGGAAAAGAGAAAGGGAAGGGAAGGGAAGGGAGTATGTCAAGTGTCGGCTACCAGGGGAGTCTGCCGCAGAGATGCCTCTGTCACCTGAGGAATGAGAACCAAAGTGTCTCTTGACAGCAGTCTGGAAGAAAGTACAAAGTACTCAGGGGGACATAGAGCAAAGTTCACATTGTGTCCATCAAGTGTTCGGTGAGGTAATTAGCCACTGATTTGCAATTTTAGATAATTCAGGTCTCGCAGGAGCTTTGTCTCCTAGTTCCGTTCTGCATGGATGAAAATTATGAACTGTTAAAACTGGAAGTGGCATTATTTTACAGACGTTATTTTAACAATAAGGGAAACTAAGCCCAGAACATGTAAGTAACTTGGCCAGAATCACACAATTAGTGGGAGAAGTAGGCCCAGAAGCTGGATCTTTTCGATTCCAAACCATTGCCTTCTCCTCTGCACCACCCACAAACATGACCTTGACATTTCTGCCTCATGTTGTGTATACACAAACAGCTTTAATCCATCCATCTATGAGGTTATCATGACCGTCAGAATGATGGTCATGATAATAAAAGTATTAGATAATTAGACCATCAGTCTAATACTTTTATCCATTTTTCTAGATGTGTGGAGTGATGATCTGAATTTTAGAAATTGACTGGACTGGTTCTAGGATGATTTCTATCATATCAAACAAGGCCTGTAGGAGAATTATTATATATTAGAACGATGAGGGCCCCATGTAGCTCCAAACTGGGAGCAATTCTGTTTGCTTTTACAGTGTCCTCCCTTCACACAAGGACACTTAGTTATTTTTCTGCTTGGTGATGGTGAGGATGATAATGATCATAAAAAATAAAGATGGCTTTTAGAAAAGAGCGGCAAATAGGACGCAGATTCGTCCAGTCAAATGAGAGAAGGGGAAAACATAAACTTGGTTGATGGCGTGTTTCAGTATCCTTATATTCCTAGTTTCTGTCACCTGCACTGCATTTCTGTTTATAACATAGCAAAAGGGAGAGGGAAAATGTCTTATTTTTCTGCAGTTTCTTAAATATATAGAAGATCACTGGGGTCTGTCGTCATTTACCAACCTTGTTGGCATTTACTTGAGATTTAATTCTTTTACTAAATGATTCTGTATTTATTTTCCATAAAGCAATTTATTGTCACTGTTGACAAGGAACCAATTACCTTGGCATCTATATTTTCTTATACTGTTTAAATCTAATTGATCACTAAATCTAATTATCTTTAACCAAGATGTCCCTAATAGCCTGTGAAAAGCATTATTTGGACTGGTTGGGTTAGAGAAAATCCCTAGGACCATCCTGGAGAAGGGAAATGAACCCCTACCCAACACAAAAGTCTACACAAAGCTGCAGTGGTCCTTGTCTTCTTCTTTTATTCTGCATTGTTGAGAATCACAAAGGAAGGAATCCTTTATGCCAATATTAGATTCTCTGTGCAGGCTATGGGCGAGATGGAGTTTGAGCAGAGCCTGTAGTTTTCCCTCCCCTTTATACTGGATGCTCTTAAAAGCCAGAGACAATGAACCAACTGCTTTATTTGGACCATATCATTAAGAGCATTTATATTTTTACTAATTAATTATTTATTTTTCATTGAAATCCAATCATATTAGTTTGAAAGTTGTTGAAAGTGAGGCATTTTTTAAATTCAGAAATCAATATTTCTGTGTGTGATTATGCCACTTAAAAAGAATTATAGATGCATGTTTGCTGATAAAATTTGATGACATGCAAGTGGACATAAAATTTTAATTGTTTTATGGTCCCTTTTCCCTTATTTTGTTAATCCAGCACTTCTACAGAAGACTCTAATAATACATGGTCTCACAGTCATTATATATCTCAGAGACTGAGTTTTCTGCATTCTTGGCAGTGGAAACTATTTTAAATATTTAATCATTCTTCCTATTTCAGAATGATTAGAGAAAACGTGTCTTCCTATTTTTGTGAATCATCTGACATTCCTGGGATGAAGGCCTTCTATACTTTCTGTTGCTGAGGACTTTATTTTCTCTTACTCTAGTATCTCAAAGAGTTTTCCTCCTTCAGATCTTGTTAATGTTGCTCATTTGGGAAGCCCATCTCCCAAATGATTTTATCTTCTGCTGATCTCCTTTAACCTCCCCTTGCCCCCAGCTGTCAGAATGCCAGTAATGGAATTTGTCTTTCCAATTCCCTAACCATTAACTCTGCTATTAGTCCTAATCCCAGTGCCCTAACATCAGCTTGCTTTACATTTTCTGAATGTACATTCCTTTTTTTTAATTTATTTTTTAATTTATAAAGATGGCATGCCCTTCTTTTAAAAAGGCATTGAAAGGGCTTGTTTTCCTGGTAGAGAGAAAGGGGATGTTTTATAAACCCATACTATTTTAATTCAAATATAGCCAAAAATAAAGTCTAATACATGGCCAAAGTATAAAGTAGTCTTTGGACTTACCTTATATGTTCACATTTAAAAAGAGTATATTCTGTTTGCTAGAGAATTGTTTGAAATGAAATGAAATTTGAAAATATTTCTGGTTTACCTCCTTTAAAAAATGTTCTTCCTTCGAGTATAATCGGTGACTATTGTTTGAAAATAATTTTTGCTACTTAATTACTTAGCTTTGGAAATAAAGAAAAATCAATTTAAGAGATTGAATTGGGTTCAAATATTACATATTACCAATTAACCACACTTACAAAAATATCTGAGATCTTGACTTAAAAATAAAAACAAGCAAAGATTGTTTACTTTGCATCAAGTCTTCTTATTCTCCTTATAATATTATGTAGGTTTCTGGCTTTACTCCCAGCAAATAGTAACCCTTTCTCAATGCCCTTCAATACTTGCCCCAGCTCCTTCTACAGAGAGCATCCATTAGTTCAGCCCAGCTGGTTTTGCCCAGGCCAGGACCACAATTCTGTTTCCCTTATCACATGTATTATTTACGGTTAGTCCATAAATTTTCCTGTTAACTGGCTCAATTTCTCAGGTTGGTTTCCATGCTTAAAAGAAAAAGTCTGTTGCTTTAAGATTTTTAGTCACTCATCAACTGTTTATGGAGTTTTGACTTAGATTGTAAACTCCCAGAAGACAGAAGTTTGTGTGTACATTTTCACTACCATTTCTCCAGAACCTAGAGTTGCGTCTGGCACAGAACAGGTGATCAAAAAAATATTTGTTGAATGATTGAATGCTAATTATTGCAGCCATCTGTATTCTTGGTCCTGATTACACAAAGGGAAGTGAAAATAAACACAGTCTTTTCCTTAGAGAGCTAACTTGAGGGAGTTGTAACAGGGTTGATTCAATAATCATAAATAAAAATGTCAAATTGTACATGTTGTGACAGTGCTATGAAGCAGAGATACAAAGTGCTGGGAGGGCCTAGACCAAATTAACTGCTCTCCTGGGAGAGATCTCAGAAGGGCTCCATAAAGAAGTGGCTTAAGTTGAGACCCAAAAGGTGATCAGATAACAACTAAAAGAAAAAGAGAGGAAAGAGAGTTCTGTGATGCTTAATTTCACCTTCAATTCTTTTCTTCCCCCCTATTCCCATGTTTCCCCTTAGTATTTATCATTATAGGCTCTTCCCATGGTTCCTGCTACCTTAGTTTGCCAACTTCTCATGGACTTCTACATAAATCTCAAGTGTATGTTTCCTTTGAAGAAAGAACCAAAGCTTACATTTCTTTTAAAAAATATATCTTTATTGTTTTAGAAACTAAGGATAAAGTATTGAAGAGAGAAAAGAACTAAAATGTAGAACATCTCCTTTTCCAGTGGGTATTTACTTTAACTGTTGTATACTCAGTTAAAGGTACTAAATAAGAAAGGTACTTAATAATTTTGATTAACTGACTAGCTGGTTGGTTAGTTGTTGGCTGGATGGATATATGGATGGTTTACTGCTTAGCTGGCTGTGCACATGTTGGTTGGTTGGCTGACTGGTCAGTTGATTGGCTGGCTGGTTGGGTGGCTGGTTGGTTGATTGGGCAGTGGTTGATCCATAAAGCTGAAAGTAGTCATTTAGCTTTGGCTTTAAAGTCAGTCTTTATTTTGTTTAGATATTGATCAACCTTTCACTAACTCTATGCTAGTGAACAGCCTACTTATGCTCTATAAGTCTCAGATCATTCAATAAAATAGCATCTTTTTCATGAGGTCGTTGTAAAGATGAAGGTGTTATTACGGATAACACTTTAGCATGGTAAGGAGGATATATTAACTAATCTCTAGCTTATGTTCACTATTTTAAAGGAAAATAAGAAACTTAGGTATTGTTTCCAAAAGGAACAAAATTAGTGAAAGCACATGATTATCTTGTGTTTAAATGTTAGCTCTGTTAAATTTAGTCCTTCAACTATATTTCACTGCTGCAAATACACATCTATTACAGGCCAGAAGTACATTTGCCTAAGAAGGAGATGAAACATGTAGAAAACTACAAGTAAACCATTTTTCCCCTGACAGATTAAAACTTAATTTTCTCTCCACCCACACCCTCCCCCACGCTTCCTCAATGCCTTCTCATTGCATTATTGCAAGGCTCATGAAGATAGTAATTTTCTCTTTTAAAAAATGGAAGGCATGATATATTATTTCTTAACATGGGTGGTGGTTACACAGGTGTTTGCTTTATAATAATTTGTTAAATGGAGCATGTATGTCTCCATTTTCTGAGCACACACACACATACAAAGGAGGTATAACTGGCATGTGAGAATGATGTGATAGGATAGTGCAGAGCAAATTTAATCCTAGGTTAGGACTACAAAGCAAATTGAAAGGATTATGCACGCAATAAACCCTGATTGTGAAAAAGGGGAGATGGTGTTTATCTTCTCAACTCCAGATTGGCTAACTCCAAGTCACTAATTGATTGGCTAATTACTCAACTCCCTTTGTGTGTGTGTGTGTGTGTGTGTGTGTTTCTAGTCTATGTAGATGTTATGTGTGCCTGAAGTCTATGAAGGGCGGGATCTTTCTATTTCACAAGCTGATTGCTTAACGTGAGGTATGACAAAGTTCTATGGCAAAGCTCTTTTAGAGACCTCGACTGGTAGAGCAGCTTTGCACAAACACTTCTGCCCCCTCTTTCAGTCATCATCGTTTATATTCATGCCACTTGTGCATGATTTCAGTGATAGTGCCCTGGTGTATTAGATGACATCAGATATAAAGTCTAGAATTATGCAGCTTTATTACTAACATACAGCTCTTGGTTTTTCAGCGCCGACTGGGAGATGCAGCAAAGAAAGCCATCAGTAAGCTCCAGGTCAGGACCATCAAGAAGGGTGACAAGGTAATAACCCTCTTTTCTTTTTGGTGAAGAGCTATTCAAAGAAGCTTCTAGCTTTTCTGACTGCCAGGATAGAAGAGTAAGGATGGAGAAAGGGACTACATGCCAATAGCAGTCCTATACCAGTGTCTGTTACTTCTTTATTATAGTTTAAATCAGTTTGTAAAATGCATACCATAGCAACAAAATAGTTGGATAGGAAATATGAGGAATTGAAATGCAAGTGTAAGAAAATTAGATAAAGCCAGGATGAAATTAAGAACACAAACGCATTACATGAAATGTATAACACAAGTGGGTCTCAAATTTAGGTTGGTTCTTTCTTGCAGCCAATTTAAAGAAGGAAACAATATTCATTATTCAAACAATATTTAATTACCTTATTCCATTGTCCCACAAGATAAAAACAAATGGCTGTTCCTGGTATTATGAGGTTGAGAAAGCTTTTCCATGAATCTTCACAAAGAAAACAGTGTTATGTGCAGAGAGATGTCCTCCGCTAACTCTAGAGTAAATGCAGGAAGCATATTCAGTCCCCTCACTGTAGAAATCTGGAAAAACCTCCCTCACTGTAGAATGATGGCCAAAAGCAAAAGCAAATCTTGAGGAGGGACGAAGCAGTGCAGTTGAGTTCCACAGGGCTGTAAAGGCCTCAGCTCTTTCCAGAAGTTTGAGAGCAGTGGATTTCAGCACTTTGTACTCCGTGAGACATTGCGTTGTCAGAGATTCACAACTCTACGCATATACCAAGTGGTGCCTGTGGTCAGAATAATTAAATTTTCATACAAATTATGCACTACTCTTTTTCAACTATATAAAATTGCTCTGGGTCTTAATGAGATAAAATTCATTTAAAAGCATTACCGAATTTAAGTACATTTTTGTTGTTACTGGGGCCCCCCCACCCTCAATCAGAGAATTTTAAAAGTGCAAGGACTATTACATAAGTAATATATTTTAAGGCAGTAAAATAGATTTAGATACTTGAAAAAAGTGGAACCATTATTTTAGAGTCTGTATACTGGATTCCAGAGAAACAAATAGATAAATATCATTCAAGAAGTCTCCATAAATTTCATTTCTCATCCTCAAGATTTTATACATGTCCTCTAATTATAGGAAATTACATTATTAGTAAAGGTACACTTAGGAATTTGTTTTCTTCACAAAAGCACTTGCAGTGGAACCCAGAAACAAGAGTAGACTTAGTTGGAAGGAATGGAAACGAAGGCAATATACAGTAAATTATTGATGAAGAAAACTGGCTCCAGAACTGTTGAAAGCCTTGCTCCCGGCAACTTCACCTTGAGTCTGCTGTGTGGGTATTTACACAAGAGTTTAAGCTAAGAAAGTAGGCTGATGTTTGCTCTCTCTGTTGCAGGAAACAGAGTCCGATTTTGACAACTGTGCAGTTTGTATTGAAGGGTACAAGCCTAATGATGTTGTCAGGATCTTGCCCTGCCGGTGAGTCGCTGGGTTGCCTGGTTTGAATTGGGTTGGATGTACAGAGGGCCTGCTCAGCCTCACTGGTTCAAACCTGCTCGGCCTAACCCTGAAGGTCAGTTCCTCTGAATGTTTCCGTATTTAAACTGCCAAAAAACAAAAATCTCTCTTTGTCCTTGAATACATGTTGTCCCATGAAATTAGAAACATTTATCTGATCCCCAGTGATGTGGCTCCAAATAAGAGTTTGGTTTAACAATGAATCAATGATATTCAAAATCATTTCTTGCTTTTACAAGTGCAACTTTAAAATAATAAACTCTTAAAGATATTTTATGAATGATCAGAAAGGGCTAAACATTCAGAATATGGTTTAAAATGTGTAGGAAGCCAAAGGTAAATTCCATTTCCCTTTACTTTCATTTTAGTAATAGGAAGAGAATGTGGCAATCATCCCCAAAGTTCTAGAATCTAAGGGAGAAGGCCAGCCTGCCTAGTTGGAAAACTCCCCAGTGATTATCATACATCTCTAATCCCTCTTCCTAACTGAAACCCAATGTTAAGGTGTATGAATTTTTAATTGTTAAATAATAAATTTAAATATTTTAATAAAATTAAGTACTTTAAAGTTGCATGAAAGCAGTTCTCTTATCATTGAAAATTCTTTTTAGTGTTGTCTGCATCTGTATAGGGTCCTAAAAATAAAACTTACATTTTTCTTTGAAGAAACGTTCTTCAACGAGACAGATTGGCTTTCAAAGTTTCTTAGAGTGTTTAAAAGTAAATGAAGTACAGTGCTTGCTTTGGCAGCACATATAAAAATTGGAACTATACAGAGAAGAGTAGCATGGCCCCTGCACAAGGATGAGACACAAATTTATGAAGCGTTCCATATTTTTAATGATACATTTCAATAAAAAATTTTTTTAAAGTAAATGAAGGGAGACAGATGTGGTTTAAATGGTTGGGCATCTGTCTTCCATACGGAGGGACCTGAGTTCGATACCCGGGGCCTCCCGATTGAAAAAAAAAAAAAAAGTAAATGAAGTAGAAAAGCCATATAAGACAACCCAGTCATTCATTAAACAAGACAATTTAAAGAACTAATATTTTTAGAAATACATGATAAAATATGCCTTTAGAGGTTTGCATAAATAATCCCAAAATCACAAAGAGGTGACAAAGGACAAAATACTCAAATAGATGCAGATACTCCCAAGGGAATGGATTTTAGTTAAATGACCTTTGGCAAATTGATCAGTAGGAAAACAGGCCTTAAGAAATGAACCCTGGTGGCAGCTGCAAAGTCTTCCAAGTGTGATTCACTTTCCCTTAGTTTAGATGCTTGACCTTTAAGACGAAATCATAAATCAGGTCATGTAAAACTTGGCAGTTTCCTTTGTATACTATATATAAACCCTCTTCCTAGATTTTATACTCAGTGTACACTCAGTAGCTTCTAGCAAAACTCAAACAAGACATTATGTGAACTAATGAGGACCTCACAGGATAGCATCCTTCACCTCTGCAATATTTTATTAAAGGCTTTTTAAAGCCTCATAGTTAGAAGCAGTGAAAGTGGTTTTCTGTTCTTTTCTACTTGGAAATTGTTCAGAGCTCTATGAGGGTGCATTCTAATAAAAAACAGCCAAAGCAAATTAAATAGCATCTTTTCCTAAGGAGCCAAAGAACTTTTCAAATGTAATTAAGAAAATCTGTTTTTAAAGTTAAGTGCACAATAGTATAAAACAATTTGTTCATTTAAGTTCTGTCATGAGTATTTTCCATGTTACTACATATTATTGCAAGAGACCATATGATATTCAAGCCGGAGATGTACCACAGTTTAATTCACCATGCCCTTTTTTGGAACATTTAGCAGATTTCAGTTTTTGATTATGACAAATTTCATTGCTATAGCAGTATTTACAGTTTCATGACTTATTATTCCAGATCTCCTTTTGTAGTGTAAACTGTTCGGACATATTAATCAAGAAAAAACAATAAAATTTTAATATTTATCATAAAAATAAAGTTTTTTTAGGAACATATATTTTATTTATACTAGCTGTCGCCCTAGACCAGTTTAGTTTGGCTTGGGACTCTCCCTTTTTACATGATTATTTTGGTTCTCAACACATTTCTCGATTCTTCTTGCTTTAAGCTCTCCTTACTGTCCATCCTGCATTTTCAGTTCCTTCTTGTGGATCCTGCTTTAAATAACAAAATATATAGAGCATTACAAAGCACAGGTTGTAGGATCTTATGCTAGTCACACATATCTACTCCTTGAATAGCTCATAGATTTTTTTTTTTCCATGCTGATTTTAAAATCAAGATATTTTTATGCCTGTTGCTGGTCTTTGCCAGATAGTTTTCACTAATGGATGTTATCAAACAAATGCCCTGGCATTTGCTTTTTGGTAGATAATTTCCCCTGGGGTATTATTAAACTTTTGCTCCTATGAACTTCATAGACTCTCTTTCCCCTTTGTTTCCTGGCTGGTTCATCCACAGAATTCTTTGCATCTCCTTAGAGTAAAAACTGTTTCAAAAAATGGTCAGTTTATTGTCCTCTTTCTCTCATACTCTTTTCTGTGGCCCTGTAACTCTGGACATTCTCAGTGCATTTCTTTCCTACTGTTGCATATATGACGACTTTTCAAATCGTGCAGGTACCCACTTGCACCAGAGCTTTTTAAAAATCACTCTATTATTGTCTTTCTCTTTTAGAGATCCTTGCATAAATTATGCCTTCCCTTCTTTATTTGTAGTCATGGTGATTATTAAAGATAAGCTATGCACATATACCTACCATCTCTTCCTGCTCTCACTTCCTTCATCCAGGTCCTCCTCTAGACAGGAATGCGAGACTTCCCCAAGTGGTGAGCCTGAGCTTGCAGCCTGGGGCGCAAAGGGTAGACCTGCAGCAGCATTCAAAGCTGCTAAGGCCATGGAGGTCTCACTTCTGTAGTTTGGATTTGATTCTTTTACAACACCAGGTATATGTTTTACTACAGCACACTCATGCCAAAATAGACATTATATTTTAGGGTTGGTATTGGTAACTAGGGTTAGTATTCATGACAGTGATTGTGATTTTTTAGCCACACACACACAAAATATTTTATTGAAGTTTTATTGCCTTCCCTTGTCCATACAAAAAGCTGCACTACCTGATTCTTCCATGACTTTTATGCTATGGTGTCCCAGCTGTTATTCAGTGGCTATTCATTCTAGTCTTTTTAACTATCCAATTTCAAAGACACAATATCCCAGAAAGGACATAAACTTCTTGGGCAGGACAAAATTCCTTCTTTTCCATTGTTTAAAAGCATCCTTTCCCTACATGCCGGTCAGCTTCTTTTGTGAATACCAATAGCATTATGGTCAAATTTCAGAGGATACTAGTTTTTACTATTGTCTTTGATTTTGCCACTTCATCTTCTTCTACACATAATTTAGGGAAGACAAAATTAAAAGCTGCCTGTTAACAAGCAGAGCCTTGACATAAGCATTTTAGTAACTAAATGCTTCATTTGGAACAACAGATATTTAGTTTGTAGCAGCTGTGTGCCAAGAATACTGCTAAGCACCTGAGATGAAAAGATAAATGGCATGATCCCTGCCCAAAAGGATATCAATCTGTCTAGTGGCGAGAGACAATCATTTAAATAAGGAATCACGGGAAGCGGCTGTGGCTCAATCAGTGGGGCTCCCGTTTACCATATGGGAGGCCCCGGGTTCGGTTCCCGGGGCCTCCTGGTGAAGGCAGGCCTGCCTGCACGGCGTGGTTGGCTGACCCAGAGAGCACAAGCAGCAAGGGGGGGATAAATGAATAAATAAATAAAATCTTTAAAAAAAATAAATAAATAAATAAATAAATAAGGAATCACAATACAAACTGATAATGCCACAGTAAGAGCAAAAGGACCGGTTTGGGAGTACAAGAGGAAAACCTGTACCAGATTCAGGGAGTTAAAGTCTCCACCAAAAAAAAAGTGTTGTCTTCATATTTTCTAACAGTACTTCTGTTTTATCCATTACATCCTCATATAAAGAATTTGAAAAATGAATAAAATATTTAAATATCAGCCTAACTCTCTCACCTGAGTGAACTATTGCTAACATTATTATATATTTATTATATATTTCCTTCCTTTTTTTTCCTGTGAATATTTTTTACAAGTTTGTGATTCTGCTGTCAACATCATTATATATCCTGCTGTTTTCACTTAACATTACAAGAATTTACTAGAGCTAGTACAAGATTGTTTGTGGCTCTTAAATAACTATTTCAAATTAAAAAAAATAAAATAACAGAAAAAGGCAGCTCAACAAGTTATGGAAGCATTACTCCTAAAAAGTTCTGTCCAGGTACTTTTGTCTCATCTAATTCCAACTACTGACTCAATTGTTCCTCTAGAGTTCAGAAAGATATACAGATGAACACAAATCAGTTAAATGGCACAATCAAGCTGTCCTTATTAATGAAAATAATGAAGTGAAAAAAGTACTTAATCATATTCATATCTCACAAAACCAAATCCCATATTCTTTCTTTACCTTTAGCATTAAAATATTACCAACTTTGTTTTTGCTACATTACAATGTTGTTGTTAACTACAGTCTATAAATTACATTAGTTATATTTTCCCAGGTATCACCACATTCTTAACACCGTGTAGTAGGACATTCCTGTATTTATATTATTAACCACAATCCTCATCTACTGCCAAAATCATTGTTATACATTCCTTATACTATCCTCCAGCTGTATTCCAACTAACATTAGCCTCCCTAGACTACTCATTTCAGCCACAATCACACCCATAAATCAACAGTGTTTGCTACACTCATTATAATGTGTTACCATCAAGTCCAACCACTACCACATATTTACATTTGACCTTATTAAACATTCTACATACGTCCAGCATCGTCCCCCCTTTTTCATCCCACATTCCATCTCCCACCAACCTACACTTCATAGTCCAACTCCATAAGTCTACTCGTTGTATTTAGCTCATATCAGTGAGACCGTACAATATGTATCCTTTTTTAAAAACAATTTACTTATTAAAATTTAAAAAAACAATTTATTGAAGTATATCATTCATACATGAACATACATAAACAATAAGTTTCCAGTAAACATTTGAACTTACAAAATAAACATGCATAACATCATACAGGGCTCCTACACATCACCCCACCACAAATATTTAGCATTGTTGTGAAACATACCCCACCACAAATATTTAGCATTGTTGTGAAACATTTATTAACAAAATTTAAAAGAGCATCGTCAAAGTATTACTACTAACTGTAGTCTGTATCTTACTCCCCTATACATTTTTTTAAGGATTTATTTATTTATTTATTTACTTTAATCCATTTTTGCCCCACCCCCACCCCTGTTTTCCCTGTTTTTGTATCCATTCGCTGGGCAACTTCTGTGCCATTTCCTGCCCTCTCTTCTCATCCTTCTCCTCCTGTCTTCACTGGGATTCGATCCTCAGAACCCCCGATGTGGGAGAGAGGCATCCTACCGCCTGCACAACCTTAGTTCCTCGTTTTTCAGCACATCTTGTCTTGGCTGTCCCTTGTGTCACTCTCCTGTTACGTCATCATCTTGCTGCATGGCTCTCGGGGTCTGGGAGGCTCACCCGCTCGCGGGGCCTGATGGTGCACCCACATGCGGGGCCTGGGGAGCTCACCTGCTCGCGGGGCCTGGGGGGGCACACCCGCACATGGGGCCTGGCAGCCCGTGCGCCTTCTATATTTTTCTTTTTTTAATTTTTACTGGGTGGTCCCAGGGATTGAACCCAGGTCCCTCCATATGGGAGATGGACGCCCAACCACTTGAGCCACATCCGCCGCCCTGCTATGTCTCTTAAAATTGACCAAAGATACCTAGAGTTACAGTCATTTCCCATACAGGATGGTCATATAATAAATCAGGCTTAGTTTATCACCAGCATTCTAAAAACCAGACCTAGGAAGAAAAACTAGGTCTGGGGACACATGTATGGTTTCTAATATAGCAAATGTTTAGCTTACCCTGATTATCACAAAATCAGGGCAGCGAGAATATTCGCACCACTATGTATCCTTTTGTGTCTGGCTTACTTTACTCAACATAAAATCTTCAAGGTTCCTCCATGTTGTCATGTGTTTCCCCAATTAATTTCTTCTTATAGCTGAATAATATTCGATCATATGAATATACCACATCATGTTTATCTATTCATCAGTTGACGGACATTTAGGTTGTTTCCATCTTTTAGCATAATGCCACTGTGAATATCGGTGTGCAAATATTTGTTCACACCCTTGCTTTCAGTTCTTCTGAATATATTCTTAAGGGATCAAACAGCAGTTCTATATTTAGTTTCCTGAGGAACCACCAAATCATCTTCCACAGAGGCTGCATCATTTTTCACTCCCACCAACAGTGACAGAGTGTTCCTATTTCTCCACATCCTCTCCAGGATTTTTAGTTTTCTGTTTTTTTTTTAATAATGGTCATTCTGTATGGTGTGAGATGTTATCTCATTGTAGTTTTGATCTGCATTTTCCTAATAGCTAGTGACATTGAACATCTTTTCGTGTGTCTGTTGGCCATTTGTATTTCCACTTCAGACAAATGTCTATTCAATTCTTTTTCCCATTTTTTAATTGGGTTACTTATCTTTTTTGTCATTAAATTGTATGACCTCTTTATATAACATGGAGATCACTCCCTCATCAGATATGTAATTTCCATTGAATCAGCTGTCTTTTCACCTTCTTAATAAAATCGGTTGAAATACAAACATGTTTCATTATGTGGCAGTCCCATTTATCTATGTGGCTCATTTTACCCTTCCCTTGGTCTCTGATGCTGTCAGCAAAAGCTGGTCATGGTATAATTGAATAAGCCAACCAAAGACTATGGATTATTGGTGCTTTTGCAGTCCTCAGGAGTAGGGATCAGGGTCAGGGTCTTTTCATGGGTCCATCAGAATTTTCCACTGTGGTAAAGCAGGAATGTGTCCTGGCATCCTTTAGCTCATTTCTTGATGGTCCATTGAGGAGCTGTTTGCATTCCTCCATCCCAGCCCTACTATTAAAGACAGAGAGAAAGGCAGTTTTTCATTTGCAGACGAAATAGTTGGATAGTGGCCTGTACAGGAAGCTTGTCCTGCTGGCTTTTTGTCAGAGTTGAAGTACAAATCAAATCTTCTAAAAGTCAAGTTATTATCTTTGGCAGATGTCCCCCCAGTTTTATCTTGTTCATAAATAAAATTCCCATATAACAAATTACTTCATGTACTTACATTTTGCAAATAGTATTTCTGGAGGATACTCCAGGAAGCAGTGTTGCCCTTAACTGCCTGTGGTTTTATAGAGAACTTTTTATTTTGGAGCAGGGGGAGGTGGTTGGATAAAACAAGCAACAAATAACACCTACCCTGAAATAGTCCTGATCTGACAGTGTTGCACTCGTGCCCTTTGGCATCTGTGCATTGAAACAAACTCCAAACAAAAGTTTAAAAGAGAGCAGCTTCCCTTCCTGCCCTGAGCACCCCTGAGTGGAGGTCTGGTGGAGGGTTGCCAGGCCCAGGGCTTTGTGGGCTCCTCACTCTTCAAACAGGATGTCAGCTTTGGCCTGGGAGGGATGATCCGTTAGATCAGACTGATCTGGAGGTTTTTGTGTGGTCTTGTCTGTTTTGTTTTAATTTAGGCTTGACTTTTATTAACAGAAGGGAGGGACAGCGAAGGAATCTAGATTTTGATTCAATAATACAATTTAAGTTGGCTACCTAAAAATTGTTGGGTTTTTTTTCATATACTCAGTTCAAAACCTGACAAAGAAAGGCAGTCCTACCTATGTCTTTCATTATTATCATTCCCGCTCTTGCTGATGCTAATGTGACATTACTCTTCTCATTATTTGTAGTACCATCACTCTTCCTGTCACCATCAGTAACATGGTTACCACCAACGTTTCTTCCCTGATTTTCTGCAGTGGCCTTTTCACTAATTGCCCTCCCTTCTATGCCTGCCTCCTAATCATCTATCCTGATAGGTCTAATTTTAATTCTCAAGAGAGATTCATTGGATTCAAGGTATTTTTTCAGGAAGCATAACTTCAAACTCATTGTATATGAGAACTGTGATAAAAAAATATTTGGGAAAATTAGTTGAAATATAACTCAGTGCTCCTTAAATAGGAGTTAAATACTGAAATGTACTCCTGTATCAAGATAGATTCATGAAAAAAAAAGAAGTTTGTATGCCTTAGCAGTATGCTCTCGGTGAACCCCCTCCCATGCATCCCCCATCAGTGACACCCAGCACCAATGATCCTCCCCTGCCACAGTTGTTACCCTTCTGTGATGCAAAACTTCTTAAAAACTAAAACCTACAAAATAATCAAATAAAAGTAGTAAGAAGATGAAATAAACATGATACTTTTAAAAATAATCAATAAAATACAAAAAGTTTTTGAAAAAATTGAAATAATAAAAAATGTGTTTTGACATTGTGTCTTTCATCACTGTAAGACCTATTGTTTTGTATGTACAGTGATATTTTCTTCTGTATATTCCCACATTGTCTTATTTTTTTGGTTTTATCTTCAAAGAAGCTTTAGGTTACAGAAAAGTCATGTACAGAATTTAAGGGATTCCCATACACCCAACATCCTTCCCCCTTTCTCCTCTGACCTATTAATAACATTTTACATGTGGATAGTACATTTGTTACAATTGATGTACAATATTGAAGCACTGCTACTAACCATGGTCAATGATTTACATTATGGTTTACATTTTGGACCATACACTTTTATAAATTTTGATGGAATTTAAAATGACCTGTGTCCATTACTGCAAGATCATGCAGAACAATTCTAATGCCCTGTGTTCAAGTGTTCATGGGGCATTGTCACGGTGGGTGGAGAGCCACACAATAACCAAAAGAATATCAAATTTGCATCCTGAGGAACTCTGCCACATTCTCTAATGGGACAGCAACAATCCTCCGAGTACAGGGGCAGCGCCTAGTGAAGGAGGATGGACCATTGCAATGGCCCCTTGATATTGATGACTGTATTTATGAACCTTTTCTTGTGAAATTGAAATTTAGCCTAGTATTATTTACTGCCTAAGATTTACCTCCTGAGAGCCTCTGTGTTGTTCAAATGTGGCCTCTCTCTAAGCCAAACTCAGCATATAAATGCATTACCTTCCCCCTGGCATGGGACATGATTCCTGGGGATGAGCCTTCCTGGCACTGAGGGATTATTACCAAGCACCAACTAGCAATGCAACTAGAAAAAGACTTTGACCAAAAGGGCGAAGAGGTAAATAAAAATGAGTTTTTATGGATAAGAGATTTCAAAGTGAGTCGGGACGTCATTCCAGAGGTTACACTTATGCATGTCTCAGCAAGATCACATTGACTGCCACAGTAAATATTGCCTCAAATAGCAGGGCTCCTGAGGGCTCTAGAGACATCCAGACACTATAGGCAGGGCAGACAGCTCAGGAGTTTGGTGCCCTGCCAGTGGGCCCTACTTTTGGATTTTATTCATGAAGTTGGACTCAGTTGTGGTTTCCCTACACATGACTCTTCTCCCCCTTCTATTGAACCTATAGTTAGTACTAGAGTTAATTGGTTTTATGTCCAAGAGATTTACGTCTTTGGGCTCTCCATGTGCCACTCAGGCCCTGAATCTCAGCAGAGTTGCAACAACTACTCTCCTGGTCATTGGACCCACCCAGGACAACTAACAAGGATATGATGATGGACAACACCCATCTCAAGGAACAGAGAGAACTTGCAATGCAAGCAAGATCTTCTCATCCATCAGCCCCATGAGATCTAAGCCCCCTCTCAATTAGAGATGGAGTGGGCATCACCATCCCAGAATCCTCAAGACTGGGAAATGAACGATGGACTAGAGTAGACTTACAGTTATTCTACTATAGATTTATTGTTATTCTAGCAATGGAAGAATTTTTATCATTGATTTGGAGGCAGTGGCCTCTGGAGGTTCTGAGGGGAGGGAGAGGGAAAAACAGGTGTACTATGGGGGCATTTTTGGGACATTGGAATTCTCCTGAATGACGTTGCAATCACTGATACAGGCCATTATATATTTTGTCATAACTTACAAAATTGTGCGGGACAGTGTAAACTAGAATGTAAACTATAGTCCATGCTTAGGGGCAATGCTTCAATATGTGTTCATCAATTGTAACATATGTACCATACTAATGAAAGATGTTGTTAATGTGAGAAAGTATGGGAGGGATAAGAACTAGGGCATATGGGAATCCCCTATATGTTTTATGTAACATTTATGTAATCTATTTTTTTTTAATAAAAAAAAAAGAATTTTTAAAAAAGTTTGCTGTTTTATAGTAGCTCCCTACAGGAGAATTGAGTTGCCTGGTGCAATTGCCAGTAGCTTTGATTGGGGATTTCTGTAAGAAACCATCCTAGACTACTTGCCATTTTGTCTATTGTTGGATCTTTTTTTTTTTTTTTTTAATTTATTTATTTTTTATTGTGGGTAAAAATCAAATTTTTCACAATACATACCAATATTTGTAAAATGATATATAAATATATATGCATATATGTGCATTTGCTTACAAAAATGTTATATATATATATATATATATATATATATTTTTTTTTTATTTTTTTTTTTTTAAAGGTGCTTAGATTACCTAAATATTACATGGAACCTACAGGGATTCCCATGTTCCCCACCTCCCACACCTCCCACCACATCCCACACAAACATCTCCCACAAGTGTGGCCCATCACCCTCAATGAACCTACACATCCTGGGGCCTTGCCATCATATTGTTGGATCTTGTATTCTGACTTCTTCATGAGGATTCATCAGAGCAATGCATGTATGGAATAGCTGTGTTCCTCCTAAGCAAGTAGAATATTTTTATAATATGGGAGATCTGAATTGGGGTATTATCCATAATTTTTTTCTGTATTGTTTGATAGAAAGCTAAGAGCCAAATCTGTGACCCACCCATAGCCAAAAGGTATTTCTTAGCCTAATCCCTGACTCCATTTGATGTCTCCACTCTTACTTTCCTTTCTTCTTTTGCTTTTATGTCATCTTTTTGCATTTTTGCATCCTGCTAGCCCTTTCTAGGATGAAGTCATGTCTTCAAAAACTCTTTGTCAACATCATTTTAAATAATGTATAATATTTTATATGCCACAGTTTATTTGGCTATTTTTTGGGCATCTAAGTTGTTCTCCACTCCTTTTTTTTTTTTTTTTTTTTTTTTTTTTTTTATTGCAAATAAGACTGTGTAAAGCAGCTCTGTCTAGATCTCAGTTCACATTTCTGATTGGTTCCTTGTTTCTAAGGTTATGAATTCAAATTGCCAAATTATTTTATATACAGTTGCACTTAAAGAGTTTTCCAGATGGCTAGAGTTGAGAAGAACATGCCAAGCAAAGATCTCTCATAGCACACTGAAATTGTTCGAATATAAACCATGTGTCAGAAGTGAGGCTAGACGGGCAGGCAGGCCCAGCTCAAACAGGACATTGAATGCTGAGCTAAGGGGCTTAGATTATAGCCTGGCTCAGAGGAATCTGACTGGAACAGTTAGGAGACCACTGCAAAGTTCAACTAAGAAATGATGAAGGCCTGAATTGGAGTGTTAGCGTTGGGATGTAGAGAAATGGATCTATTCAAAAGAGATGTAGGATGTGAACTAGCATAAGTCAGCATTTGGAGTAGTTGAAAATGACTGCCTGTTTCTCTAGTTGGTGACTGATAGATGCATTTCTATTTAAACATGCTCATGTCTATCCATTCAGATTCTAAACAATATTTTAAAATCCTGCATTCAAAAAACCATAACAGAAAAAACAGATGTGAAGCACTGAAACAAATTTTCTTTATCAGTCAAAAAATATTGAGGACCTTGCTTTGGGTTTCCTGCTACAAAGACCTTCTTCTAGAGTGATCCAGTCCCAGAACACCCTGAAACTAAGTCCTTTAGGCAAAGTTCCAGTTTGGACAGATAATTGTTGATATTGTATGCAAACACTATGCTACCCTCCCCTTTTTCTTCTGTCTTTAGGAATGAGGCTAAATGTCATTTTTATCAGTTCATGAATTCTTTTTAGTAATTTGGGAAATAAGATAAATCATATTGTTTCCTTCTTTTCTTTGAAATTTAAGGTTACACATTCACAAAGATCACAACATGACTAATAGCATTAGTGGCCAAAGAGATGAAGTAGAAATTTAAACACAACTATATAACAGACTGAAAATCTTTTTTAAAAGAATGACTAGTTACTGTTAAAGTACAGTACAAAGTAATTGTTAAAGGACAAATTAAGCTTGTATGTACAAATTGGGGCAAAATATCTGCCAACTTGTAAAGGAATTTCTAGTTACATTTCAGTATCTGAATCAGATAGAACCTAAAATAGATAGGCCTGGAGATTTGAAAAGGCATTTTTGGAGTGCTGTTGAAAAATCAAAGCCTAAACTTAGTTTACTCAAAGCCTAAGCTTGGTTTACTAGTTTCAAATTAATATGAGTCCTTTGAAGCTCTGTTATATATCATGTATCTACAATTGACAAGACCACTAACAAATCATTTCTCTCCAGCTAACCAGCCAGCCATCCAGCTACTTTTCTTTCACAGCTGATGTGATAGATATTTATTTTTAACATGATCTCATTACTAATTGACTCCTCAAATACTACAGTTCTTGGACTACTGTCCCAAAGGACAGGTGATGTTTTCTTCTACCAAAGAAGCGGCTCTGGGAGACAACATCAAGTATATAGTACATGGGAAACAGTGAAGGGATACATTTGTAACACTTTCTGAATAAGCACGTATCCTAAGGTTTCCAGGGTGACTAGGCTGCCAAGGCCCAGCCTCCTTAAATTGAATTAATAAGATTCATTGAGCTCATGTAGGTGAGAGCAACGGGCCTACACCAAAAACGTACAAACAGCAACTGGCGTCTGATGGGCCTCCTTGGAAGACCGTTTTTTCAATGTGTCCCAAAGAGTTTCCTTTTCTTAATCCATTTGTTCCCACCCAAGCCCACCTGGGCAGTTAATGGCCTCCCCTGCTTCCCCCGAAACCCTGAGGCAGGATTCATGTCTTGGATCTTAATGACAACCCAAGTCAGATTCAGAATGGGACTCTGATATTCATTCATGAAGTTCCCTTTTTAGAAGAGGGATCTCATTCACTCTCCGTGCTGGGCATGCTCAGATCATAATAAACAACATAAGGTTAAAAAGAATTATAACCCAGTGTAAAAATGAAGATCATTTTAATATCTGAAAACTCAAAGATGCACAATCAAGAGCTACTTAAAGTAGACACTAAGTCTGTAATATTTTTAAACCCAGAAAACAGTCTGATTTTAGGATGAATCAGACATGAGCTGAATGTCTGTGTGGACAGAAAATTCCAAGCTCTTTATGACTAAAAAAATTTACAAAATGTTGTAATGTGATCAGGATTCCTATAACTCATGAAGTGGAAAACAAAGGAGCACTTTCTAGCCCAGGCAAAAATGGCCTGTCCTGATTTTATCTGGCTGTGCCTGTTACATATTCTTGATTAGGAACAGACTTTTCCCAAGTTCTTTTTTTAAAAAAAAAAAGAGTGATGAATGCTGCCTGATTTTCATAAGATTTTTTTCTTACTAGTTCATGCCCATTTTATGCAAATTAGGTTATTGCACATTCTATATACAGCTGTTTATTTATAGATATGATTTTTAATAGCTATCAAGGTTTCATTGCTAATTGTGGAAAATTTGAAAAATAGAGAGAAGTAAAGAGAAGTAAACAAAAATAATAATCTCACCACCAGAAATAGTTGTTATTAGTTTTGGTATATTTACCTTCTATAATGCATATGTATAAATATCACACATTTTTTAACATTGTAGAGCTGGATTTCTATTCTGCTTTCTCATTTAACATTAAAAAGTAAGCATTTTCATATAACTTTAGAAATTAATTAAAAATATTTTAGTGGTTGCATTATTGGAGTTTATTTAACTGCTCCCCTGTTGTCCAACATTTAAATTGTTTCCAGTTTTTTGCCATTATAAAATAATAGCTGCATTAGTCATGTTTCTCCAGAGAAACAGAACCAACAGGATATATGTGCATGTGTGTGTGTGTTGAGAAAGAGAGAGAGAGAGATTTATTTTAAGGAGTTGGCTCATGCTCATGCTATTGCAGGGACTAGCAAGTCCAAATTCCATAGGTCAGGCTGAATTCCATAGGGCAGTGAAATTCCAGTAAGAGTGATGTTCAAGTCTTGAGTTCAAAATCCATAGGGGAGGCTAGCAGGCTGGAAACTCAGCATGAAGTAGAGGGTATAGTCTTGAGGCAGAAGTCTCCTCTCTGGAACCCTCCGTTCTTCCATGTTAGGGCCTCCAACAGCTTGGGTGAGGCCCATCTGCATATGAAGGATAATCTCCTTTAGTTAAGGTCAGCTGATGATCTGTGTTAATCTCATCTACAAAACACCTCCACAACAACATCTATGTGTTTGACCAATTTACTTTGTCAAAAGTGATTTTACAGGGTCTTGGTAAGTTTTGCTTGGCTGCTTTCCTGAAAGGTAATAACAATTTACACCTCGCTAGCAGTATGTGAGAATGAAGTAGAACCTTTTTCAAATTTCTTTACCATTTGGTACCCAAATATAAAGGTAATGCTTAGTTTTAATTCACATCTGTGATTTCTCTGGATGTTACTGTTGACTAACAAAAGCTCTTCATATATCATACCTGATGTAAATTGTCACTGATTGTGACATGCTTCCTAATTTCAAAGATGTTAAAATGTGAAAAAAAAAGGTGGATTACCTAGAATTGATAAAATGGGGTATTATCTACTTTTACCATCTTCATATTTTTGATAAACATCGTTTTCATCAATTAAATATTTTTATTTTGTTTTTCTTATTAACAGAATTTAAAAGTTTTAAGATAAAATTTAAAAATTTTCACTTTTGTGTTTTTATGTCTTCCTCCTTATTTTAAGTCTTTCTTTATCAAGAAATAAGATCAATTAGCTACATTTCACAAATTAATCTGAAATATATTTTGGTATTTGGCATCTCACTTTATAGTCATTTTTATTAAAACCATTTTTTAAGAAGCCCATTCTTTCAGGAACGTAAGTTAACATTCTCTGCCAAATTAAGAGCTGTGTGAGTGCTGTGAGTTTAAAATGGCACAACCACTTTGGAAATTTGTTTTCTACTAAGATTAGAAATACACTCCCCTCAGACCCAACATTTCTACTCTCGGATGATATATACCTAAGAGAAATAAATGCATATGCTCATTTAAAAAAAACTTGTATAAGAATGGTTATAGCAGATTTATTCATAATAGCCCCCAAAATGAAAACAACCCAAAAATCTAACAACAGAAAAATGAATAAACAAATTGGGGTACATCCATGCAATGGAATAATACTCAGCAATAAAAAGAAACAAGATATTGATATATACCACCACACAGATAAATCTGAAAAACGTTATGCTGAGCAAAAGAAGCCAGAGGGAAAAAAATCACAGTATTTTTATAAAGTACTTTAAGATTCCATTTATATGAAATTCAATAACAAAACTAATCTATGGTGATAGAAGTTAGAATGCTGGTTACACCGCAGGGGAGTGGGTACTAACTGGGAAGAAGTACTGGGGAACTTTCCAGAGTGATGGAAATGTTCTTTATCTTGATCTGGGTAGTATGTATATAAATATGTACAGGTTTGAGAATTCACTGAAGTATATAATTAAGATCTATGCATCTTACTGTATGTATATTATACCTTTTTTTAAAAGAAAAAAAGGAAAGAAAGAAAAATTTTAAGTACCAAAGAAGCCATGCTGTGCACTTAAAAAAACTAATTTCTTTTGTACCTTTGTCAAATTATATAAAATTTAAGTTCAAAGTTTTGCTAATGCTGTTTTTAAATAGTTTTTCCTTGATTACTTTGGGCTTTTATGTGTTCAACATAGCATGTGGAAACTACAAAAATTAGATGACATCACTTATTCTAAGGAATTAAAGAAAGGAAAACATGAAAGGAGATGGCAATGCCTGATGTCTGATTTGTGTTTTTTTGTTTGTTTGTTTGTTTGTATTTTCAACAAAGCAAATGCTGTCTTAGGAAAGAAGTCTTGAACTGTGGTAACCTTGTTATATATGACATTCTGACTTCAAATGTCTTGACCCCCAGTTATTAATCAACTAGACACACGGGAAGAATGCCAACCAAATTTGCTGTCCCAGTCCAATGATATAATTAGAGTGTGTCAAGTTTTAAGTATGGAGTCCCCCTCTACCAGAACCCCAAGGAGTCAGACACACTATAAAATGAGGATCCTGAAATTCCCTCATACCTTGCATTCCCAAAGGATCGATTTCTTCCAAGGTAGCAAAAAAAGAAATTGCATTTACTAGCAAGAGGTTCTCAGATTTTCAGTTTTCTTGTTTTGTTTTGTTTTGTTTTGTTTTTTAATGCTATTTAAACTCAATATTATGGAGAACAGGGTGAAACAAATAGTTGTTTATTATAATATTTTAACTTTGAAAAGCACTCTACCCTTTACAAAACACTTTTACATATGTCGTATTTGTATCTTACAATAGCCTATAACATAGATAGGGCCAGTACCATTATCACTATTTTACCTTGTTAAATGGAAGCCTTGACTCTAAGAGGTTGGTCCAGAAGTCCAAAGCAAAGCCAGGTTGTTGTTTTTTTTTTATTTCTTTCCACTGTGCCACATGGCTATTGGTGTCACACTTTGGCCCCACCTCATCCCTGCCCTGTGGCTCTACAGTCAAGTCTCTGAAGATATATAGTTTTAGCCAAAAATCTACCTCACAAACCCCCATCTCACTCAAAGCCAAATGTCCAAGAACCCCATGGAAACCAAATCAAATCTAGCCCAGTTTTAAAGATTTTACTTTCTCTGGAATGACTCAAAGCTTGTTTCTGAGGAACTGACCAGCCTTTTTATAGAGGGTTAGAGCTCCTGAGGTGAACAGCAATTTACTTTAGTGCCTTCTCTTTCTTTTTCCTCCATTATGTGAAACTGCTAGCATATTAGCTTGAACAAAACAAAGTCATTATGTTAAAAGCAGCAGTCAGAATATAGTTACTGCTGGGTCTGTGTTACAGCTCATTTTTCATTTTCTTCTTTTTTTTTTTTTTTTTTTTTTTTAAATGATGTTGACCTAACCTAAAAAGGAGGAATCAGGGAAAACAGTTTCTCATAATTGGTCAAACCATTTCAGACCAAGCAGTATTATTCCGACAATGATGCACTGGGCCAGTTGGACAGAGTTTATGGCCTGATCAACACAAAGCAACAAAACACTGGATTGTCACCACTGCAAGGACTTTCTAGATAGGAAACATAAAAGGATGAGACAATAGAAGAAAATAAGGGAACATCTGGCTGAGGTCCATGAAATTTTCCTCAGGGTTTATACCATCTAGATTATTTTCAGGATGTTGATTTGGGCCCATCCTACATATCAAAAGAAACTTTTCATGCATTTTAGGATCTCCAAGCTTTTTTGAGCAATTCATTAATCGGGAAGAACCCCATTCAGAAAGAAGATAGGAGTTCCACGGAGGGAGTAGAAAGGAGAAGCTTATATAGGACAAATGTAGAAACAAGCAAGGAAAATGGTCTGATTGGCTGACACTGTTTCCATTTTACTTGGGGAGGCCTTACAAAGTGGGGTGTAGGTGGTTGCTTAGGAATGAAGAAGTTAACTGATGATAACTGATCAGCTGTATTTCAATTTGGTGTTCTGGGCGGACATTTACAGAAAACAGAAACTAGCTTAGGTTTTTGGTTTTGCTGGCATGGGGCTTAGCATGGGTGCCTCCAGTTGGGAATACTAGATTTTATTTATTTATCAAATCCCCCCTTTGATCCGGCCTTCAGCCACGCAGGGGACTGAGATTAAAATTTAAGGCATTGGCACCACTCTCAGTTACCATGTGCTGGCTTTAGATGGCTCTTGTAGGTGATTAACTCTAGGTTACAGATATAAAGGAGTTGGTTGTTTCTATTCTCTTGGTTTTTGGGCAAGATGGCTGAATGCAACCATTTAAAACTTTAGAGAGGATAGAGGGTACCAGGGAAACTCTTATGATTATAAGTAGGAAAATGCCCAATGTTTGGCATATGCTTCTGAGTCAAGTACCTTAGGACCCAAACCAAGTGAAATCAAAGAGATCAAAGAAGAATCCCAATCCCAAGAAGGACTTACTTGCTTGAGCCATGAGGCTTATTTGACTATTTCATGTAACTGTGTTTCGACTTCTAGCGTTTCAACTTCTCTAGAAGTCTCTATTCAGGTACAGCAGGTGGTATTGATAACAGCACAAACTCCCCCTTGCTCACCCAGCAAATAGTCAAGCACAGTTCTATTATCTAAAACAATTGTAGTTAAAGAAACTAAAGATTTTTGTTGTGCAGCAATAGCTTTTGCAGTCAACTCAGCAATTTCTCCTACTGTTATAAATAAGCTTCTGATCATATTTCCATTTATAGTAACTCCTAGCCAAGGAAATAAGAACCCAACAAAAGAGGCCCATCCAGTGTCAGTGACACTCTGGGGCAACTCATGTTTGACTGGGAAGTGTGAGTTAAGTGAGGAAGTCCAGTGTGAAGCTTCAGATTTGTTATGAATTTCAGAGGGAACTGCTAAGAGGCCCACTCCACCTTGTCCTGGCATATACCAACCGTCTATACATTGAAATGTTTGAGGCTAACTGATATCATGAATCACCTGAGCTTGGTCCTTTAAAATATTCAGGTTATTTATCATCAGTGCCAGACCTGTTAACATAAATGCAGCATTGTTTATGGCAGTCAGGGTATCTAGCACCTGTCTCTTTGGGAAGAACATGATGCTAAGCTCTCAGCCTCAGCATGGAGGGCCTGAGGAGCACTGAAGGTGGTATTACAGCTCTGTTTCCTAACCTTACCTGTGTTTATGACTGCTGACTCCAGGGCATGTTTCCTAGGGAAGGTGTGATGATGCGCATGAAGGGGTGGACCCTGCTTTACCTAGGTCAAGGGACTGGGGTGTTAACCCTCTTTTGTCAGTTTGAGGACTGGTGTACAGAAGATACCAAGTTAGATTTCTGACTGACATTGAGGGTCCACAATACATGCAAGATCACAGGATCCAGTCCAATTTACAGGTAGGTAACAAAACCATGAAGTTATCTGCAGTTTACAAAGTGGGTGCAAAAGAGCTCTGGGCAATGAACAAGAGCAGAATCTGATAACCCACAGGGGTGTGCTGTAGTTTTCCATTGAAATAAAATTTCTCCACATTCAAAGATAAGCTCAAAAAGACTATTCTTAATAATAAAATAAGGCTGGTTTCATCAGATTTGGCCTGATTAGTTACATAGGTGCAGCAAGAATGGCAATTTAGCATATAAGCTTTTTTAAAGTTTGTTTTGGTGGTAGTTTGCCTTAACAACCTCAGAGTGGACTTTTAAAACCCTCTCAAGACTAGGAAGCCAAGTCAAGAACACACCAGATTTCAACTGCAGTCCAGAAAATAACTTTCTTTACTCACCTGTGAAGCTGGGAACCCTGGAGCCAAGTGCCAGACTGGTTTTTCCAAGAGGGTTTTATAACCATTGGCTCCATAAAGTCAACCTTAGTCCCTTAAAAGTGTCTGGTCACATTTGATTGGATGAGCATCATTCTCAAACATGACATTCCAGTCAAAGCCTTGGTTATATAACCAGTATCTGCAATTATGTCCTGTTAACAAAGAGGACAGATTCTTGTTAACTTGAAAAATATTAGATACGAGTTTCCAAATTCTTGGAGGGTCCAGACAGGGAGGAAAAGATGAATGTTTTATGAATTATAGATAGTTTAAAGCACCTGCCCTGTAGCTGATTGCAAGTGTTTTGAGGGAAGCATCAGAATAAAAATTGTCTTTAGATGACAAAAAACTTAAAAAATTTTTATGATTATTACTGTTTTACAAAAGTGAAAGCTCTGATGAAAGTTCATTACAAAAATAATGTGATTGAGAAGGAAATTTGGCTGTTTCTGTGACATGTAACATTTTTAAAGAATATTTGAAATGATGACCAATAATATTACTATTGTCTAATATCACACAGATCAGTAGTAGGAAATCTCATGGATAGAGAAGACATTGACAAATCTCTAGGGACTTTATGGAGTTTCTGAAATGTTTATATTAATAACATTTTACTTACGCAAATTTAACCAACAGAAGGTTTAAAAATCCCATTTAATTTGACAACACTTCCCATGCAACTTATAACATATAAAATAACCTATTTATAGCACCTTTTTTTTTTTTTTTTTAACAAGGTGAAACAACAAATTCTTGGCAATTTCCAGGGTTTATCTGGAAAATCCCAAAGACAGTTTGATATCAGTAAGCTGTCATTTAGGGTTTGATTTTGAGAAAGAAAATGTCAAAAAAAGTTGTCAGGTTTGAACATTTTATTAAATAGGAAAATGGCTCACTGTGTTAACAATATTTGGTTCCCCAATATTTAACCAAACTGACAATAAAAAACTAAATAGGTTTACTCTAATATGATTGTAAAATAGAAAAGAAAGGAAAAGAAAAAGATTAGTTCTTTTAAAAGTGAAAAGACTTGTTCTCTAAAACAATAAAAGATTTTAAGGTCAATATAAATATCAATTAGGATATTATTCTGATAAGACATAGAATCTTTGCCTTCTAGGCAGATTACTTAGATGGTTAAGAAAAACCTTTTGCAGCTTTTTACTGAGAGCAGACCAGTGATCCAATAAAACTTTGTCATTTTAACAGAAAGAAAACCAAATTCAAGTTTTACACGAGGATACTATCTGATAAGAAAACTCTCAAAATTCTCATAAGCATATCAAATCTTATCCAACCTTGAACATGATAAATAAAATTCCTTTTCCACAACCCTTTTACAGCTTTTTATATCCATTCAGGTTTTGTCCTATACATCCCTGCTTCTCATTCTGGGACAACCAGTTATTTTACTTTAGGACTTAACTACTCTCTTTTTCCTTCACAAAACATATCCCTCATACTTTACATACCTGCATCCCTTAAATTTCCAAAAAGACCTTTAAAACTGTCTTCATGCAAACATCCTACTAAACACAATTATTCTTAAAATAAAGTTTGTTAGGAGAGCAGATGTGGCTCAAGTGGTTAGCACCCCCTTCCCATATGGAAGGTCCTGGGTTCGGTTCCCTGTGCCTCCTAAAAAAATAAAAAAATAAAATAAAACAAGTAAATGGAAAAAAACTAACCAACTCAGAGAAGCTCATGTGGCTCAGTGATGCATGCCAGCTTCCCACATTCAAGGTCCTGGATTCAAACCCCAGCCCTGGTACCTCAAAAATTAAAATAAAATAAAATTTTTTTAAAGTTTGTTAATTTGGTTAAACACAAATTTGCATTCTTCATAATCTGAAAGATCAAGTAGATCTAGCTTATTTTATCAGTAAACCTATATAAATTTAAGAAAAACATACCCAAGTAGAATAGAATTGTGATTGTGTTGTACTTAACCTTGCTAATTCAGAAGGCATAGCTGTTTTTATTCAACTAACAATATTAAATTAGTCACATTTGTCTAAGGTTCACTTGAATTATATGAACTTGAATTTTTTTAACATTTGGTTTTCATTTTATGAATACTCTTTTCATTGGAGATATTAGGTTTGCTTTCCTTGATTTCTAGGACTTAAGGAGTATTAATTTATTTATAAGTGCTTATTTATCTTTAAGCCAATTTGAATAGAACCCTTTTAAGGCATTTTATAAGTTAATTTGAAAATCCCATCCAGAGGTAGGAAAATATCATACATCAAACATAGAAACAAATAGAGAGCTTATAACTTTAATTTAAAATTTTCCAGCCATGAGTCAGACATAAAAACACAGAAACACAGAATACATAGAAATAAAAAACTCACTAGTTTACATAAGCTATTTTTAGAGTCTTGCCATTTCTTAGTAGTCTCTGAGTACCAATTTAAAATAGGCATCCCATTTGTCCTAATTTGGGAGCCATTTTTTTCTAGTGCACCTCTGAGATGAGTAAATTTATCTAATTGGAATGTTCCCTATAATTGCCGTTGCAACTCTATGTTGTTTTTGCTATTTGGTTAGATAGGCACAGAACATGTAATATGCTCAGGTGCCAGAGGGTGGATAATAAAGGTGTTTAGAATTTGAGGGTCCCATCTTTTGCCATTTTACTTATTACCTTATGCAAAGGGCAAAGAAACCAGCAGTAGCAAAAATGAAACTGTGGAATGAACCAAAGGATAGTGACTTTGACTCAAAATTTGAGCCTTCTTGTCAATCAGATTGACCCCCACCCCCTCCAAGTGCTCATGCAACAGCCAAGCTCTCCCCAAACACTGAGGGGAAGGTTGCATCCTATTAAAGCATCGAGGGGGTGCCCAGGTTCTAGGCTCCACCTTCATCAAGCATCAGGGTGGTAGCCAAACTCCAAGCTCTACCCTTGTCTAGCATCAGGGTGGCATCCAGACTCTCCACAATCCCCCAGGCATCTGAGAAAACTGGGGTGGTAGCCCTCTTCCTGAGCAACAGGGCAGAAAGCCTGCCCTCTCCAAGTCCTGGGGCATATGCACCCTTGCCACGCACTTGAGTGGGTCTGCTCTCTTTGTCCCGAGATGATGTCTTTGGTCCAATATTCAGCTTTCATGGTCTTGCCCTCAAAGTGATTTTTCCTTCGATCTGTCCCATTTCTTCCCTTTTTAGTCCAGGTTGGCCGTGGTTCTATTCATACAGATCTCGCAAAACACATCGGTTTTGAATGCAGTACACAAGGTACCAAACATCAAACAGAAGGACTTTCCACAGATCCTTTCTGAATAACTGCATTTCCAATCCTTACTTACACTTAAATGTCTGGTTGGATCCAAGTTCAGTTAAACCCTCACATGGAGCAGTGTTCTTTGGGGACTCACTTTCTGGAAGCTCAGAATTTTCCAAACCATCAATTTCTGGTTTCTTTGTGCCCAGGAATTCAGTTCTCAACTTATCCCTTTCCTTTTGCATTTTATTATAAGCTGCAAGAAGAAGCCAGGCTGCACTTTCTGTATTTAGTTTGGAAATCTTCTCAGCTAAATATTCAAACCCATCACTCTCAAATTATGCCTTGCATCTGACCTCAGATCTCAAATTTGCTAAGCTCTCTGCCACTTTAAAACAAGAATCATCTTTCTTCCAGGTTCCAGTAACATGTTCATCATTTCTGTCTAAGGTCTCATTGGAAGTACCTTTAGTGTCCATGTTTCATTTCAAAGCAATCTAAGACTTTTCAACCAAACAGCTCACAATTCTTCCAGCTTTTACCCATTAAGCAATTCCAAAGCCATTTCCATATTTTTGATATTGCATTAGCAGCATCCCACTCCTGGTACCAAAATCTGTTTTAGTTTCCTAGGCTGCGTAAAGCAAATACCTTGAAATGGTTTGGCTTGAACAATGGGAGTTTACTAGCTTACAGTTTGAGACCGATTAAATGTCCAAATCAAGGCATCATCAAGGTGATGCTTCCCTCCCAAAGACTGGCTGCCAGCGATCCTTGGTTCCTCTCCACATAGCAAGACACATGGTGGCATCTGCTGGTCTCTCCCTTCCCTTCCCTTCTGGGTTTTGTTGACTTCAGCTTCTCGTTTCTGTGGCTTTCTCTCTCTCTGCATTTCATTCTCTTATAAAGGACTCCAGTAAGACTATTAAGACCCATTCAGATTAAGATTGGGCACACTTACCTGAAGTAGGATCATCAAAAGTCCCACCTACAATGGGCCCACACCCACAGGAATGGATTCAATTCAGAACATGTTTTTCTGGGGTACACAGGTTCAAACCATCACACTCCACCTCTGGACCCCAAAATGACATGTTCTTTCTATATGCAAAATACATTCATTCCATCACAATATCCCAAAAGCCTTAAGTCAGGTGTTCTTAACCAGGAGTCCACAGATTTCAGAGGGTCTGTGAGCTTGAACTGAAAATTAAAAAAAACATTATTCTTGTGAGGACGTGTTGGTGTGGGTGTGATATATTTATTAAGTAATATGCTTTAAATAAAGCGTGGACTTACTATGATTTATATTTTGCTGTAGCATGTTCTGAGTGCAGTGGATAACTGCCTGCAAAAAGGTTGGTAAGGATGGAGGAGATGGTTTTATGACACCCTGGAAAGACTCGAATTTCTAAATGTTTGCCGAAAGTGACCGTTTGAACAGAAGTTGAACCATGCTAGATTATGAAGTATTGAAATTATGAGAAAGCTGTAAAATGTAATTGTGAATAATCCTAAAATTTAATTTAAAGACATGCCAATGTTGAGTATCATAAAACTATCTGCTGCTACATTCTGAAAAAGGGTCCGTGGTTCTCACGTGACTGGCATAGGAGTATGTGGAACAATAAAGGTTAAGAACCCCTGCCTTAAGTCATTTCACTACAATACTAAGTACAAATTTTCATCAAAATTGGTTATAGGTAGGGAAGCGGCTGTGGCTCAATCAGTGGGGCTCCCGTTTACCATACGGGAGGCCCCGGGTTCGGTTCCCGGGGCCTCCTGGTGAAGGCGGGCCCGCCCGCACGGCGTGGTTAGCTGACCCAGCGAGCACAAGCAGCAAGGGGGTGATAAATGAATAAATAAATAAAATCTTTAAAAAAAAAAAAAAATTGGTTTTAGGTGAGGGTCTTTATAGGAGCCTATAAAACTTAGAACACAAGTTATCTGCTTCCAATATACAAAGGAGGGACAGGCATAGTTGATAAACATTCCCATTCCCAGAGAGAGAAATTAGAATGAAAACAGGAGTCACAGGTCCCAAATAATTCCAAAACACTGCAGGGGTTAGATTTCAAGGTCTGAGAGTTATCTACAGAATGATGTTTTGTCCTCTGGGCCTGGTCACACCTTAATTGAAGTAGCCTCATTAAAAGGTCCTACCTACAATGGATCCACATCAATAGGAATGGATTAAATTTAAAAACTTGTTTTTCTAGGGTGCATACAGCTTCAAATCACTGCACTTTCCAACCTGAACAAAGCACTTTTTACCTTGGGCACAGGACAAAGAAACCAGCAGTTGCAAAAATGAAACCGTAGACTGAACCAAAGACTAGGGACTGAGACTCAAAATTTGAGCCTTCTCATCAGTTAAGATTGACCTGCTACCCTTTGGACTAAAATGTAGTAAGATTGGAAAACTCAAACCAAAGAGACTGGAGCTCAAATCCAAGAGGCACTCAACCACAAGTTCTGGAGAAGGCAAGAAAGAAAACTCAGAAGGTTCAAGGGTGCCTTCACTTGTCTTTCTCGTTGTCTCCACCTGTTCTTTCTCATTGTCTCCAGAGCTATCAGCAGTCACCTTCAGGTCCCTTCATGGTCATCAAAACTGCTAGAAAAAATTTTCATGCAAATTAGGATCTCACAGCTTTATTGAGCTATTCATGAATAAGGCAGCACCCCATTCAGAAAGTAGAAGGTAACACCAATGAGGGGATGGAAAGGAGAACCTCTTAAATGGCAAATGCAGAAGCAAGTAAGGAAATGTTCTGACTGGCTGACATTGAGTTTCTGTTTTACTTGGGGGGGGGGTCTTACAAAATGGGGTACAGGTAGTTGCTTAGGAATGAGGAAGTCAGCTGGTGATAACTGATCAGCTGTGTTTAAATTTGGTTTTCTGGGCAAGGTAAGCATTTACAGGAAATCGAAACTAGCTTAGGTTTTTGGTTTTACTGACATGGGGCTTAACATGCGTGCCTCCATGTTGGGCCTACTAGATTTCTTTATTTTTATTCTCACTTTTAAAATAGCAACATTGCAACCTACATGAGTTTCTCATACCTATCACCATAGTCCCCCTATCACTTTATCATGTATATTCTTTCTCCTTGGATGTTTTTTCTTCAATCTCCACACTCCAAAGTCCTTCCCATTCTGTAGTGAGGCTGAGCATCAGACCTTACTACATCCTAAAGCTTCCTAATATCCTCCAAAAGAAACTGGTCTCTTCCCTAAATTCTCATGGCAATTTATTTATATCTACTTGTGACATCTCACTTTGCACATTGTCTTGTAACATCATTTAAATTAATTATAAAGGGTATTTATTTGGGGTAGAAGCTTACAGTTACCAGGCCACTGTCATTCACTGAACAGTTACTAATTAAGCACTTTACAAACAAGTATTTGATCTTTACAACAACCCCATAAGGTGTTTTACTAGTCAGCATGGGCTAAGTTATGATGCAGTAACAAAAGAACCCCAAATCTCTGTGGCTTAATACAACAACCGTTCCTCTCTGCTTTACATCTGGGATGCATCCACTGAGGGAGTCTACTCATGAAAGTCAGGCTTTCAGAGCAATCACCATCTCAAAAGTTGTTAATTGGCAAGCCAGTAAAATGTGAAATGTCATGTCCCAATGCCTAGCCTAGTTCTTTTGCATGAAATAGTACTGCATAAATAAAATATATTGATTAATTCATTATTCTATGTTTATTTTCCTGACTATTCTCAGAATTAAGCATTCCTAGTAGTTAGAAGTTTTGTTGTCTTTTTCACAATACACAGAAATATTTCTTCTTTTCAGTCACCTTCCATAGCATACTTCACTAAAGCACCACTGTATCAACAAAGTTATTTTCTCACCAGCTGTGAAGGAGACTAAACCTACCAAGTTACTTAACACAGCATGGTAGAAAATATAGAGAAATATCGTGATATATTAAGTGCCTGGGTTTCTGGTTACTGGATGACAGATACAGCATCCAGATTGGACAAAGATAATGTACAGAAAAAGCAAATGTTTTCTCTGGTGTTCTTCAAGCCATGACAAACAAGATTCTGATAAAGTTCACATTGAGTCCACCAGATTTAAAGAGTAGCTAGACAAATGGGATCCTACTTAAGAAATCAGTGAAAGCAAGATAGATTTTTCTGTTCTCTTGGTAGGAATAGAACACGTTTCTCCTGTGCAATACCCATTACACTGTCTGGGCTAAACTGACATTTTATAAGTTTCATCTGCACTGCCATTTTGGTCACTGTAACCAAGCAATGCCTGTGCTTTGCTTTTCCCTAAGTGAGATTTGCATAGAAGGACTTGCTCTGCCTTATAAGGCTTTGTGATATCTAGCAGGCAGTCTCAGCAGAGCACAGACTCATTGTAGCAGTTTGTTATTATTTATGAATTCCAAAAATAGATATGGGAGGATTATGTGTGTAATGGTCTGTCAGAGGTTTTCACTTTTACTTGATTAAATTATGATTAGGGCTTTGGTTGGGCCACGTCAGTAGGACGTTGAGTCCCCACCCCCTTGGTGGGCTGGGACTCACAGAGAAAATAACAAGGCACAGGAGTTAGTTGGAGTCTTAATGCTGGAACCCCAGGAAGTAAATACACAGAAAAGCAGGTATGTGAGGAAAGAGAGAAGGCTTCATTTGACACAGCTGAGGCCCTGGGAAGAGGGATGAGCCATTCGCCTGACAGTTTACAACTGACCTCGTGGAGAGAGCAGAGCAGCTGAGCCCAGAGAGAAATGAGCCCCAGGAGAGAGACGAGACTTCTCCCAGCCTATAGCTGATATTGGAAGAAGCTTGGACCTTGGAGCCTTAAGAGGAAGAGGAAGCCTAAACCCTGAACCCTTGCAGACATCTTGCTCAAAAACGTGGCAACAGACTTTGGTGAGGGAAGGCACTTACACTTTATTGCCTGGTAACTGTAAGCTTCTACCCCAAATAAATACCCTTTATAAAAGCCAACAGATTTCTGGTATTTTGCATCAGCACCCTTTTGGCTGACACTCATCAATGCCCATAATATCCTCATTAGGAACCACTGGCCTCCAGAGGAAGTCAGAGTTCCTTCATATCTTAGAGTCCATAAAAATAATTAAGTTAAGGGCTCCCAACATAAGCTCTACCATGAAAGTTTTGGTCACAAGGAATATAAACAAAGTTCCTATTAATTAAATAATGATTTAGAACAGATGGACCTCCAGAATTTATTTTTCCACAAACGTGTCTGAGAGTATATCCCAGATACCGTACTAGGCCTTAAAGACAGACAGAAACACTTTATCTCTGTCCTTCAGGAGGCCACAAACTAACCTGGAGACATAACAGTAAACCAGGATGAATATCAAGCCTGTAGGTCCACCCTCATGGTTTATAGCTGGCATCCATTATGATTGGTTGGTGCCCATTCTGTACCAGTTGTTAAAATATTTTGATTTCACCCACAATTGAATAAATGATTGCCAAAAGCAAAAAAGCATGATGTTCTAGCTTCCTGTATGCCAGTTATGATCCTAAATATTTTGTGTCTTCTAATGGTTGCAACACCCCTCTGAAGGGGTACTGCTGCTATCCCAGGTTCACAGAAGAGAAAACACAAACATGGGCGGTTTAAATTACCTGCCCAAGGTCACAAAGCTAGGCAGTGACCTTCAAACCCCAGAACTGGAGCACACAGTCAACTGCTACAACAGAGTAGAAGGGGAGCAATATGGAGAAAAGTAAAAGGGAAGAAAAATGACTCTCTTTGACAGAGTTATGGCTAGAATGTAGGATAAAGGTGGTAGCATGGCAGAAGATGTGACAAAAGCCAGATTGGGTGGCCTTCTTGGCATCCTGTGCTCAGGCATTTTGACTCTGTGCTCTGCCAGTGGGGAGCCACCTAAGCATTTTTAGCCTGGAGAATGATACAGTCATATTTGTAGTTTAGAAAGCTGAGGCAGAAAAGATAAACCAGACGAGATTGAGAAGAGCCTTGTAAAAAAAACTGGATACTACTTTCAGGGCAAATCTGCAAATTCTGTAGAAAGGAGGTGTGGTTGCCAATTGAACCATTGCCAGATCTGTTAGGCAACAGAGAATCAGAGAGTATAAAGCATTTAGAGTCCGGAGTTATTCTCTTCACAAATAAATCAAGCAGACTCATATCTAAGTACAGGACTGACAAGGCCAATATTTGACAGCTTTTGTCATCTGCAGCCAAGTGAATATACTTGAGGCAAATCACTTTTTCCTTTGGTTTTGTTGACTCTCTGACCTTGTAACTAAGAAACTACAGGCAGCTTATGGAATTTTGGCCTCCTTGAAGCTGGAGCACAAAAATACATTTGGGAAAGAATGAAAATTGTAATACTGCCAACTACCCTCCTTGTCCAAGAGCTCATTAGTGAGAGATGGCTATAATGTTGGGTGAAGAACACTGACTAGACAACTGGGCTTGGTTCCTCTGCCACTTAGTGGCTCTTTGGATAATTTAATTGACTTTAATGAGTTTCAACTTCCTCCTCTATAAAAGGAGAATAATCATGACAATGTCATAGAGCTGTTAGGAATTTATAATGTATGTAACATGCCTGCCTGGCACATAATAAGCATACAAAAACTGGTCGATATTGTCGGTAGTGTTTATTAGGTACATCTCACTCTTATTTTATTGACAACTTTCCAAATAAGATTCAGAGATGGAAGAAACATTTCCACTACCCACAGGATCACAGGAGAGCCTTTTGAAATGGCTGATGTTGCCTGAGAGTAGGGTCTTCTTAGGTACCTGAGTGACTCCCATCCTTTAATTACCATTCCACTACGTGGAATAAAACAGCTTGCATTGGTGCTATAGGAAAAACCATAGGATCCTAATCTCCATTTGAGGGTGGTAGGGTTTAACAAAGCCTACAAACATGAATGAGTTGGAAAGGCCAGACCACAAGTCTTCCTCCTACGGGTGGAGAAAAACATGTTCTTTAATTGGGGAGGGAGCCACACACATAGGCGAAACAAGAGCAAGCAAGATTCAGTCGGTGTGGAAAAGAGTTTAGCTTGCTTTGGCATTGCTGCTAAAAGTTTCAGAGCTTATTTTATGATTCATAATCATCTCAGCATTGGTATGCAGTTGTTAGTATCCTCTTTTGTTAGGTGTTTGAAGAACCTTTATGGAATGTTTGCTAACTTGGTGAATGAGGAAGAACAGTTTTGGTAAATCCTCTGTTGTATTTCCAACTTGTCAATATTGTTGAGATAGAATATCTGGTGCTGTTCCTTTACATGGACTTCTTCACACAGTTGTCTGTTAAACCTGGGAAGGGAGCATGTTCTACTAAGATTTGTACATATAAGATCAGTTGAGATTGACTTTGCCTTAGAAGTATGTACTAAATTGTTGGTGCATTTCACTAAACTCCTGATTCATTCCCTGTCTCTTTGTTTATTTAATTTAGTGACTTTTATTTTTCTTTCTATTTTGGGGGGAAAACTCGTTTTGCACTCCCAATGATAAGGATATGATTTTTGTACTTCACGGTCACACAAGAACTATGGTGCTAGATTTAAATGAACCTTAGTTAATAAATATGATCACCCGGAGTGTCATTTCAGCACCTTTTTTTTTTTTTTTTTGCCCTCAGTTCTCCCTTTGAATTTTTAAATTTGCAGTCATGTGCTTGACATATTAGAAAGGTTAGACTAAAGAGTAGAAATCATGGTAATAATATAATATCCAAAACAAAATATAATACAATGGTATTGATAAGATTAATGGTAGTTTACATTTAAGGAGGGTCAGGACTTCCGTTTCAAGCCTTGTGGGCACTATTTATTCTCTCTCATACACACACACACATACACACACACATACACATTCACTCACAAACCCCATGCCTATAAGATAAAATCTGAACAATAAGGAAACTGTGTCTTAGAGAGCTAAGGTAACTTGCCCAAGATCAGACAACTGGCAAATGATGGATCCAGGATTGTGATCTTTTAACGGCACTAAACTTTGAGGTTAACAGAGAACCAGTGGAGAAGCATAGTACTATCTTGGCCCTGGGAACAGAGAACTTGTCTTATTCATCTTTGTACCCAGCTCCTAGCACAGAATAGAATGGAACAAGAGGATGACGTGACTAGAATTTTATTTTAGGAAGATAAATCTGGCAGCGATAAGTGGGATCAGAAGAACAGGAAAGCAGTTTCGATGCTATTGCAATAATACAGAGAAAAATATAATGAGATTGTGAATGAGGGAGCAGCATTGAGAAAAGAAAAGAAGCAATGAATGTGAAGGAGATTTGGGAGAGAACATCAATAAGACATGATGAACATGTGCAAGCAGTGAGGAAGAGAATGTCATGAGTGGACAGAGTAGAGAGACCAAGTTTTCTCTCTGCAAATTTGCCAGTCTTCATTCTCCAAATAGTCAAAAATCCACTCCCCAGTTAAACTAAAGCAGAGCTTAAAAATCCTTAGACTTTCATAATCAATAAATTATTTTCTATTAAAAGTAACAAAATTAACATATATTAAGTGCTTCCTATGTGCCAGTTCCTTTGATAAATATGCATTCATGCAGTAAATGTTTCTTGAGCATCAACCATGTGCTAGTAACTATTCTAGACGTGGGAAGACAGAACAGTGAACCAGAAAAACAAGGATCTTGCTCTCATAGGGCTTATACTCTAGTTGGAGGATGTGTCAGTTAGGGTTCTTTAGAAAAACAGTACCAGTGGGATATGTAAGTATAAATATAAAGAGATTTATATCAAGGAATTGGTTTACACGATAGTGGGGGCTGGCAAGTCTGAAATGCATAGGGAAGACCAGCAAGCTGGAAACTTGCACAGGACTTGTTTTGAGGCAGAATTTCTTCTTCATGGAAACCTCCATTTTGCTCTTACGGCCTTCAACTGATTGGATGAGGTCCCCAACATTATTGAGGGTAATCTGCTTAAAGTAACTGATCATGGATGCTAACCACATATACAGAATACCTTCATAGCAACACCTAGATTAGTTTTTGATTGCACAACTGGATACTCCAGCCCAGTCAAGTTGATACAAAATTAACCATTCTGAGAAGATGTAAGAATGACCAGTGCACATAGAGAAATAAAAATGCAGAGAATAGTGACCAGCTTCTGTGAATTAGAGACTCCAGGAAAGCTTCTCTCAATGGGTAGATATATCTCTGTCTTACAGATGAGGTAACTGAGACCTGGGAATATCATGTGACTTATTTAAGCTAAAACAAGTTGTTTTAGCTTGCTAAAAGCTGCCAAAAGCAATATACCAGAAATGGGTTGGCTTTTACAAAGGGGATTTATTAACTTATAAACTTAAAGTTCTGAGGCCATGAACATGTCCAAATCAAGGCTTCATCAAGGGATGTTTTACTCCCTGAAGACTGGCTGTGGGAGATCCTGGACCCTTGTCACCTGGCAAGGCACAATGACAGTGTCTCTGGTCTCTCCCTTCTCCTTCGGGTCTCATTGCTTTCAGCTTCTGGCTCCCCCCGGCTTTCTCTCTGCTCCTATGACTTTCTCTCTCCCTGGTTCTGTTGATTTCAGTTTCTTGTTCTTGTGGCTTTTTTCTCTTCTGCTCCTGAGTCTTTTCCTTCTAGCCTTGTCTCTCCAAATTCATCTTGTTTATAAAGACACCAGTAGAAAGATCAAGACCCACCCTGGACCATGCCCTATTGAAGAAATCTAATCAAACGTCCTTAACCGAAGTGCTTTCAGTTTTCACCTACAATAGGTTCAAACCCCACAGGAACAGATTAATTTAAGAACATAATTTTCTGAGATCCACAAAACCCTCAAACTACCACACAGATAATGAATAGTCCTGCCATGATTCTGTCTGTCTCCAACATGTGTGCAGAAAACACAGTGGAGGCCTGCCTCCAAGGAACAGTCCAAGGAACCAGAATACTTGACTTTTTCCCTGGAGAATCTCAGTTGGTGAGCAGCTTCAGATCAGGGCGGTTTTCTGAGTGTAAAAACTGAACCAGAGGGAGGATGATGTTGCTTTTGGTTGAGGGAAGCAGTGGTCTCATTCGGCTTCAGTGCCAGACACACCTTTTCTCCTTATAGCCCCTCCATTACCCTTGGCCTTCTCAGCTCAGGGTTTTTGTGCAAGCCATTCATTCTAGTACCCTTCTTCTTCTCCCCTTCCTTGGGTAATATCTGCTTAGCTCTTGGGTCTCAGCTTTGTCACTTCTTCAGGGAAACCTTACCTGATTACCCAGACTACAATAAATCTCTCAGTTACAAACCCTCCAAACTCCTTGTGTTTCTTCTAAGGAGGTACTTAGCACTGTTGTCATTACATCATTTATTTAATGTCTGTCTCTGCCACTATACTCTCTAAGGGAAGGAGCCAAGTCACTATCATGTTTACTGCCAATTTCCAGTGTTGAGCCTAATTCCTGGTATGTACAACATGTTGAATGAATGCATGTACAAAGGAATGCATAAATGAATGAATGAATGAGTTATATACCTTACAAGTAGTAAATCTGCAGGGCATTCTAAACAATGATTGGGAAAAATAATGACATCTCCTGGTTGCTAATCACCTTTTTCTAATCCCCAATCTGATCCTATCCCTTAAACAGCAAATCCTGTCCTTGGCACCTGGGTACTTCTTAATTTCAATTTAAAAGATGGAATTTCTTGAACTCATGTCTAATGTGAGGGCTATTTTTAAGCATTTGAACCCAAAGCCTTATAATGCAAAGGGAAATGAGGGTTTTGGAACTGTTAGAACAAAAGAAGAAGAAAATGAGAGAAAGAGGTAGAAGCATTCAAGGAATAGTGAACCATTGAAGCGAAGGAGAGGCATGCATGCTAGGACTGTCCTAAGGAAGCCCTCATACTTAAAACAGATAGTTCTCTCTCTTCTTACCCCACCCAGGAAATTCTGACTGCTTCTACTTGCTCTGGAGTCTTGTGAGTGAAATAAGAGCCCCTAATATCTCTGAGTGGTCTCTGGGGAGTCAAGTTTAGAGAAAATTCAGTTAGGAGGCCCTCTCACACCTATTAAAAACCCCTTTATCCTAACACTCAGATGAGGGCTTATAACGACTGGCACCTGAGGATGGGGATGCAGTTGGGTGTCGCTCACGGTTTGCTGCCTTCAAGAGAAAATGTGCACACTGACTTCTGATATGACAACCAGCAGCCATAACAATTAAAATGCCATTTGTGTTGTTAATCCTACCAGAAGCTCTCCATCATTTTTGTGTTGGACCCCAAATATTAATGGACATCTGCCTTTACTTTGCAGTTGTCTTCTGACCATGCATAAAGAAACTTGGGATTTATTTAAAAGTAGCATCTGTCAAGACATTCAGCAAGGTCTGTGCAGGTTTCCCACTCACATTCTTTCCCTTAAGCAGTCTTCCTACTGAAAAAGAGGAGGGAAAAAGTCTCTTAGTTTCTATGTCCTCTACATTTTCTGACACTTAGAAAACTTAGTTACAAATCAGAATGACACTCCTGGGATCCAGATAAATTTTGACTCTCTCACACTAAGATATAAGAGAAAACAGGAGTTAGGAGGTCAAGGTCTGAGTCTTGGCTCTGCCACTGTGTAGTTGAGTGACACTGGACAAGTCACTGGGCTTATAGTGGACTAGGTGGTCTCTGCAGTTTCCACCGCGCTAAGATGTATGGTTCTCATTGCAGGCATCTTTTCCACAAGTCCTGTGTTGACCCCTGGCTTCTAGACCATCGCACCTGTCCCATGTGCAAGATGAACATTCTTAAAGCCCTAGGGATCCCGGTAAGCACAGCACAGCCTACAGCATCATCATGTCTGTCTTTCTGCATTACTCCCAAAGCAGGGAGAAAACATCATACCTGGATTTTCTACATCCCTTCTATCATATAACAGTGGTGGTCATCTGATGAGGTCCCAAGAGAGCTCCCATGTCTGAGAACATTTCTCCTCTTCTTTTAGCTCACTCTGAGAATATCACTACCTTTTCACCGTGTCCATTTTATTTGTGAGTCAGGATGCTGTAAATGCAGCTTATAGGTTTCTCTTCTGGGCAGCAGTGTGAGTGAAGGTAGAATCCAGCAGAGGCGTGACAGACCAGTTGCACATTGATTACCTCTTGTGTCATCACCTCCATTCAGTCATCAAGGGATCTGCATGCTGCACTCCTGATGTATCCCACCATTGCAAGCCTTCAGAGGAACAGCTCTTCCTAAGAATATGAGGGAAGGACAGCTGCTGGGAATCTGGCTCAGAACTTCTGCTTGCCTGCTAAACTCAGAGCTCTGTGGAGACCTTGAGTGAACCAGAAACCAGAGCCAGAGCCACTTAATTCTAGTGCTACCATCGAGCTGGTTCTCAGTCATATGTTTTGTAAAACTTCCCAAGTGCACAGAGCATCCCAGCAGCTGGCTTGACACTCCAAGGAAAGGCTTTCCCAGGACTATATCAAGTGAAGCCTAAAACCAGTGGTTGGTGAGACACCATCTGCTATGTGTTATCCCTGCTAAGCAGATGAGGGCAGGAAGCAAGCCAGGCCACCAAATCCAAGGATGGCACAGAAGAAATATGAGAAAAACAAAAAGCACTGTCCAAAAGAAACTCAACAAATAGAATACAGATACCAGCCTTCTCCACTCCCCACCTCCACTTTGCAGCAAACTCCCTGTTGTCACTCTTCACTATCAATGACAGGTAATAAAGAGAATATTAACAGTTCCAAGATGTTGCTGAAGAATCAGATCAGTTATCAAAGGTTTTCTTTAAGGTTAGTGTGCTTATTATCTTAGGGATCTCAGAGTGACTCTGTTAGAGAGGGTATATCTGAAACATTATGAAGACATGCATTGGCTGAATTTTCTACCCTTGTACCAGCTGCCTTCGTGCCAGCTGTCTGCTAGTTCATACAGCTGACACACTAAACTCAAATCAACTTGTCTGACTTCAGCTCTGAGCTAGATTTTGAAAAACAATGCATTGAATTTTCAGAGCAGAGTTACAAGCGCATAATGCATTAAAGGTGTAAATCAGTTACACTAAACATAAAATATTACTGAAAACACAACACCTGCACCAGATTCCGGTGACATACAAAAGTGTATTCAGGTTTTTTCACTTTTCACATTTCTGGCTAAAATGATCTTACAAGGGAAGGGGAAAGGTATGTGTGAGTGTATGTATATGTGTTTGGTCTCCAGAATCTTTAGAACTCTCATATTGAAGAAACACATTTGCGTCCTTTGACCCAGTTTCTATTACTCAGTATATTTTCAAAGCTACTGTCTCAATCCCAGTGCTCCTCGATCAGGACAATGAAACAAAAAAACTGCCTGGTATTTTAAATTTATACCAAATAGCATTTGACTCCAGACTTTTCCCATAGAGGTATAACTTCTCCAGGAGCTGTTTGTAATGAGGTGAGAATAGGACCAATAATTGTTTTTATAATAGAATTATTGGGTGACCTTTTGGCTCATTTCGAATTACACTTTAACTTTTAGCAGTTTGGGATTCTGGCCATGATTTAATGCCTACCAAGTCTGGATGAGATTTTACTTAGCACACTTGACTGCCAGAATACTAACTATTGTTAGCATCTTTTGGATTTTGCCAAGGAATTTGAACAGCCAGCCGAGCAGGAACATGTTACCCACCCAAGCATGCCCCACAGAACAGAACATCCTCCATGAAGAAGGCACGCGTGACGTGCTGCTTCTCACAAAGCACCGTGCCTTCTCAAGTCTTTTCTATTTTTATCCTACAGGATGGTTCTGAAGTGTGGATCTGGGAGGAATTTGGGAGGTTGTTTGACTCTATCCTCCTGCCATTGGGTAGCACCAAAACTAATTACAACAAAGAGATGACATTCTGTTCTTAAAATTTGCAATCGCATTGAACAGACTTACAGCCCTCTCAGTGAGCGGCAACCCTTTATCATGCTGCGGGAAGAAACCGTCTTATGTAAACTCCATATACACCATTTCTTCTTATTCAAGGAAAATTGAAAAGGGCTTGTCGTTCTTTATGATAGCTGATTCCTGTCGGTCCTTCAGCTCTGCATCCCTTACATAGGCACGCTAATTGCTCAATGCATATGTGTGGTGTTGCAGCCCGTGGGGTGCTTGAAGGCTGCAGGGCATAAAGCTGTATTTATGAAGTTCACTCTGACTCTCCTTTAAACAATGTCCACTCACAAACAACTTGGTAGTGACACTGATCCACTAAATTGTTCAATACAGGTAATTAATTTTGTTTCGTTTTTTGATTTTTGTTTTTGTTTTTTTTATTGAGTATCCTGGTGTCTGCCTGTGCTACTAAATATAAGTTGAAAGTCAAGAGCTGGGCACATTTTCATTTTGTAAGTGGATTTTCTAAAATGACCTGAAGAATGAGAGCACAGCTCATGGATCATGAAATTGCCATTAGAGTGGGTATCTTTTTCCATTATATTTTGCCAAAAGAAACAAAATACTGGCCTGAAAGGGGGAAAATAAGTCCTTTATTGTCGGAGCTGTTTTTATCCTTTTTTCTATCTTACAGTGCTTCATCCTACTTTCTTTCTATCCAGTCAGGTCTAGGTCTTTCTTTGTAGGATGACAATTCAGTGAATGCTTCTATAAGGTACCGTATAGCCTGAGTTTTTCATATCCCAGCAGACACCTTCTCCTTTGCTGTTATCTTGATATGAACAGGATGATGATTATTGCATAGGAAATCCTGTACCGCTGCTGTATTCAAAAGTCCCTATTTAGCGCTTGATTTATTTGAGGGAGTTTCCCTCACTAACCTGAATTTGAATACCTACACAGTGATCACTGCAGATATTATTTGACTTGTTTCTCTAAACATTATGACTATAACTTCTCTTAGAGGCATATAAATTAGGTTTCTTTTCAAAATATTATTCTATTTGACGGGCCATGTATAAATTGTGAGATTCTGTAATGTTGGTCTATTAAATAGTATATCTAAGCCAAATTGTTCGCTCCTGCTACCATCAACAGTCTCACTGAGCTAATCCTGTCTCTCCTACCTCCCTTGTTAAAGATACAGTACTGCTTCCTCTAACCCACAAACCAAGAGCAAAGAAACACCCTGCATTAAAAATAGGGAAATAAGTAAAACAAAGGAACAATGCCAGCAATCAGGATCAACATTTTGAAAAATATGTCAATTGTTGTTGTATATGTGCATCGATTCAAATGCTTACAGTTGAAAGAACAACCAGCATGATGTTCTCTTCCTCAGATACCCCACACACAATTGATTTTGCTTATAATCATCTTTACATAACATACCTTAACTTTGACAGAATTTTTAAAGTTTTTAAGTATTTTCTCAAATCCTCCCTTAACTGATCTAGGGCAGATCAATATTCTCATGTTTTCAGAGCAGAAAATTGTGACTCATAAAATTTTCAAATCAACATTTACTAACCACCTAATAATGATCAGGCACTATGTGGGGCTTCACTTTGGAAAGCTTGTGAACTAGTGGAATGAGACAGACATATTAACAAATGGCCAAAGCATGGTGCCCTATCAAGTGCTTCAGGAGCAGAGATGATTCCCTGGGAAGGGAACACTATTTAGATCAATGCCATGTAAGCTGGGACTTGAAGGGTGATTGAGAGTTCACCAGGAGTCAGTTTGAGAATTTGGGTTGGGTAAATGTCATCCTGGGCTGAAGGACATCACAAGCAAAAGCAGTGAGATAAGGGAATGTATGGTATGCCCCGTGTTTCCAAAGGCTGCAGGAGAGGCCAAAAAGGCGGGCTGGCTGTACAGCCCCATGCTAAGGGGCTTGACATTTATTCCTTAGAAGAGAAGAATCATACCTGTGTTGTTGTTGTTTTAAAAAAAAAAAAAAAAGGCTTCCCAATGAGAGAGTGGAGAATGGGAAATCCCAAGGCAGAGACTGGAGGGAGCTATAGAAACTGGAAGTGGGGAGAGAAATGTTCCTAAGCATGCATGCTATCATGGTTAGATCACAATCAGTGCATTTAATAAATCTGGTGAATTGGTTATACAATGAATTGATTTTTGGCAAATTGGGTTTCAGTATATTGGCCCAGTTCTGATGGAGATAGAGAACACAGAGAAGAAAGGAATGAGCTGCTGTTGAGAATCACTGAATTTGAGGATTTTGTGAGATCAGGGAAATTTCCAGTTGACTGTTGGAAATATAGGTATGGAGCTTAGGATACTAGTGTTACACAGTTTAAGATGGAAAACCAGGCCAAGAGCCAGGAGCTTTGAATTTCTTACCCTGAGTTCTCAAAGAGTCCATAAGTTGTAGATTTCTTCTTTGACTGAACTTTGAAGGCAACAGAGTCATTCTGATGTTAATTCAGTGTCAACCCTGAATTATTCCCGCCTAACCCTGCCCATCCTGATCTGCATACATTAGGAGTGTAAAGCCATGCAATTATTGCCCCTCCAGGCAAAGCTGAAGTTCAGACTAGAGCAAAAAAAGTATGTTAATTGCTATTCTCAATATTCCTCAAGAAAATATCCCTCCACCACCAACTTTTTAAAATAATTTTTATGAGTTTGGGTAGAGGTATAACAACTGAAAATAATTTAAAAGCTGTTGTGTGGAAAGATATAAATATATTCAATATCGCTTCAGACAGCAGAACTAAGACCAAAGAGTAAAAAATGCAAAGAGTAAGATTTTGCCCAATAAAATAGTAGTCTAAGTTGGCCACCACAGTCTGCCCAGCAAATCAGGGTTCCCCTCTTCTATATTGCGCGAGTGGAACTGTCAGAGATATTGGGCGGGGGAAAGTGCTCTGCAATGAGTGGGTGATTGAAAAAGATAGCTTCATCCTATTTTTATGATTCTAAGATTTTTAATTTAGAGGATTTGACTAATATATAATCAGTTGTATGCTAGGTAAAATAACAGTATCTTTCTAAAATTGGTCTTTTGGCTTATTTAAAAATAAAAACACTGATTTTGCGTGTGTTTGTGTGTATGTGTGTACCTCTAATGAACAATTCACAAGTCAGAGTCTATCCCTCCCTGCCCTCACTATAATGTCACTAGAATATTTGTAAACAATGCATGGGTCCTTGGGATAAATTATCAGACTGCCAGCTACTTCCTATATTGGAAATAAAAACAATATATAAGAAAATGCTATCATTTTAAATAAATATCATGTTATCCCCCTAAATAATTATTATAATGTATAGATCGATTTTGCTACTCTTGGAATCAAAACCTTTGGAAAGGAAATTTTGGAAGATCTTTTCATGTTAATTTTACTATATGTGGGATATTTTTTAAGTGGGTCCGGGGAAAACAGTAACGAGCTTAATTTTCCATTGAGACAAAATGTTTAGGCTGTAGACATTGTGATTACATTCACTGAGATTATATCCTTTTTGACTTCCACCAGCCCAATGCCGACTGCATGGACGACTTGCCCACCGACTTCGAGGGCTCTCTGGGAGGTCCACCCACCAATCAGATCACAGGCGCAAGCGACACAACCGTAAATGAAAGTTCTGTCACGTTGGACCCTGCTGTCCGGACCGTGGGAGCCTTGCAGGTTGTCCAGGATACAGACCCCACTCTCCAGGAGGGAGAAGTCATCTTTAGTACTAACAGTAAGTTCCTGCTATGCTTTAAAGTGCCATATTCAAAGGGCTGTTGCCTCATACTAATTGGAAAAGACACCTTTCCTCAAGAAAAAATTAAATTACGTGAGCATATCGCCAGGCTAGACAGTGATATCTTTCAGACCTTTAAATGTCCAGATCTTTCCAGAGCCAGCAAGGGTGACAATAGACCTAGCTCTTTGTGCCCTCCCTCTTGCCTCCTCACACACTGACATCAGGGCATATACAGGACAGCACTGCCCACCCTCATGCTCCCATCCCTCAGGTACCCGAAGTAGGTAGGGTAGTGGGTCTGGCTGTGAGAGTGAAGGGCAGGGGAGAAAAGCAGCCCAGGATGCCCAGTGTGACTGGGTAGGACACAGCCCTACCAACTGGTGTGTATGTGTGCTTGAGCCCTCCTGGGTGTGTGTGTGGCTATGTGAGCTGGCTGGACGGGGTGCAGGAGGGGCACTCCTTGTTGCTGCAGGACTCAGATGTAAATGGCACCTCTTTAGATGGGCGTTTTTTTAATTCAGCATGAACCCCTGTACTCAGTGCTCCTGCATATTAAAGTATCCTTTAAATTCTTTATTCCACCTCCAGCAGACAATAGCTAATTACTGTTAAGTTTGAAGGCAGTTATCATAAAAATAAACATCTATATTAGCATCAAGATTGAAACTTAACTCTAAAATTCCTACTGTTTAGTCTAATATAGTAGAGTATTAGGAGTTCTAAGAACATAAGCATACAAATTAACTTAGGTTTAAGGTTGAAAGGGTGGGTGGTTATTGTGGTTTTTAAATAAAGTGTAATTTTTTCCCTTGATAGAAGTAACCAATTTGATATAGAAAAATTGGAAATATAGACAATCACTCATAGTCTCTCCACCCAGCTGTAACCACTATTATAGTATTTTTATGTGTTTTCTTTTGTTTTCCTCTTTTACATATTTGTGATTTGCATTTTACAATGAAGAAATAGTCCTCATTGTTGAAAGATTGAAAGACAAAGAAGGGAGTGAAAAAGAACAAAAATCACTCAGAGTTCTATTACCAGATTTTGTCTAGGTTCTTGACTATGCTGCAGAAATGAATTTCAAGAGCACATCACATTGATTAGGCCAGTAATTTATTAAGGAATGATGACAAGAGAAATGGGAAAAAATAACAGATCATAGGTCTCAGGTAGAGAGAAAGGGGCTGAAGAGTGATAAAGAAGGCTGATTTATAGAGTACAATTTCCCATAATAGATTATTAAAGCCCAGGTTTTACTTACATGTAATCCATACAGGGGGGACATGGAGAGAGCAGGGTGCAGAAGGCAAGGGAGAGATAGAGAGCTTCTTTAACAATTAACCACTCCACCCCTCCTGCCAATGACAAGGAAGGAGCTCCAGGTGTTTGCTGCCTCAACCAATCACCCCACCCATCAATCCCCTGGAAGGGCTCAACAACGACAATGCCCCTGGAGAACACCCTGGGCTTCCCCTGGCTTCCAGAAGAAACCCCATCTTGGATGGCAGAAATCTTGTGAGGGTTTTCCAGCAGCCATCTTCATATGATATCCATGTGGACTTCTTGCCAGGTTCCAGATCCGTCCATTGACTCCCTATTTTGCTAGACTGCTTCAGTTCAACTATCTGGAAATTATCACTGTTAACACTTTGGTGTATTTCCTTATAATCTTTTATTAAATAGTTGAGACAATACCATAGATGCTGAATGTTGAGTATTATAACCATAGAACATTCATAGGGCCTAGACAGAAGGTGACTTGAAGAGGAACTTGTGATAAATATCTGCCCATGCAAGAGTTATTAGCTTTTGGTAGATAAGAGTTTTAACATTGAAAACTTGGCCTTTAGAGGTATGAGGACCTTAATATTAAAATATTGACCATTATCTCTTTTAGGATCCTTAGAGATAGATTTCCATTCCCTTCTTTGAAAGGTTAGAGTGGTTCTGTCCAATATTAATATAGTGTAAACCATATATATAGTTTAAAATTTTCTAGTAGCTACACTAAAAAGATAAAGAAAAAGAAAAAAAAGAAATGGGTGAAGTTCATTTTAATAATATATTTTATTTAACCCAATATATCCAAAATATTATCATTTTGGCATCTAATCAATATTAAACAATTATTAATAAGACATTTTAACATGCTATTCTTGGACTAAATCTTCAAAATCTGGTGTGTATTTCATACTTATAGGACATCTCGATTTGTACTAGCCACATTTTAAAGGCTCAATAGCCACATGTGGCTAGTGGTTACTGTATTGGACAGTACAGATCTAGAATCTAAGTAATTTAGGAACAGATAAACCTTAAAGGTCATCTAATTTTTAACCATAAGGAAACTGTTGCTCAGAGGAGTAAGTGGCTGACCTAGGTCAAACAATAAATTCTCTTTCCAAAGAAACAGATTATCCCAGTTTTTCCCATTTATTGGGCATCTTTGATTACCATGAAATATATCACTATTAATGGCCCAAGTGAAACATATTGGAAGATATGAGAAAATTTTGCTAGTAGTTCAAAAACTTTTAAGGCATAAAATTTTCTTGAGCCCATAAAAAGAACCAGAGTTTTAAAAAATGGTTTATTATCCTTACAATAGAAAAATTATTTCATTTTCAAGAGAAAATGTATCATCTGTTATATACCTTAGTAACAGTAAGGCCGAGATGACGACTAAAAAGACATAGGTTGTGAATTAATATACATCCTAAAAATGAAGGAGAAAATTATCTGTGTCCATATAATTCATAATCAGTAAACTGCTTTGTCTAAGAAAGTCTCCTAGCATTTAGCTCATAGCAAACATTTAACAGCTATTTATTGAAAGAATTGAGGTGAAAGTGTCCAATCTAAGCTTGAAACAGGGAGCTTCTGTTTATAATAGAAGAAAAAATGCCAGGTAATCCCAATGAAATGTCTTCATAAAGATGAAGAGGCAAGAGGAAGGAGACCACATCTAGAGTCAGGAGACTTATGGTGCATATGGATGTGGCTAAAGATATCACTTTCTTAATACAGAAACTGGATTTTGCTCTCAAAATATTTTCCCTAGACCATTTATCACAGACTAATTTTATTTATTGGGACAGAATTTTCCAAACAATCATTCTAATTAGATGCTAATAGTTTACACCAGGCTGTAGATTCCCTCAGGGGAAAGTGTTTTGCGCTATGCAGATCTGTACATTGTCTAATGCCTTACTCGAATAGAGAAACGAGCAAAGACAAATGCATAATTAAATGAGCGAGAAGGTTTGTTTTCATCAACATCATTGTAATCAGTGCTCTAATTTTATCTAAAAATAATGAGGATGGAGAAATAAGTGTAGTTAGGTGGGCATATAGTACTTTTATAAATCACAGTAACACAATGAGCTTGACTTTTGCCTACATTATTCTTTCCCATTTCACATCCCCACAGACCCAGTAAACTTATCAGAAGATGAAGAAATAACAGTAGCTCACAAATATATAGCACAAACTATGTACTAGGCACCCTTTTAAGCCCCTTACATATATTAACTCACAACAACCCTTATGGGTTAAACATTACTTTTAGACTCATTTTTACTGACACAGAAACTGAGGTACAGAGTGATTAAAGCAATTAACCCAAGGTCATAAACAAGTTAATGGTGGGGCCGGAATTCAAACCAGGCCGCTGGCTCCAAAACCCCATGCTTAGCTACACTATGCTCAGAAGATGAACAGGCGGGAAAATGAACACAGTTGCTCTCTCACTTCTCATTTCATTTATTTATTCTTTTCCTCCATTTTTCTAACTCTCTGAGAGGTCAAAAATTATTTTAGATGTTACAGCACTGTCATCCCTCTCTCCACAGTCTTCCTCTCCTGGTAAATAGTCCTGGTGTGCAGTAGATCAAAGGCATGGTAGAAGTCATCTGAGCACTCAAGAGGGGAAAGGTATAGAACAGATTGCCTTTAGAGCAAAGATGGAAAGATCTGGCATTAAAGGATCATTTTCAGCTCTCAGAAAATGAAAAAAAAAAAAATCATTTACAAAGCAAAGGAAATCCAAACCCATTGCATGTCTGACATTTGGGAGAAAGATGTTCTTGTCTGCATATCTTTAATGTTTCTGACATTCCTTCCTTCTTTTATAACCTCAGGCTCATACAGCAATCCTAGATCACACAGTGTTTCTCCTCCATCTTAGTACAAGAGTTCATTTCTATGAATGCCCAGATGCCACTCACCAATCTTTATCAGAAGGCTGATCACACCAAAAACATACATTGCCTTCTGACTACCCAAGCCCAGGCTATAGATTGTAGGGTTTGCTTCAGCCGAGAAAGAAGTTCCTTTGGACCAAAGGAAAACACAGCTAAACAAACAGCCCTGTGTGTTTGGACACCCAGCCAGGAGCTGGGGAAAGACATAAAAAGAAACTCTATTAGCCCTCCCCGACCCTCAAAAAAAAAAAAAAACATTCAGTTCTACCCTGTATCTCCTCAGGAGAGTCTGAACCTTCCCTTTATTTTTCAGGGAGGTTGTTGACACCACCCTCCATTTCCTTATTTCTCTCATTCAATCAATGCACAAGTATTCTAGCACTGCCTTAGACAGTTACCCACTTGCCACTTCTACCTCCAGCTAGAAGGAGCCAAGGGTTAGCCCATAGGGTAAAAGAGGGTGGAGTGTGAGGGACTAGGAGCTAAAAGAGATGTGAAGGTGGGCAGGATCCAAGATATCTCAAATTCTGTCTCAATACATTCTGAGGAGCACTGGACATAATGTGTTTGGACAGGTGACCTGGTCTTCAAATTTTACAGAAAGAAGGAATGCACATGAATTAGTGTGGAATCCAAAGTGTGGTCTCGTCAAATGAAATGTGGAATAAATTTCCCCTGGGAAACTTCCTTTGCCAACTTGCTATCAACTCTGATTCTTGGGGAAAAAGTACTATATCCAATGTGTTGAACAACCATGACTTGTAACTTACTCAAAATGCATTCTTATTTTAGTTACGCTGCCATTTTAAGTTGTATTCAGTAGGTGTAATGGGCCCTGCCCCTAAGGAAAATTGCAGAAGGAGGAATTTTCTGCTCGAGCTCAGCTAACTGACAGCTCTCTAGTCCCTTTAGGTCCCAAACACAGATAAAAACTCAGAAATTAGAATGCCCATTCTAAGATACTATTCACTGTTGATCCAGCTATAGTTCTTCATCCCTCTCTTAGCTCCAATCTGCTTCTGAATGGATTCCTGCAAGGAAGAGGTTGATGGTAGGGAGAGAGGCATGATTTGCTTCTCTATCCCCAACACCTCACTAGTGGCCTATTTAATCCCTATCAGGTGAAAAGGAAAGGCGTGGTAGCTGAGGAAAGAGTCAAGGACAGTTCTTACCCACACTGGTCCCTTGGACCACTAGCTTCATACTCTCAAATCCTGGAAGTTGTTTAAATCTGTTTCATAGGGCACTTAATTGGGCTCTTCAAAGGTTTTCTGCTGGGCCTTTTCCCTTGTAATACCCCATGACTCAGGGCAAATGATGGGTCTCTAGTGGCTCCACACAAGACCTTCTCCAGCCCCTGGGCATCCAACAGTCCATTTTCAGTCTCTGTCTGCTGACATCCCCTCATCTCTACAGCAGGTCCATTTGGATAGGGCCCAAGATGACCCCAATCTAGCTCCCTTTCCCACATAGCAACCTTGGGGACACTCATACATCACTTGCCCTGACAGTTTCTGAGAGCACAGGCATGGTCCAGTATGGCAGCTTTTTCTGGCCTTTGACCCCCTACACAGGCCACTGGTCCCCTCTCTCCAGATTTCAGGCAGGAAGGACACCTGAGTATACAGTCAGCCTTTAGATTTTCTTAAGCTTAAGCCAATTCTCTAAGTCCCACCTACAGGGAACATGTTTCAGAATCCCCTTAGAGTGTTCCCTTGCAACAACTCTTCACTGGAATTGGAGTTAGGAGGTAGTCCTTCTGCACCCCTTTTGCTAGAGAAATGGGATTCAGTATGGCAGTCTTCTCTACATAGAAAAATCTCTTCACCAATCTCCCCACCTTCTTCTCCTTCTCTCCCCTTTTTAATTTCTCAAAATGAATGACAGGTCAAGAATTATTGAACAGGTTCACCTTCATATCCATTGTGCATTCAGCAGTGGGAACAGTGGCAGAGCGGTGTGTAGAGGGGGAGGATCTGCTTCATCCTTCTTTGTTAACCAGATCTCTTCAATAGAAACTGAAGCAGGAAGTCTCATGATAGTTCAAAGAAATTAGTTCCTGAATATCTAACCTTCACCTGAGGACCACATTGTTAGATGCTATCTCTATAAACTTTTAAAACAACCTTAAGATAGGTCATTGTTTTTGGAATAAAATGTGCGCATACTCTTCAAAATGCACTCATGAAGCAAAAATAATTTTTGAAGCACAGCTGAGGTTGTAGCAGAAAAACAATAGTTTTTATGCCAGCTGTAACAGCCATCACTGCAACCCAGTAGCTCTCCAGGGACACATATTCCATCCTAATTATGGAAAAACTCCCAAAGAGTTCATTCAGGAACTTGTGTTTACTCTCTGGGGTTGATTCACTTTCTCTGACTCGGGGAGCTCCATATAAACTTCTCTGGGGGTTCTTCACTCCTAAAGACACATTTCTTTTAAAATTAGGCCAGAAGTAACATTGATCTTTTTAAGTCTAGTTGTTTTTTTTTTTTTTTTAATTATTATTTAAGGAGCAATTGACAAAGCATTCAGAACATCTATATTCAAAAATTTTCTCACACATCAACAGCAGAATGCACACTCTTTTCAAGTGCACATGGATCATTCTCTAGGCTAGACCATATGTTAGAGCACAGAAGAAGTCTAAATAGATTTTAAAATATTGAAACCATAAAAATTAACTTCTCTGACCACAATGGAATAAAACTAGAAATCAATAACAGAAGGAAAACTGGAAAGTGTACAAATATGTGGCAATTAAACACCATACTCTTAAATAACCAGTAGATTAAATGAAGAAATTATAGGAGAAATTAGAAAATATCAAGAGACAAATGAAAATAAAGACACAACATACCAAAACCTATAGGATTCAGTGATAACAGTGCTCAGAAGGAAATTTATAGCTAAGAATATTATATTTAAAAAGAAGAAAGAAAGATCTCAAATTAATAACCTAATGTTACATCTTAAGGAACTCCAAAACAAAAGCAGAGTAAACCCAAAGTTAGCAAAAGAAAGGAAACAGAGAATAGAAAAACAACTGAGAGAATAAGCAAAACAAAAAAAAATGGTTCTTTGGTTGACAAAACTTTATCTAGACTGACAAAAAAGAGAAAAGATGAAAATAACTAAAATCAGAAGAGAAAATGGTGATATCACTACTGACCTTATAGAAATAAAAAGGATTACAAGAAAATATTCTAAACAATTGTATGCCAACAACTAGATAATCTAGAAGAAAAGGGAAAAATCCCTAGAAATACATCATTTATCCAGCTTAACACAAGAAGACATAGAAGACATCAACAAACCTTTAAGAAGTACAGAAATTGAATCAATGATCAAAAGCCTTCCACCAAAGAAAAATCTGGGATCCAGTTACTTACTGGTGAATTCTCTAAACATTTAAAAATTAATACCAATCCTTTTCAAACTCTTCCAAAGAGTTCAAGAGGAGGGAACACTTCCAAATTTATTCCATGAGGCTAGCATTACTCTGATACCAAAGCTTGGAAAAGATATCACAAGCAAAGAAAATTACAATTTCTCTTATGACTACAAAAAAAAAAAAAAAATCCAAGCATATGCGATGATCAAGTGATATTTATCCTAGGAATACTAGGATTGTTGAACATAAGAAACTCAAGTAATGTAAGACACTACCTAAATAGAATGAAGAAAAAAACATGATTATCTCAATAGATGCAGAAAAGGCATTTGACAAAATCCAGCACCCTTTCTTGATAAAAACATTTGGAAAATCAGGATTATAAGGGAACTTTCCTACATGATGAAAGCCATTTATGAAAACTCACAGTTAAAATCAAACACAGTAGTGAAAGACTTAAAGTGTTCTCCTTAAGGTCAGGAATAGGACAAGGATGACTCCTTTCACCATTGCTATTTCATATTGTACTAGAAGTTCTTGACAGAGCAATTGGGCAAGAAAAAGAAATAAAAGGTATCCAAATTGTAAAGAATGAAGTAAAGCTATTCTCTTTGCAGACAGATGATCTTATATATAGAAAATAGAAAACCAAAAGGAATCCACAAGAAAACTATTAGAGACACTAAATGAATTCAGCAGAGAGACAGGGTACAAAATGAACACGGAAAAAAAATTTGTGTTTCTATACAATAGCAACGAACAATCTGAAGAGGACATTAAGAAAGCAATCCCATTCAAGATAGCATCTAAGAGGAAAAATATATAGGAATAAACTTAACTAAGGATACAAAAGATTCATATACTGAAAACTACAAACCCTGCTGAAAGAAATTAAGGAAGGCTTAAATAAATGACAAGGTAGCCCATGTTCAGAGATTGAAAGTGGTAACATTGTTAATATGTCAATATTATCCAAAGCAATATACAAATTCAGTACAATCCCTATTAAAATTCCAGCAGCCTTTTTTGCAGAAATGGAAAAAAAAAAAAAACAGTCTTCAAATTTATATTGAACTGCAAGGGTCCTCAAACACCAAAAAAAATCTTAAAAAAGAAAAGCTGGGTTAGAGGGCTCACACTTCCTGATTTCAAATTGTATTGCAAAGCAATAGTAATCAAAACAGCATGGTACTGACACTAAAATATACAAATAGATCAGTGAAATAGATGTGAAGGTCCAGAAATAGAACCACACGTATGACCAGTTGATATTTCTTCCCTCTGTGGCTTTCCTTATGTGTCTTTTGTTTAAATTTTTTTTATTTTTAAAGAAGCTTTAGAAGAAATTAAAACATTGATGTGGAGCCAGTAGCCACTGGAGGATCTGGGGGCAGGGAGAGGGAAAAGCAGTTGTAATGCAAGGGCTTTTTCAGGACTTGAGAATTGTCCTGAGTGACATTGCAACGACAGACATAGGCCATTTTATACCATCATATAACATGCAGAACTGTGTGGGAGAGAGTGTGGTCTACAGTGTGAACTATGGTCCATGCTTAATGGCAAAGCCCCAGGATATGTTTATCAATTGCAATTAATGTTTCACACTAATGAAGGATGTTTATGTGGGAGGTTGTGGGAGGCGGGGCATATGGGAATCCCTATATTTTTTTTGTATAACATTTATGTAATCTAAGTATCTTTTTAAAAAAATTTTTTTTTAATTTAAAAAAAGGAAGCTTTCCCACATTTTCATTAGTGTGGTACATTTGTTACAATTGATGAACACATATTAAAGCATTGCCACTAACCATGGACTATAGTTTACATTATAGTTTACACTCTGTCCCACACAATTTTGTAGGTTATGACAAAATATATAATGGCCTATAACTATCATTTCAATGTCATGCAGGACAAATCCAATGTCCCTAAAATGCCCACATATTATACCTATTCTCCCCTCAGGATCTCTGGTGGCCACTGCCTTTATATCAATGATAAAATTCCTTCCATTGCTAGAATAATAATAAATCCATAATAGAATAATAATAAGTCTACTTTAGTCCATTGTTCATTCCCCAATCTTGAGGATTTTGGGATAGTGATGCCCATTCTGTTTCTAATTGAGAGGGGGCTTAGATCCCATGGTGCAGATGAATGGAACGATCTTGCTTGCAGTTGCAGACTCTCTCTGTTCCTTGGGGTGGTCATTGTCCATAATCATCTCCTTGTTAGCTGTCCTGAGTGAGTCCAATGAACTGGACTCTGCTGAGTTTCAGGGCTCATGGCCAGTTGATTTTTGACAAGGGTCCTAAGTACATGCAGAAGGAAAGAGTAGTATCTTCAATAAATGTTGTTGGAAGAATTGGATACCCACCTGCGGATGAATGAAGTTAGACATCTACTACATACCATAAACAAAAATCAATGCAAAATGGATCGAGGACCTAAATATAAAAGCTAAAATTATAAAACTCTTGGAAGATAGTACGGGGACAAATCTTCATGACCTGGGATTCAACAATGGAATTTTACATATGACACCAAAGGCACAAGCAACAAAAGAAACAATATATAAATTTGATTTAATCAAAATCAAAAAGTTTCGTGCACTGGAGGAAATTATCAAGAAAGTGAAAAGACAACATACAAAATGGGAGAAAATAGTTTCAAATGAAAACAGGTAAAAGTTTAACATCCAGAATATATAAAGAACTATGCTAGTTGCAACACCTACTCTCTAGTTCATTGTACTCACCCAGGACAACTAACAAGGAGGTGAGGATGGACAACCACCATATCAAGGAACTGAGAGAGTCTACAACTGCAAGCAAGAGAGTCCCATCCATCAGCCATATGGAATCGGAGCCCCCTCTCAATTAGAGGTGGGGTGAGCAGCACCATCCCAGAATCCTTAGGACTGGGGAATAAAATACAGACTTGAGTGGACTTACTGGTATTCTACTATAGACTTATTGTGATTCTAGCAATGGAAGAAATTATTTTGATGTGAAGACAGTGGCCACTGGAGGTGCTGAAGGCAGGGAGAGGGAAAAAGAGGTGTAATATGGGGGCAGTTTGGGAACTTGGAATTGTCCTGAATGACATTGCAATGACAGATGCAGGCCATTATATATCCTGCCGCAGCCTAAAGAATTGAGTGGAAGAAACTCTTACGCATACCTCAGTAGGAGCTCATAGAACATCTAAGTGCCTATCACCCCACACAGAGGGGTTCCTGAGAGCTCCAGAGACACCCAGGTCCTATATAAGGGGGGATAGCCCCAGAGACTGATGCCTTATCAGTGGGTTCTATTTTGGAATCTGTGCTCCTGAGAGTGACAGAATTAGACTCAAATAAGTCCTCCCCGCACATGGTTCACCAGTCCCTTCTATTCAAACCTATAAGTGATGCTGGAGTTTTTTGGTATACTTCCAGAGACTGGAGCCTCCCGCCTACCTATGTGCCAGGTGTGCATGAAATCTAGGTGGAGCTGCAACTCCTACCCTACAGCTCAATGGACTCATCCAAGTCACCTGGTGAGGAGACAGCGATGGGCAATGGCCATCCCAGGGAATGGAGAGGGCCTGAATCTGCAGGCAGGATCATCCCACCCACCATATCCATGGGATATAAGCCCTCTCTCACTTGGAGTTGGAGTGGACATCACCATCCCAGTCCCCTCAGGATTGGGGGAAGAACTATGGACTAGAGTAGACTTGATGGTATTCTGTTGTTCACATATGGTGATTCTAGCAATGCAAGAAATTATAACAATGAGGTGGAGCCAGTGGCCACTTGACACTTTTGGGGTAGGGAGGGGATGAGCAGTTGAAATACAGGGGCTTCTTTGGGAGTTGGAGGTTGTCCTGAGTACCGTTGTGGCAACGGATGTAGGCCCTTTTAAATCAGCACACACCACTCAGAACTGAGTGGGAGAGAGTGTGGTCTACAGTGTGAACTGTGGTCTATGGTTGGTGGCAAGGCTCCAGGATGTGTAAGTTCATTGAGGGTGGTGGGCCACGCTTGTGGGAGATGTTTGTGTGGGATGTGGTGGGAGGTGTGGGAGGTGGGCAACATGGGAATCCCAGTGGGTTCCGTGTAATATTTTGGGTAATCTAAGCACCTCTTAAAATATATGTATATATATATATATAAATAACATTTTTGTAAGCAAATACACATATATGCATATATATTTATATATCATTTTGCAAATGTTTGTATGTATTGTGAGAATTTTGATTTTTACCCACAATAAAAAAAAAAAAACTACAATGTAAACTATAATTCACCCTTAGAGGCAATGCTCCAAAATGTGTCCATCAATTGCAATCAATGTACCACACTAATGAAAGAAGTTGTTAATGTGGGGAAAAGTGGGAGGTGTGGGGCATATGGGAATCCCTTATATTTTTTTACATAACATTTTATGTAATCTAAGTATCTTTTAGAAAAAAATAAAAAATATATTAAAAAAAAGAACTACAACTACAACAAAAAGACAAACAATACAATTAAAAATGTGTAAAGGACTTGAATAGACATTTATCTAAAGAAGAGATACAAACAGCCAATAAACACATGAAAAGATGTTCTGCATCATTAGCCATTAGGGAAATGCAAATTAAAATCACAATGAGGGGGAGTGGATGTGGTTCAAATGGTTGAGTGCCTGCTTCCCACATGTGAAGTCCTGGGTTTGGTCCCCAGTGCCTCCTAGAAACAAAAACAAACAAGCAAACAAATGAAAAAACCAACTCAGGGGAGCTGATGTGGCTCGGGGTTTGAGCTCCGGCTTCCTGCATTTGAGGTCCCGGGTTCAATCCCTAGCCCCGGTACTTAAAAAAAAACAACACAATGAGATATCTTTTCACACTCACAAAGATGACTATGATTTTAAAAAAAAACAGAAAATAAATGTTTGAGAGGTTGTGGAGAAATTGGAACTCTAGTGCACTGTTGGTGAGAATGTAAAATGGTATAGCCACTGTGGAAAGCAATATGATGGTTCCTTAAAAAGTTAAACATAGGATTGCCATTTGACCCAGCAATCCCACTTCTAAGTATACCCAAAGAAAGTGAAAACAGGATATCAAGGAGATATTTATACACCAATGTTTATAGTAGCACTATTCACAATAGCCAAAAGTTTGAAACAACCCAAATTCCCATCAACACAAGAATGGATAAACAAAATGTGGTGCGTACGCACAATGGAGTATATTTGGCCATAAGACAAAATGAAGTTATGAGACATTTCATAACTGCAACATGGAAGAATCTTAAAAACATTATTCTCAGTGAAACAAGCAAGATACATAAGGACAAAAAATGTATGACATCACTTATAAAAGATGACTAGAAATAGCAAATTCAGAGATAGAAAGCAGATTAGAGATTACTGGGGGAGGGGGTGGAGGAGGGAGGAAGGGGGAATGTTTGTAAATATTTTAAAAATTAAAAGAGAGACCTTGGGCAAAAAAAAGGAAAGAAAGAAAGAAAGAAAATTTAGAGGAAATATATTTATGTCCGCAGTTTACTTTGAAATGCACTCAAACCTAGATGGATTAATGGATGGATATAGGGATAAATAGATGGATAGAGTTATGATAAAGTAAGTTTAGGAGAATATTAATAGTAGAATCTAGGTGCTAGGTAATATGGGGGGGGGGAAGACTTGCTCTGGCCACAAGCTTAGCATCAAAACAAGAAAAAGAACGTGTGTTCAGGACTTTTCCTGGAAACATGATTATGAATCTCTGTGAGTTACGACAATTAAGAGAGAAATGAAGGGTTGGCGTGAACATCCCATTTCTGTTTCAAATGTGCAGCAACACTGCATTTGCAAAACAGCAATTTCCAGGTTTTATGTGGCTGCAAAGCATACTGTTGCACCCAGAAATAAACACATTTAGATAAAAACATGCCAGCATTTACGAGGGAGTTCATGAATGAATAGCCACGTCTACTTTTTTGACTTGCATGACAACCTGAGATGGCAAAATAGCTGCCCTTGACTATGGATAAATATGGTGGCTGGAACTAGTCCTGAAGAATGATCTCCCCTGATACCCATAAGATTCACATTAGATCTGGATAGATAATTGCTCTGATTTCTGAGCATATTCCATTGTAAAAAAAACAATCTTCTAACCACTTAAAATTTTAGACCCCACTCTCATCTCCCTTTCAGCAAATAGATAAGCCACAGCAGACGACTTCTATAAAAATCGAAGCATTTGCAGATTGCGATGCTGCTCCAATCATCTCTATGTTTCTTAATGTGCTGGGTCCCTGGAGCTACATCACCCCCCTTGTTCTTGAGCCCTCCAGCTCTTCAGCTCAGCAACAGTTTCTACAGAAGGACAGCTGTTTTAAAAAGCAAAGATCTTTGTGGTAAGCACATGCCTTGACGATCAAGCCATCCCAATAGCAATGATCCAGTCCACAATCCACCTGGTTTTCTATGATAACATTCCTCCTTGATTAAAAACATTTGCCAATCCAAGACAGCCCACTGGGGTTTCCTGTCTTGTGCATCTGGTGCCCCTGACAAGACAAGGACTATTGAGCATCTGCAGATTCACAAACAGCCTGTGAGAGACCCAATCAATTTAAACCACAGAGGTATTGCTACTTGGAACCTTCAGCCTGGGTATGGCATGCATCATCTGCCTGGAAGAAACTTGTCTTCCTGAAATGAAGTAACTCAGCCAGCAGATTAAATCCATTCATTGCTGGGAGATTGTCTCAGATGCTCTGAGTTACTCAGGGATATTGCTGTCTCCAATTTGCTTAATGCCTCCAAACGTTGTTTCCCTTTTAGTAAGTGTCGTGGCTCTGCAGCTGTTACAAGAGGGAGCTGGGGAAGGGACTGCTGAGCAAACCTGCATTTTACCAGACGTTTATACACTGAATATGAATCTCAGCAGTGCGATAGCAGCTGATGGCAGGAAATACAGTTGGCAGGTCAGCACTTTTACAATGTTTGAGCAGCATCAAGTGTAAATAAGATGACATTTCTGTTTGCATTTCAATTCTAAAGCAAATCACTGGCATGTTCTGTCATTCAGAGATTAAGAAAGCAGAGCAGCTGCATATTCCTTTTGGGTGATATAAGAACTGGCTCTGAAAATCCAGAGTCTGAGGGCTCTGCAAGTCTAAGTATTTCAGAAATAAAACCTGATAGTTGAGAAGAAAGAAAAATGTAACTACCAGAACTTAGCGGGAGCTACATGAGTTCAGAGTATGTAATGGAAACACTGCTGGCCAGAGGCAGGCTATTTGGGCTATGGTCCTGATTTGGTCTCCACTTAGCTGTGTGGTCTTGGGCAGGTCACTCTCAGCACTTCCATTTCCTCAATTGTCAGAAAAGGCAATTGTATCAGCAGCTCATTTCTAAGATCCTTTCCAGTTCCAGAACTCTAATTCCTACCATGGCACCCTTAGCAAATCTCACTAGAAAAGACACAAGAGCTCACATCCTCACAAGCCCTTCTTGCCACTCTTGTCTTTCCGGCACCGTTAAACCTAGCAAGGAACTGTGCCCTCAGTTCTCCCAGTGCCACATTCTCTGGCAATATAGAGCATCTCTGTGAGAATCCAGCATCTGCCCATCTTCCTATCAAAGCAAATGGTTGAGAAGACAGTGGGTTGACGCAGCTGGAACAGCTGCGCAATTGGTGTGGTCCACGGAGGTGACCAGGTCTGATACGCAGCAGGTCCTGTACTCAGAATATTACAGACCTTCATTTGCAGAAGGTTCGTTCTTAATAAATTTTCATTTGGTCTCTATAGAGCTTTTAGTGTAGATTTTAACTATAGTAGCTATGATGGCATGTCATTTAACCCAAAATGTTATGAGAGCAACTTTCCTTTATTTTGTTTTGGTATTGAGGCTAGACAGTGGGCAAACAATACTTAGAAAAAAAGCATTGCATTTTTTTTCAACAGAGAGTGGTATGATTGTGAAGCTTGTGTTTATATATTTGTATGTATGGGAATATACAGTTTGGTATTTAGTCCCAACGTCTATACATATAATTTTTGCATATTTATAATGCTTTTTATCTTCAGAGTAAATACCACATATATTGTCCCACCATTTTCTTTCTCAGGTAAGTAGTAAAAAAAATAAATAAATAAACCTGTAGAGTGAGCCACTTGGAATTGGTATATTTAACAAGTGATGGGCCTGAGCCTCAAGTATCAAGTTCAGGGTTGTTGGCCCCAATTGAGGAGTAAAACACCTCTCACACAAGGCTATTCGTGTATCTGTCACATAATTTTAAAGGAAATTCATGATAAACCACCTAAGAATAGCTTCAATTTATCTAAATATTTTAAAGCTCACTGTATTTTACTTGTCACCAAAATATTTAAACTCAAGACATTTTATTAAGGATTTGGTTTAACTGGTTAACAAGTTGAATACTAAAAAGTAAATTTCTCTCTCAACTTATTGCTGTGAAATGTAAGGCAGAAAGTGTTTTCGAAAGAACATTTAATAATTAATGTCAAGTCATCACTTAAGTAGCAGGAATAAGAAATCTCACCATCATCTCTTAGGGATCAAGGCTTACTATCTCCTGGAAGACAATAATACCTTGGATTCACTGATTGACCTTTCTTGCTAAAATATAAAAGCATCATCCACCTATAATAACTCAGTCTGTCTTCATAACATTCTTGCACAATAAGGGCAAACAGAAATATCTATCCTAAAAGGAAAAACTAAAGCAGAGGGGCTAAATGAAATTTCCTACCCTAGTTCAATTATCTTTCCAATATTGGAGCACACAGTTAAACTGATTTTCTATAAAGATATGCCCAAAAAAGCACACTTTCTCTAGTAGTAAGGATTTAAAAATGGAATTAAAACATGTCAATGTGCGGTGATTTAACATTCAAAGAGCGTGGGAACTGGTCTTGGTAAAGAAAGCATCTAGAGTCAACTCGCAATTTCTGGCTAAACTTGGTAGACTGAGCCCACAGATTTATCTTCTCTGCTACCTACCAAAGTCCCACCAAAGGATTTATAAAAGGCATAAACCTCCATGGACAAAAGAAACTGGGAAAATATACATATATCATACAATTTGTATATTTTATATAAAATATACAAATATCATACAAGATGTCAATGCATTTTGGATGATGAGTGAGTGGAAATTCACTTGGCAAAGTGGAGAAAACTTCTAAGTGCTTCCTAAGGGAGAAACCAGTCATCCTGAAGGGATGTCTCCAGAACCAGAAATGCACCTGCGAAATGTGTTGGAACGTGTGGAGAGGAATTTTACCTTTTTTTGTTGTTGAATTAGTGATAAGGGCATGTAAATAGCATACTAAACAAATTTAAAATGAGGTCATTCTTAACTCCAGGAAAAACAAGCAGTACAAGAAGTGGTATGTCATCAGAGTACTCTCTGTTTAGCTTAACTATGAAAAATATTTACATAATCTAATATAAATTCTAAATATTGATTTAAACAAAATTTGAGATAACTATTAGAGGATGTAGGGTGGGAAAGTCATGCAGAGAGAAGAGAGTGGACAGGTTGAAAGATAAATAAATACTCATATTTCATATTGGGAAGTCCATAGATGGAATCTTTAAGAAAAAAATAGATATAGCACTATAAGAGCATTATTTGGAAAAATGGAAGTAAATATTAGGAGAAATAGTTTTAAAAGTCAAAAGTGACTGCCTTAGAGAGCAGTAATCAGAGAAAGGGCTGTGCACTTGATTGCTGTTTGTTGTGTTATCACCCTCGTAATGCTGTTTGTATTGTTAAACTGTTCTTGCTGTAAAACAAAATTTTTTTTATTTTAATTTGATTTAAAAATTACTTTTAAAAAAGGGAGGGAAAGTCAACTGTCATGCAATGGAATTCAATATACATTTTGTATTAATATCCTCTCCCCCCCAAAAAAGATGCTTTGTTCTACAGTGAAAATTATGGTCTTGCATGGCATATTGGCTCCAGAAAAATGTATGTCGTACCATATTTTTTAAAGGTGTTTGCTTTTTGCATTCTACATTTGTATTACCTTTGCAATATACTCATGTATAGGTGGCTTCAGTTTCTGCAGTGAAATTATGCCCCAGTGCTCAAACCAATAACTTGGGTTACCCTATTTATATTCTTCCCACCCTATTGCTCTCCATAGTCAAACAACCACCCAGCCTTGTTCATTCTACCTCTCCAAGTGCCATTGGTGCCATTTACCTCTGCCACTGCCATAATTCAAGACCTTATCATCTGTTCCCTTGATTTTTGCCATGGCCGCTGTTTCAGTCCCTTAACATCATCCAGTCCACCCTCATCCTGCTTCCTGGGTAATCATACTTAGAAATCTGATTTTGTCCCTGTTTTACTTTAAAAATCCCAACTTGGCTAATCTAGACAAATCACTAAGCCTTTGGCCTCGGCCTATCTCGCCATGATTTTTTACCACTTCTGCCTGATACTTTACACTAAAGTAATTCTAAGCCACTTGTGTTTCTACACACACTGCCTTCCCCCCTTCTCTACCTGCTAATCCCTTTATAGCTTCCAGCACATCCCGTCTGCTGTCTTTTCTGGGGTGTCTGCTGTCTTTTCTGGGGTGTCTTCTCTACTACTTACTCCAAGCATAATCTGTGTTCCTTCTATGACCCCACAGCATTTTCTACTTCACCCCCTTGCAAACACTTATCACTGAGAAATTATCTGTCACCCCACTAAACTTGCACATCCTTAAACGGCTTAGATTGTGGCTTTCCACCTTTGTGTTCCAAAACCCAGCAGTTTATGGATCCACTTAGACTTAATAAACATTAGTTGAATGAATGACTATGTTGAATTTTAAGGGAAACCAACAATAGTAATAGTTAAGAAGGGAAAGACTGTTTTGCAATATATATTTGTATACTGTTGGCTAATGAAAAGAAAGAAATATATATAACTATAAAGATATATATATATATAACTAGTTTATAAATATATATAAACTATAAATATATATATATGTATGTGTATGTATATGTGTGTGTGTGTGTGTGTATATATATATATATATGCAGCGAGAAAGAGAGAGACAGAGTGAGTGAGAGAGAGAGATCTTCCAAGACATTTGAGGGTTGTCATCCATGGAACGAGGGAACCAGAAGATGAGTCTCTCTGTAGATCAGTCCATCAGGGATGACACTGTGGTCCCACGTGGTGGAAGAGCACAGTGCTAAAATGGTCCCCATCACAAGGAAGGAGGGAGACTAATGCCTTGTGGAAATGGACTGGTGATTTATTATTTATCATTATTGATATTGCACTACACAGCATAAGACAGGGAATTAAAAGCAGAAAGAGATGAAGTGACGGAAACAGCAGCATCCAAAGAGAAATGCTATAAAGAAAGGTTCTAACACCTAATGGTGCATAAATTTCTATAAATGCCCTGGTAATGTCATAAAACCAAGTGCCCAGAAACTAGTGCTAGCCTAAATAGAGCTTTCCATTTTTGTTTTGTACCATCTGCACTACTTTCATTGTTTTATGTTAAACCATTATAAATAAAGATGAGCCTATTGAGAAATAATATAGGGTTAGAAAAATCATGTGGCTTTGAAGTCAGACAGATCTGGCTCAAACCCTGGCCCAGCCCACTTCCTTATTAAGTTGTGTCCAACTCACTTAACCTCTCTGGGCCTCAATTTCCTCATTTTTAAAATTATCAAAATAAAACCTACCTCACAGATTTATTGTGAGGATTAAGTGAACTGATGTATATGGCATTCAGTAAATTCTAAGCATTACCTCTCTCCCCAACCCTCACACCACCTCCCCAGGAGAACATACGTTGGACAGACGTATCTCAAAAATCTATTGGTGCAACTGAAATTTCTTGATATTATAAAAATATCTATAACACTGTCCTTAAATAGATTCCAAAGCATATCTTGAACTTGTATTCAAAACCATTTATCTGCAGAGATGAAAACTGACTCTTCCTTCTCTTCTTCATTTACCAGAATTTCTTTGGTTCCTGAGCCAGAACTGCGTGCTTGCTTGTAGTTATTTCTTTTTCACTAATTGATCATTTGAGTGCTACCGAGTTACAAACTGCAATCTCCATTACCATGATCTCATAAAATAATGGCTGTCCTTCTAACACCATTTGCAGAGAAAATCTCTCAGGTTTTCATCACTGGTCAGCCCATCAATCAGCCAACAATCCATTAGTGTCACTTCCTAGAAAGCTGTAATGAAGCCTTTCCATATGTGGTTGTGTATTGGTTATATTGAGCAGACACTAGACCTTCCGGTATGCTGAGAGAGTGCTTTGACCATGTGGACCTACAGAAAACTGATCTGTGGACAGATTAGTCATTTAAGATATGCTAAGTCTTGTTGTTCTCCTTGTGTTTGTAAATTAAACTACAGGACACATATTGGAGCAAACGTTTTGGAAATACCCACCTATAGCAAATGGGTCCCATGTACCATGTAGAAAATACACTAGGAGATCTTTTAAAATACGGAAGTACCTAACTCACTGGCTTCTTCTGTGGTGATACTTACTGCAGTTCCCCTCCCTCTGGGGCAAAAATTTGCAGGGAAATCTGCTGGAAAAAAGAAAATATATTGTGTTTAACTGATTTTATCAAACTCCCCTCCCTGCTATGGTTGTTATCATAGGACACTACCACTTGATCTGGATATGTCTGAGAATACAAGGATGGTTGGGAGACTGTCCTTCCTCCTCACTTTGGAGATTCACACACCAGGACACCAGAGTGAGGTTCAGGCTTGGATCCCTCTATGAATGCGCACGCGAATGCACACACGTGTGTACCTCCACCAATTCCTAGTGCCTTGAATCATCATCCAAAATAACTAGGAGTTCGAGCTCTAGGAATTTCAAGAGATTATTTCAGGCAGATGTAGCAAACTGGTGCCATGTGTTACCCTTTCTGCTTGCAGATAAGTTGTGGTTGGCTCCCAGAATGCTTCTGATAAAGTTCAGTTAGTTGCCAACATTGAATGATGGCAGGTGTGACAGTTTGAATTTTGTGAATCCCAGAAAAAGATTATGTTTTTGAACTAATCCATTCCTGTGGGTGTGAGACCCTTTTGATAGGACTACGTGGTGAGGCATGACTCAGGTTGAGTCTCTGCCCTCTTGCTGAGTCTTATATAAACGGAGAAACAGAGTGAGAGAGAGAGAGAGACACTGGACAAAAGGAGCTCTGCTATTTTTGATCCTGCCATGTGAGAGAGGACTCAAGGAAAAGAGAGAAGCCCCAACAGGCTGAAAGAGAGGTCCCAGAGTCTGGAACCAGCAGAGCCCAGAGGCATGGAAAGAGGCCCCAGAGCAGCTCAAGGCTGAGGAGACAAGCCCTGCCATATGCCTGATCTCCATGCGGTAGGACACCAGGATCAACAGTAGCTCACTTTGGTGGGAAAGCATCTCTGATGGTGCCTTGGTTGGACATTCACAGCCACAGAACTATAAGCTTTTACCCCAAAAGAATCCCCTTTATAAAAACCAACACATTTCTGGTACTTTGTATCTGCAGCCCTTTGGCAAACTAAGACAGCATGAATTTGCATACAAATCTGAATTTCCATCTTCTCTTGAAAAATTGGAAGATGATGCAGTGATATTGGGCCACATTCCCTTCTGGTAGCAGTCGGCTGGACCTGAGTCATGGAAGCCCCCTTGAGATAAGGCATGCCCTCTTCACCACCTCTAATTTAGGGACAATTTGAGGGCAAGATTAATTCCTTCACATGCACTAATGTCTAAGGAAGATAAAGGTTTTGAATCTTCCTGTTCGAGCTCATTAAAAACAATAGCTGTCAGTAAAATCATGCAGTGAAACTGTGAAACTGCATGTGTGTGCCCATTAGGCAATAACATACAATTTATGCTCTCCTTGGTAGCTAATGTTCACAGTAGGGAAGAACAATTAATAGATTAAGAGGCTAAAAGTCCATCTAAATTTTTTTTGTCAAACAAATCATTCATTTATATAAACAAAGACTTACGCCTTAATCAGAGCTGTCAGCACAAGAAAGTATTGGCTGTACTTAAATTCCTGCTGTGCAACAGAAATTGTGGAATTAATTTTTAAGGAAAAATAATATTCATCATTATAATACTGCAACTGTTATTTAAATTTTCTAGGAGTTAACTAGAAAATTGGATCTGGAAATCAAAGTTTACGCAGGAACAAAATGGATTAAATAACATGTCTTCCCTGTTATGAACTTGAGGTAAAATTTGTGCAAGGGAATACATATGCACTTGCATACACAAACATATGTGCATGCATATTTACAAGCATGTGTGCATGTGTTCCTATACACAAACATGTGTGCATAAGTACATGTTCATGTGTGCCTGTCATGAGTAGCAGGATTTTGTGCCACAAACAGTACTCAGGCATAGACATCTGTGCATCTATGTATATCATGCACCCCAGCACATGCATAATGCACATGCACGCATATTACTCAGGACCAACAACTTTACATGATAATAGTTAGCCATCTCAGCAGGGATGATTGAGATTTTTGGTCATGACTCTCAATTTCTTACACTTGGGAAATGAAATCATAGTTTCAAATGAGCTCATCATAGAAGAGCAGCTCCCAGAACAAATTCATATAACATTTTGCTTCTTAATAACCCTAGAAGCTCTGTCATATATGGATAAAGCAAATGCACTCCTACAAGTAAGGCAGCCCCTGATTTTAGGCACAATATGTTCCTAGCATCTATGCTACACTTTATAGTGACAACCTGATGGCCCTGTCTGTGTCCACTCTAAGCCAGAGTGCTCTTTTCACCTGATGAGACAACAGGGGAAATGATCAAATGGTAAAGACACTGGGAAAGGGAAGTGTGGGTCTTTATTAGACAGAGGAGATGAAAAGATGAAATTTCCTGTCCCTAGCTCATCCCCTAAAAATAATAGAAGTTGTCATTAGTAAGGCTAAGCCAAGTCCCAGTCTTGCCACCTATTGCCTGTAACCTTGGGCAAATTTTTCAACCTCGCTCCACCGCAACATCCTCACTTGTAAAATGGAATACGTAAAACATGGAATTAAATGTAGTGAAACTCCTTAGAAAACTGCATTGTCCATAAGAAGCGTTCAATAAAGGTTTGCTCTTGTTGTACAGAATGAGAAGGTAAAAGGACTCACACATTATCAAGCATATACCATGTGCCAAGAACCTTGCAGAGTTTTATGTATTTTATTTAATTGGTGCAATTATTATTCCTGTTTCACACATAAGGAAACTGGAGCACAGAGGGGCCTAGGAGCCACATCAAAGGCCACACATGGAGTTAATGGCAGGGCTAGAAAGAGAACTCTTTTGTCATTCTCTCCAAAGCATTTCCAGAGGTAGGCCTGAGAATTTTAGTTTTTATTGGGCTTCCTAAGTTTTACTTCATAGCCTGAGTGTTTCCTTATCCTTACAGTTCATTTAAATTTTATCTAGATCTACCCAGATACTAATTTTATTTGGGACACTGGAATTAGAATACTCAATTCAACTAAACTAACTTCATCTGCTTTGGTGTTTGTTGTTGGCTTTGAGAATTTCACAAGGGAATCCTTCAGTGTAATTTTGTGTGCTTGGTCTTTGCATGATGCCTTATCAATAGATCTCACACTGTCTATCCATGCATGCACTATAGATCCCCAGTGGATCCCGGTACCATGGACCCAAATCCCCAAATAATATCCATGCAAAGCACAGGTAGGTTTTTATTGTCAAGCCTTATTTGTGATCTTAATGGAGGTTTAATCCTAGCTGCCAGCATTGCTATACAAGGCAGAAGGCCTTTCTATTCTTATAATACTTGCTCCTTTGCTCATGAAATATTTTAGGCCTGAAATGTGACCTATACTGTGGAGCAGACATTCATTTACATTTTGAGCATAAGCAGTAAATCCAGAATCATCTACTGGTAAAAGGAAGTGCTTTCTGTAGAAAAAATATTTTAAAAATTAGAGATACTAAAATGAGTCCTTGAACTAGTAGGGCAAAAGATGAATTTTGAAAGAATTATAATTGGTTTTCTCAGATGATGTCGTTATACTAAAAAAGGAAGTCTTTCCTGTCATAGAATTAAATCCTAAAAGAGAAAGGATAAGGCCACAAGGTTACATTTTATACTTCCTTTGGATTCATGTCAGCTAAGATCTGCAACATATAACTAATTAGTTGGTAATTGCTAAACAGTATTATCTTCTACCAAAGATATAGTGTAGAAAATATGTTTGGGGAACTTGATACTTTGAAGGATGTAATAATAGTAGGATCTCTTTTCTTTATTTGGTTTTATTTTTCTATCTTGATGAGTATTGACAGTTATGGAACATATGGGATCATGACTTGTCTTCCACTGTGTAGATAGCTCATTTCTCTGTGTCAAATATGTTTTTGTCCTCTGAGGCATATCTTTGGAACTTCGACTTTACATTGATATATGTCACACCTTATGATATGCTCACCTTCTACTTCCAGGGATCTTTTAATACCTAAATATGCATCCTTCTCCGAGAGAAACTCTATCTCTAAAATCATAGCCCTTAAATGGAGTATATATGCCCCCCCCCCCGGTGCTGGAATTACAAAGTTTTGAGAAAAAAAATGTTGAAACACAGTCTCAGAAATCTCAGTCGGGCTTTCATGCTGCCTGAGTACCCTGATCTTCTCAAGAAGGTTTGCTCTTAAGGGCAGTAGGAGAAAAAATCAAAGGTGACCTGGGACTTAGTCTCAAATGCGCTAATGAACAGGATCTGCAAAGATCAAGTTCTCAAGGACCCTCACTTCTTCTTTCCAGGCTTTCAAACCCCTGGGGTTGAGGAAGTCAATTCCCCAAATTGAAGATTTGTTTCCATAGAGACAGTCAGCTTAGCACCAAATAAGCAAGTGAAATGTGATTTGGAGATATGTGGATTTTTACCACTCTGCGCCATATTTACGATTTTTGACAAAGCATCTCACATTACAGGAAACTTTAGAAATGGTCTCAGGCAGCTCTCCTTCTGTGCTAAGGTAATATAAAGTATTTGCAAGCAGGAAAAAAGTAAACATGGAAGACTGCATAGTAACATATTCAGCTATAGAGTGTCTGCTTTTGGGCAGATGAGCTCTGCTTGTGGCTGCAGATTTAAAAAACAAATACAACTTCAACAAGGTGCACTGGTTGTGAGCTACTGGGAAACATTAGCAGAATGATAAATGTGGCCTGCAGCAATCAAAGGGAGGTGGGGCAGGAGCTCTGTCCTGGATAAATAGTTCAGGCCAACTGTGGGGCTAAGAAAATGGACTCACTATAAATATCAGTAATCATTCTGAATAGCAGCAACAGAATCTTAAAAAATAAAAAATAAAATAAAATAAATTCAGAATCTCTATGGTCTACATGCTGAAATGATTTTCTTTTGTGGAAAAGGCATAGAATGTATTAGAATAACTAGAGAAGACGTTATAAAACACTGACACTATCTAGACAACGTCCACCAGAAAATCAGAAAATCTGTTCCACTAACTAAAGTCACTTTGCCAAAGGTGCTGATGATGTGGTATAATATCTATGGATGCCTGTTTTGAGCTAGGATGAAAGTGCCCCTCCTATGAAGGAATTTGGGTTCTGACAGATGTAAAGCAGATGTGCACAAAAAAGAAGGTGCTTTTCTAAGTGCTACCTTTTAAAAATAGGTCTCTTTTGCCAGATCTGTGGACAGTTTTGTCTACATAAAGGATTTGTATAACTTTCATTTGTTTAAAAGTGAGAGAGAAAGGATGATCACTCTTGGACTGACAGAGGAAATACTAAGACCTTTACCCCAATGTTAAATTCCAGGATCTCCCTATGGGCTTGTTCAGGGAATTTAGCCTTTTGAACATATGTGCAAGAATATTAGGGTGAAATGGCTCCGCCTTGGGTTTTCTATGCTCAGTACTGGAAATTGCTGGCATTTAAGTCATTTTCCTAATTCTGTGATTATCATGGAAATGTTCACCCAGCCATGACAATCCAACCAATAACGGTACCTTCTCCATGCTCCTCGCCTCTTCATTTGTTAAGCTTCACAAGCCCCCGGAGTTAGGGCTGACTCAGCCCCACCCCCACCAGGGCAGCGCTGGGGCCAGGACGGCACACAGGCAGCCTAGTGAGGTGCTGAGCCTGTGCTGAAATCCTTAGAGAGAAACCAGAAGCCAGAAAATGATCTTAGAAGATCCCTACTAGAGGGAAGGGGTTAGAGAAGCACAGGAATAAGATTCTGGGCCCATATAAATAAATGAAGTGTGCTTTGCTTACTCTGTAGTCTGGATTTTGTTTTCCCTGGCTTATTCTGTGGGCTTGCCTTGATGCCTTAGTGTGATGCTGTATTAGTCAGCCAAAGGAGTGCTGATACAAAATACCAATAACTGGTTGGTTTTTATAAAGGGTATTTATTTGGGGTAGAAGCTTACAGTTACCAGTCCATAAAGCATGAGTTTCTTCCTTAACCAAAATCTGTTGCCATATGTTGGAGCAAGACAGCTGCTGATGTTTGCCAGGGTTCAGGCTTCTTGGATTCCTCTCTTCCAGGGGCTCCATTTCTCTCTGGGCTTAGCTCCTCTGTTTCCTCTACAAGGTCAGCTATAGACTATGAGGCTCTCTAGCCTTTGTCTCTCTCCAAAAGGTCACCTGTGAACTGTCAGGCGAATGGCTCGTCTCTTTTCCCGGGGCCTTCTCTCCTTCCTCATGACCAAGCTCCTCTGTATGCTTACTTCCCGGGGCTCCAGCTCAAGACTCTGCATCAGAACTCCAACTCAAAAAAACTCCAACTCCTTTGTACTGTCTTTTATCTTGGATTCCTCACCCACCAAGGGGCAGGGCTCAATGCCCTACTTATGTGGCCCAATCAAAGCCCTAATCATAACTTAATCATGATCAGATGAACAGACCACTTTATAACCATAATCCAATATCTATTTTTGGAATTCATAACTTTATCAAACTGCCACAGATACAGAGTATTGAAATCAGAAGAGTAGGAGTCCCTCTCCCCAATGATCTTAGCCTTTAAAGTATCAACATGATGTCTCCAGATCTTCCCATCTATTTATGCAATACATTCAAGTGATAACCAATGTATTTCCTTTATTTGTATAGCATTGAGGATGGAGGCTTAGGACTCTCTATGTAAAAGAAGCCCCTGAACTCTGAGAGTTTACAATCTGCTCTAATTAGAAGTAAAACCGTCCACGGGTGGAATACTTAAATAATGAAATAATGTGGTGCTGTTTGCCAAAGTGTCAGGAATTTTATGAATTACGTTCTTCTTCAGAGAAATGGGGAATTGTGGTGGGCTGCACCATCTCAGACCTTGTATTTTAGGGGTCACTGGTCTAGCTGAGCCCCTCCTCACCGGGAAGGAACTTGAGGGGCCAAGGAGACAAGCCCACCCAGAGCCCCTGGCCCACTGGGTAGACTGGGAAAACAGTATGCAGATTGCATTGTGTGGGAGGCCTTGATTGGCCACACCCTTCCCTTCATTTAGGTTTTTGGCAGCAAACCCTTTTTCCAAACCAAATATTTGGGTTCACTGCAAATATAACAAAGAGGTAAGTTGTAAGCGGGTTGGTTTTTTAAGCTTATAGGTGACGAGTGCTCAGCACAGAGATTCGTCACGTGCAACTTCCGCGCCTTCCCCTGATGCTGATTCACCCTGAGAAGAGGCATTCGGTAGAGTATCACAGCTACCAGGTGCTCCTTTTTTGCTGTGTTTTGTTTTGGCTTTCCAGGAAATAAAGATTAGATTAGCAAAGGAAGTGAAGATCTGCTTAGTGAAGGAAATGAAGGGGGTTGACAAATGACCTCGACTAAGATTCATTCCACTCTTAATTAGCCATCTGCCTCTGTACATTGTTCTACTAAACACTTAGGGGAGAGAGAGGAATGGGTAGGTTTGAGCCGTCCCTGCTCTGGCTACTTTCGTCTCCATCATCACCACCATCACCTGTCACTTCTCAGCCCCCGCCCCTCAATTCCTGGCACAGCAGTATCTGTAGACCCCTGGGATGTCAGGGAACACTGTGAAATCCACTGGGCCGACACCAGAAAGCTGGGTTCAAAGCATGGTTCTGCTACTTACTAGCTTTTCAGGAGATTTGGGGAGAGTGACTTAGTCTTCCTGAGAATAAGGTTGCCCTGCTGTAAGATAGAGATCAAATATGTAAAAGGACATTATAACTAAAGCAAATATAATGGATGATGTAGTTAGGAAAAGTGTGTTAGAACAATGCTGAAACAAAGCTACCCTTTCCTACCAATGTTATTACCCATTCACAGCTCCCTCCCTCATTGCCCGTTGCCTTGAACATGGAATACAATAATGAATGGAGGCAGGTGACCAGTTATTATTATAATTAATCTTATTGGGACCGGTGAGTAAATGTGATACTTTATACCTTCTTCATTTCCTTTAATTTCTGGAAAGTCATAACAAATGATAGCCTCTAAGAGCTGCATGAAACCTCTCAAAATGCCCAGGAGAAGCAAGTACTCTTATTGTAGTCTTAACTCTGAAAACTAGGAAAGAAGAAGAAAAGTAATATTTATGGGGAACCTACAAATTACATTGGCAAAGAAAATTGTTATAATAATAAAAAAGTGTAAATAATCTATGTCTATCAGTCAGGGAAAGGGCAAATAAAATATAGCAAATTCCTAGATGGACTAGTTGTTTAACAGCAATTAAAAGGAAAGAAATATAAATATGATGAAATTTGAAAAGCAAAATTTAGAGAAAAATATGTTGCAGAATAACATTCAGCAAGCTCAAATTTTGTAAAACTTTTAATACTTATACAAAATAATGCTATAACTTGATCTTGGATTTATTTATTTACCAGCACACACACACACACGTGTGCATACACACACAAACACACATACACATAAATGCATGTGTTTATATAAAAATGTTCTGTAAGAATTCGTATCAAATAATAATCGTGGTAGCTTTCTTAAGGATATGAAACCAGGAATGAGGAACAAAGGGAACCGATGTGGTTTTGGTGTTTTGTTTGTGGTTATGCTTTTTATTAAGAGACATTTAAATAGAACATGATTCATTCAGAGAATATGTGTTCAGAGCCTGATATAAACCTGGCCCTTCTCTCTGTGCTGGGGAATCTGGATGATGCAGGCAGTCCCTGACTTCATGGAGATTACATTCTAGTGAATATACAGAAGAAAAGGAAATATAGAATATACTATCAAGATATGGCTATAAAATTTTAATAAAATAAAGCTTGGTAATAGAGAATGACCAGAGTCTATTAGGTAAGGTAATCAAGGAGGGCTTCTCTGAAGAGGTGACATTGAGCAGAGGCCTGAATGTCAATAAGAATCAACCATTGGGGAAACGGATGTGGCTCAAAAGGATCGGCGTCCGTCTACCATATGGAGAGACCGGGGTTCGATCCCCGGTACCTCCCGGTAAAAAAAAAAAAAAAAAAAAAAAATCAACCATTGATTTTTGGATGTACAGTAACTTAATTTACTATATTATTCCCTGCATTTTTTTTTTAATATTTATTTTATTGACTTATTTCTCCCCACCCCCTTGTTGTTTGCACTTGCTGTGTCTCTTCATCTTCCTTGTTTCTTTAGGAAGCACCTGGAGCCGAGCCTGGGACCACTGATGTGGGGGAGAGGTTCCTAATCGCTTGAGCTACCTCCACTCTCTGCCTTGTTGTGTCTCTCCTTATGTTTTTTCCTCCCTGCGTCTCTTGTTACGTCATTTTGTTGCATCTGCTCGCCATGCCTGCCCATCGCATCAGCTTGCTGCCTTCTTTTCAAGGCGCTGGGAACCTCTGCTCCCTGGTTGTGTCTCTCATTACATTTTTTCTTCTTGTGTCCCTTGTTGTGTCAGCTCGCCATGCCTGCCCATCACGCCAGCTTGTTGTCTTCTTTAGGAGGCACTGGGATCTGAACCAGCGACCTCCCATGTGGCAGGCAGGAGCCCAGTCACCTTAGCCACATCTGCTTCCCTATTCCCTGCATTTGTGAAGCATTTTAAAATATCTCAAAAAATTAAAAATCAGCTTCAGAGTGGCATGAGTATTTTTAAGAGGTACCAAACCCAAGTGATGCATTTACTGGTTTCCAACTTTTGACCAATGATTGGAGATAGGGGATGGTATGTATGGAAAAGCAGCCTATGGAGTAATTACTTTATCTCTGGTAAACAACAAAATCCAAACATATGGATTCTAAAGTTCAACACAATTGTCCAGACTGATAGGGATTCAGGAAAAATAATAGTGATTCTTAAGAGGGAGAGGGAGATATCAAAACCTTCATGGGATAAGGTTTTTATGTTTATCAAAAGAGAGTTTGGCTCTAAAAAAAAAAAAAAAAAGTTTGAGAATGTGTTCTAAAAGGGGAAATCAAACAGCTGGAGGGAGCTGTTTACGGAGTTAGCAGACCTAATCTCAACACTGACAAAATAAACATTGTAGCATTTGACCAGCACATGATTTTCTGAGTTCCTTGATCTCTGTCCTCATCTCTAAAGTGGGTGGAATGGGTTCTTTTAACCATGAACAAGAAGGTAACAGCAGCTCCAGTTTTATCATCATCGTCACTATAAGCCGAAGTTTTATTAAATGTGTCTATAAACCAGAAACAGGGCTAAAAGCTTTATATCCATTATCTTGTTTGATTGACTGAGTGATTGATTGGTTAAGTGACCCAGAAGGCTCTTCCAGATCTCTCAGCCAGGTTATGAAACAAAGAGGGAAAAGGCACAAAGGACAAGAAGAGCAGGGCTTGCCATGTCCTGGGGGCAGAATGCCGTGCCCCCCTCACTCCTCTTTGCCCTTTCATGTCCCCTTATTTTGCTGAACAGTTTAACACATTTGTTTCCCCTTTATTCTCACCCTAAACTCAGAGCAAGGAACTCGCATTGCAAAGACAAATATTGGTTACAAGTCCGTTTTCTTTTCTAAACACAAAGAGCTGGACTTTGGATTCTGTGCACCAGTTGACTGGGTTAGGTTATGAATTTATAACCTAAAATATGACTGCACCACTGGTCTTGCTATTACATTCTTTGTGAAGAATCCATTAGGTTTTCCAGTAAGGCGTGAAACATCCATCTGGGTGAATTTCAATAGTTTATTGCTGGGATATAAGCCCATGCCCTGGGTCAAAACAGCAGGCCTCTTTTCTTTAGCAAAGAGTAGTCTATTAGTTTTTTTCAGGATTTGTGCATGCCCCCACTTTGAGCCCTCCCCTCCTGCCTCATCCCCCAGCTCACCAGCTTGTGACCTGTGCTCAAGCCAGCCAAAGATGAAGCATGTGCCATGGAGGCAAACGGGGGTTCTTTTAAACAAATGACTTTATCATCTTGAAGCTTTTTTGTTTTTTTTTTTAAGATTTATTTTATATATTTATTAATCCCCTCGCCCCCTATTGTTTGCGCTCACTGTCTGCTCTCTGTGTTCATTGTATGCTTGTCTTCTTTTTTTCTTTAGGAGGCACTGGGAACCAAACCCAGGACCTCCCATGTGGGAAGGAGGTGCCCAATGGCTTGAACCACCTCTGCTCCTGCTTGTTGTGTTTCTCATTGTATTGACTCATGGCTATTCTTCATTGCATCATCTCATTGTATCATCTTGTTGCGTCATCTCACATCAACTTGTTGTCATCTCGTTGCATCAGCTTGCAGCGCTAGCCCATCGTGTCAGATTGTTGTCTTGCTCATCTTCTTTAGGAGGCATCAGGAACCAAACCCAGGGCCTCCCATGTGGTAGGCAGGCACCCAACTACTTGAGCCACATCTGCTTCCCTCTTGAAGCTTTTTAAACATGCTTTTACTATGTGCTTTCTGGGGTAGCACTGGTGGTCAGAAATTACATTGTATTCAAAGGTTCAGCTACTTTGTGGAGTAGAATGGGTTGATATAAAATGATGCCTGCATATAAACAGGCCAAGGTGCTCATGTCAGTACTTGGTCTCCAGTTCAGCATTTGGCTATTTATTTATCTTGTCATTTGCTTATATTCATCCAGATTACTGCAGAGTGCAGCAAAGTCTGCAATTAAAAATGACCTTTTCTTTTTGAAAACATGTGTGCAAGAGAATATGTTCCTACTTCTCTCCCCTCTCCAAACCCTCCCCAGGCAAGGTAAAGGTTTCCCTACTTGGTCTTGGAATACTTAAATCATAAACTTAAGAAAAAGAATGAAATAAAACTTAATACTTCTCAAAAAAAAAAAAAAAAAACTTCTGCGACTTGACCGTTAAATTAGACTTTGTGTGTCCATCAGAGCCCTGTACTCTGGTTTCCTCTGGCTCTTGGGTTGGGCTGTTTGTAACAGAGTGATGCTTGTATGGGCAGTAGGGATAAGGCTGTCACATGGCCAATGAGCTCTTTATGAAATCATGATGCACCAACCTACATCCAACAATGCTGAAGAAATAGAAAATTACAGAGACGGTGCTTTGGTGACCAGGGAAAGGAAGGCAGCCCCTGCCCACCAGCACATTACTGGGCAAAGAAGGAAGCCAGGAGGCTTAGTGGAAAATGAATAAAGTAGGTTCTCAGTAAATATATTAAATACAATAATAGCTAAGTATCATCTGAAAGCACATGCTAGACACTCTGTGAAGCAGTCTGCTTTTAAATTATTACCAAATCTCATTCCAGCCTGCCAAAACAAAGGATTATTGTCACCGTTTTACTGCTAAGGAAACTGAGATTATTTTTCAACAGTTTATCTAAGCAAGTACTTCTTAAGCACAAGCATAATATAAGTATGGATTGAATTTGTATCCTAGTTTAGACAGGTTCTTGGTCTGCATTCTGCTGGGTGTGGACCCATTGTAAGCAAGGCCTCTTTAAGATGTCACTTCGGTTAAGGTGTGGCGCCACTGTATCAGATGGGCTTTAACCTGGGTTACTGGAGTCCGTTGTAAGCAGAGTGAAATTCAGACCGAGAGAGAAAGCCACGGGGAAGAGCTGGAAGTCACCCATCCATACACCTTGAAACTGCTCTGCTGGCTCCTCCAGTCCTGAGGCTTCTCCTGGAAGGAATGCCATTCTCCTGATCTCCACACTCCCCAGACTGACTCATCAGAGCCTCACCACCTGCTCACATGTAATAACCTACTTCATGGATCTTCTTGGTTACCCAGTTGGACGTGAAATTTCCCCCATCCTTTTGTTTCCTTAGCATTTTATGTATACCTCTCTTTTAACATGTATTACTTGCATTAAATTTATTTGGATGCAAGTCTGATCTCTTTTACTAGATCAAATGCACCTTAAAGGCAACGCCTGTGTTTAGTTCATCTCTCTTCCTCTACAGTGCTCAACAGTGCTGTGTACCTAGTAGGTGGTATGCAGTAAATACTTGTTGAATTGATGAATGAATAAGCGAAATCTGTAGATAATTTTGTAGTAGTGGGTAAATTTTCATGATCTCTGCCTCTCTCCCATCTGGAAATTTCCCCTTTTTTTTCACTTTTTTACTCCTTTTTCATTCCAATCCCATTTGCATTTATTTAGGGTATTCTAGGTACCAGATAGTTTAATGCTTAAGGTTCTCTGTAGGTGTTTCTGATGGGGTAGCCACTATGGTGGCTAGAAGTATGTACCCCAGAAAAACATGTTCTTAAATCTAATCCATTCCTGTAAACCCATTGTAAGTAGGACCTTTTGATAAGATTACTTCAGGTAAGGTGTGTCCCACCTCAATCTGAAGGGGACTTCATCCTATTAGTGGAGTCCTTTATAAGAGAATTAAATTTAGACAGAGAGAGAGAAAAAAAACCACAGAAGTAAGAAGCTGAAATCAATGAAACCCAAAAAGAAGGGAGAGACCAGCAGACACTGCCATGTGCTTTGCCATGTGGCAGAAGCCAGGGATGCCGGCAGCTGGTCTTCTGGGAGAAAGCATCAATTTGATGATGCCTTGATTGGGACATTTTCCTGGCCTCCAAACAATGAGTGAATAAATTTCCATTGTTTAACCCAACCCATTTAATGGTATTTGCTTAAACAGTCTAGGAAACTAAAACAGCCATTAACTGCATAAATGTTTACTGAATTTTGCCTCCTTCCCTGCAAAACTAATGGAAGAATTATACTGGTCTTTCTTTTGGCACTTAGTAAGGAATGACTCCATGAAAGAACTGCCAAGGAAATCAGTAAGGAGTTTGAGCAATTGGAGAAAATCTTTCTCTCCTGCTGGGTTAAGTGTCACAAGGAAAGAAAACCAACAATGAAGAGATAAAGCAAAATAAAATACTAATGTATGTGATATAATTTAATATAAAAGCTTCCAGGGAATTCTCCTTCACCAAGTCCAGCTCAGAACAATGCTTTATATCTCCCCATCTGAAAAGTGAGAAAGAATGTTTCTGGTTTGAGATCATCACATGCATATTTATAATTATGGAGTAAGAATTTGAAAGGCAAGAATGCTGATTATATTTGAACTATTTTCAGAGTGCATCAGCCAATGGATAAATTTACATCATAAGCCTGGAATGCGTGGTTCCCAAAGGTGCCCAAGTGTTGTCTGTGAGAACAACTTAGTGGCTAAATAGAATTCTAGCAGCTTTGCCATTCCAGAATAGCATAGTTGTCAACAGCACTGGTTTGTGTTGAGATTCCATTTCTACTGCTTTCTATCTGCTTGACTTTTTGTAAGTTGGCTTCAGCAACTTCATCTGTAAAATGTGAAGCTATCCTGGTGGTAATTATATACCTACCTCATAGTGTCATCGTGAGCATAACGTACATAACATGTAATTGCTTAGCACAATGTGTAGCTCATAGGAAGGAGTCACTACATTCTAGCTGCTATTATGCAATATTATTGTACAGCCTCTGAGGAAAGCAGCCCAGGGGGCTGTCATTCACACAGCAGAGGCCACTCATAAGAGGGAAAATTTAAACCAAATCAGAAAAGTATCCCCTCAGAAATTCTTGTTGAGCAAAAGGATGCAAAGGAACCCCTTTGCTTATTGAAACACTCTATATTTGAAGTCTAATTAACTTTCCCACTACGGCTATCACAGAAAATATCTAGGCAGTACCGCAACCTGAAGGAACCTCAGCAATCTGAAAGCATATGAAAAGACAGCAGCATTAAAATTCTGCTCATCTGGGTGAAAGTGCTCTTGTACAATACAAGGCTGATTGGAAATGTCCTATTTTCAAGAAGATAAGCTTCGGTAGCAGTGGACGGAAGGATGCCATTTTTCTTTGAAACATTTATTTCAAGTACTGGGGGAAAGTAAGCTTTTATGTGAAGCAGAGCAGCTCACAGTATGTGAACACCAAGCCTGCTGAAGAATCAGGACCCCTGGGGGATTGGATTCACCACCACCTGATTTTCTCTCGAAACAGAGAACACTTATTCTGAGGGCAATGATTTTAATTCCTAACAGAAAGGGTTTATTCCAGTCTTCTATACTGTTCCCTCTTTCAAAAGACAGGCAGTAGAGGAAATACCAAGCCTCATTCTGGAAAGGACAATTTTCTGCTTTAGCCTTGAGTAATTGTCATAAAGAAACAATTAAGTAGGAAAGCAGTGGCTTCGTGTGATATCACGTCATCAATACATAGCCAGTAGAATGTAAACCAAAATATGCTTAAAAGAAAAAAAAAGTAGCGTATTATCCAAATCACCCAGGATACAAAATCTCTTAAGTAAATGGTTCTTAGCCTTTTGTGGGTCCTTAGAGATTCTAATTAAAGATACCCTCTCACAAGAAAAATGCAAAAATGTATGTAGCCATAAAAGTGTGTATGTAATTTTAGGTCCCAGGACACTTCTGCAATTTGATCCACTGGTCAAGAATCTCAGCTCATCTGGGTGAAAGTGCTCTTGTACAATACAGGGCTGATTGGAAATGTCCTATTTTCAAGAAGATAAGCATCGGTAGCTTATCTTCTTGAAAATTTCATGGACCCCAGAGTCAGACATACCTGGGTTCCAATTCTGATTCCAACCCTTACCACCAAATAACATGGGGAAGTTTTTAACCTTCCTAAGTCTGTATTTGATCACCTGAAAATAGAAATAACAATACTTGCCAAGTCAGAGGTTAATCGGAAATATTTCATTGGAGAATCTCTTTTAAAGCTACTTAGCATAGTCTGTGGCATAATAGCAAGTACTCAACAAATATTAATATTGTTATTAGCTATTAAAATATATAAGTTCGGCAGAAAGGAGCTTCAATTTCATTTAAATTCAGCAAACATTTACCGAGTGTCTCCTGTATTTGAAGGAGTATATTAGGATTCTCAAATGGGAACACTGATGTGTGGTAGATTGAATCATGTCCCCCACAAAGACATGTTCAAATCTTAATCCATGTTCCTGTGGGTGTGAACCCATTTGTAAATAGGATCTTTGAAGATGGTATTATTAGTTAAGGCATGAACTCATTTGTAAATAGGGCCTTCAAAGATCCTATTTAAATGAGGCCAGATTGAATCATAGTGGCCTTTACTCCAATATGGCTGAAGTCCTTAAAGCAAAGGAAATTGGACACAGAAGTAGAAGCAGAAGTTAGCAGAAACCAGAGCAGCAGACACAAGGGAAGAGATCGTCATGTGACAGAGGATTGCCAGAATGCCCCAGACTCTGGAAGAAAGCAGGCCCTGACAGTACCTCCATGTTGGACTTCTAGCCTCCAAAGCTGCCAGACAGTCAATTTCCGTTGGTTAAGCTAACCAACCTGTAGTATTTGTCGTAGCAGCCCGGGCAAACTGAGACAACTGAAATGGGGTAGTGATAAAGACTACCCAGATTTTCTCAAAAACAGACAGGGCAGATCTCGGAATCTTATGTTCACAGAGTTAAAAGGAACTTTAATCGTCATCCAGGCCCACTGTCATAGGCAGTTATATCAAACTCACAGCATCTAAAGCTGCAATGTCTCTTTCACAAAGGGAAATCTGAATATATAGGTAACATTTTATGTAATAAAGAAGAAAGATGTCAACCAAATATTAATGATTTATTGACTAAAATGAATTAATTTTTTAAAAACCCACCTAAGACTTTACTGGCTAACTACACTTAGACTACTGATGGATTTTACTTAGAATTAGATATGGAAATATGTTAAAGCAGTAGTTACAGGTCAACAAAATAGGTGACAAATCTCCACTTAGAGATAAGATGGTCTGCTCACCATCTTATCTGATATTCATTAACACTGTAATAAAGAATAAATAGATTTTCTCAAGACTGAGAATGAGATGACCTAGGATCAATCGTTAAATCCATCCCAACCAATTCAGTAATATTTACAATATCTCATTATCGTGGGTATGGATTTTTAATAGAGTCAGTGCCTTTAAAGGGGTAAAAAAAAAAAAAAAAAAAAAAAAAGAGCAGAGGCCTATATTTAGAAGAAAAGAAGTAAATTAATCAATGACACAATATTCTCCTGGTTTTCCTCCCACCCCCTGGACATTTTTCAGGCTCTTTAGTGGCTTACCCTCCTCTACTATTCCTTTGCCTTGTCTAAATCTGCTGTTTCAAACACAAATATGTGCACAGACCAGGCAGGTGATGTGAACCAGTGAAACAGACTATTTGGTGACTGTGGTGACCTAGAGGAGTGTGTGCTTGGGCTAGATGGAGCAGCTCTGGCTCAGCTTCCACGGTGATTTCCATCTGAGAATCAGCCCTATTTTCCAGTTCTTTCTTTTTCCAAGACAAACTACAAATATAAAGTTTTATGTAAAATATACTAACTTTTAAATTTTGGTAACTGTTTTAGTTTGCTAAAGGCTGCCAAGGCAATAGACCAGAAATGGGTTGGCTTTTACAATGGAATTTTTTAACTTATAAGCTTACACTTCTGAGGCCGTGAAAGTATCCAAATCAAAGCATCATCAGGAGATGCATTCTCCCTGAGCTGCAACTGTGGGCAATCAGGCCTGTCTTCTGCCATCTCCTTAGGGCTCCATTGCTTTCAGCTTCTGGCTTCCTCTCTCTGGGGTTCCGCTGATTTCAACTTCTTGTTCTCATGGCCTTCTCTCTCTCAGTTTCTGTGGGTTCCTCTCTGTCTCTACTGCCTTCTTTCCCTGTATATTTATCCCATTTACTTACTCCAGTAAAACCTGGGTCACACCCTACTGAAGTGATGGAATCAAACGGGAGGTCCCACCTACAATAGTTTCACACCCACGGGAATGGATTAGCTTAAGAACATAATTTTGTGGGGTCCACAAAAGACTCAAACTACCACAATAACTAACTCACATTTTAAAAAATACTGTGTAGGCCAAACAAACATGTAAGTGGGCCATCAGTTTGTCTTTGGTTCTAAGTTGTGTTTTTCAGAGTTTGCCCATGGCTTATCTTCTTATTCTACAGTCTCTTCCCAGGGAACCTCTTCCATTCCCATGGTTTAAAATACCTCCTCTATACTGAAGCCTCCCAAATATATTACTAGCCATGGCCTACCTAAGTCCTCTAAATTCCAATCATACACCTAGCTGCATATTTCATATTTCCCTTGGATGTCTCATAGGTACATCAGACATAACTATATATGCAAAACTGAACTCTTGATCTAATCCCAACATCTCTTCCACTTTGAGTTTCTACAGCTCAGTAAATGGAACCTTTATTACTTAAGAAATGTGAGAGTTATTTTCTGCTTCCCTCTCTCTTGCTCTCCTTCCCAAATCCATCACTTTTCTGTAGATTCTTCTTCTAAAATATCTCTTTTTGTCCACTTATTTTCATCTCTATTGCCACAGTAAGACTCCATTATGTTTCAGCTCTATTGCTGCAGTGGTTTTTTAACTGGATTTCCTCCACCCTTTGTCTCCTGCAATCCCTTCTTCACCTAACAGCAAGAGTGTGCTTTTGGAATATTAATTGGATCATTTCCTCCGTCTTTGCAATCCTTCAATGTCTTTTCAGAGCTTGCAAACCAAAAGAAAAAAGTGTATCGAAATATTTCCTACTACTGTGTCAAATGCTCCGAAGAGTGTTTTTCATCTGTAAAGTGGGAATATAAATGACTACTTCAAAGAGTTATTGTGAGAATTAGATAAGGACAATGTTACTTTTACATTAGTTTTACTTTAGCTCTTGCAGGGAAGAAGGCAAAATCCAGTGAATATTTATGTTGTTAATAGCTACTTTACAATCCCCAATTAGCACCACCTACAGAGTTCCTTCTAAATATTTCAGTAACAACGTTTTCATTTGTATTATTGTGGCCTCAAAGTAAAACAGCTGCCTTGATTAAAAGATAAGACCTTGTTCTTAAAAAATTATGGAGCAAAACTAATTCAATTAAAAATAGGACATGCTGAAGATAACTTAAAATGCCTTCAGATACTTTTAAATAGAAAAGTATTTCTGTTTTAAATAGAAAATGTTTAGATGATAAATTAGGTGCAGTGTTACATCATAGAAATTGAACCCTTTTGTGCAAACCTTTCTGTATTTATTGATTTGAATTCACCTTTGCCTTGAATTGTGCTGAACAGTTTTAATTTCCAAAATAGCATCATGAATTCAGCAGCCTATAGTTATAGCAGTCCTCATGGCCCCTTTTCCTTTCAATTCACACGTCCCATGTTGAAGACAGCAACATGAGAATGTATCTATGAAATCTGAGACTGGTGGCTGAGAAGCCAGGAGTAAAGGTGAGAAGCTGCCACTTCAGGTAGCAGTGAGCTGTATAACTATAACTCAGTTCATTATCTGTGCAGCCTTTTTTTTTTCACTAGATCTATATGAAAGACATAAAATCACTCCGTGATCAGCAAATTGGTTGACTACCAGTTTGATTGTGAGCTGAAAATGTTGGCTTCTTATGAGATGAATTGGTTGATAGGCCACTGGAGAGTTTTCTCTATAGAGAAAATATTCTTATTAATATCTGTTATCTCTAATAATAAGAATATTTCAGTATACATTATGCCTCCAAGTAGTAAATTCCCCTTTTATGCATACTTGTACTGAATACACAATAAGCAGGCCTTCTTTTTGATCAAGAAATTTTTTTCTAAATCAACTTGGATATTTGAGAAAAAAGACAGTCTTACAATATTGTTTCTCAATGGTAATTTTATTAAACGATTATTTTTTTGAGAACCCACCATGTATGAAGCACTGTGCTAGAGTGCCATGAATATATACAGTATAGACTATTACATTGGAGAGGACTCTAATGGATCTAATTTATCTATCTAAACCTTCTTTTATAGACAATTAAACTGCAGCCCTACAGAAGAAAAGCAGCTTATACAAAATAACCTACAAGTAGTTAGTAAAACTGTGACTAGAATATGGTCTCCTAAAGTGAGAGAGGTCCCCAGTTCTCATAAATATAATTTTAAGTATATATGTAGTCATCATTGTAAAAGTATTGCTTAAATAGAGCACTGAAGAAAAAAGAGTGGACTAAACACATGAAACTGCATCCAGTCTCCTGAAACCCTATAAAAAGGGATTTTTAATGAAACTTTTTGTATGTTTATATATATATATAGTCAGCTAGTTAGTTGATTGCTTAATGTTCTCAACCAATTCTTTTCACTCTAACTTCTTAATTTCAAGAAAATCAAATAACAACTCCTGAATATATGTCCACATCAAAACATAATTGATTTGAGATCAACATGTATGAATTAGAAAATTATGAATAGATTATTATCTGACTCCTAGATTATATTTCAAAATGCACACAATATTTTTCTATTTTCTGTTTTCTATTTTTTAAAATAATCCCTTTGATCATTTATTTCATTGTTGGCTAGTTAGAATATATTAAGCCATATGTTATATTCTTATAAAGAAAGAATGGACAGCTGTGTTCTGAAAACAGGTCGCCATGATGTAGCCTCAACAGGGCTTCGTGAGTAATTTCCAGTGTCCTGAAACCCCATGAAAAGAAAATTTTTAAGGCATAGATCCACATGGATGGGAGAATGGAAGAAGGAACAAGAGCAATAAGATTTGGGCAGCTGGGAAAAAGAGATGAGTGGTCATTGATGTAGTAGAGCTGAGAAACAGAGTCCCTGTGCCTGACTGTGCAGGCTGTGCCTGCCCACCTCCAGGGGCCACCATTCAGACTCCAGAGTGAAGGGAAAACTGTTTAGAGGGTGGATATATGGAAACCCTGTACCTTCTGCAGGATTCTTCTGTAAACCAACAACTGCTCTAATAGTGAAAAGAACAAAGAAACAAACAACAACAACAACAAAAAAAAAAAAAAAAACAGGAATGAGGGAAGGGATTCTGTCAGGGCATGGAACAGTGGAGTATCTCACTCCGCCATCTTGCTAAAGTCACTGCTTGTCTTTCAGTCCTGTGTTTCTTCTGCAGGGGAATGGAACACCCAAGAACTTTTGGTTTTAAAGCTACCTGTGTGTAGCTCACTGCTACATTTCAATCATATTGAAATACACTCTGTTGTTCACCTGCACAAGGCTCCCTGTCAGCTTCTGCCATCTCTCTGTACATATTATTGCTATTGCTTAAAAGATCGTTCCGTCCTATTCATTTGCCCAAAATACAAATCATCACTTAGGACTCAGTTTAGACATTGCCTCTTAGGAGACGCCTTCTCTAACCCAGCAAATGACATTGCAGCCTCTGACCCACTCCTATAATACCCAGTACGTCTTCCATCATAGTGTTGTAATGACCTAGTTAATGGTCTGCCTGCTTACAAGAAGTAAGTTCCTCGAGGACTTACTCTTGTAGTAAGAGATGCTTTACTCCCATCGATGTCTCTAGCATCTAGCAACATACTTAGCACACAGTAGGGACTCAATAAAAATGTCTTGAAAGAATGAATGACATATGCTCATTGCAGAATATTTGGGAAAAAATGAAAAAAAAAATATATATATAACAGAAAATGAATATAAACTAAAACATAACACTTGTTAGCATTTAGGTACCCTTGCTTTTAGTTAACTGTGCAGTAGACTTCACTGCCTATAAAGCTTTGAATACTTCTGTTTTCACTTAGTGTACTGTGAACATTTTCTCATGTAACTACAAATTCTTTGAGAACATCATTTTAATGGCTATTACAAGAAGAATTATCCTTTACAAGTAACATAATTTATTGTCCTTCCTCCATTGTTGGACATTAAGTTACTTGCAATGTTTTGCTACTACAAATAATGTTTAATTGGATATTTTTGCACCTCTAGTTATTTCCTTATGATATATTCTAGAAGCAAAATTGCTGGTGAAAATTTTACAGTTCTACATATAATATATCAACATACCTACTTTCATGTATACTTAACTGGGATATTACCTTTTTAAAAAGTAAAAGTTGCATAGACAAAAAGGAGTATCTCATTTTTACCATGTATTTATTGGCAATTTACATTACATTCTTCTGTGAATTGTATACTATTAACCTTTGCCCATTTTTCTCTTGGAAAAAGAAGAAAACTTTTATTGATCTAAAAGCCCTTGATATGTTAAGATGCAATCCTTTGACTGAAATTTTTGCAGATATCTCCAGCTTGTCATATACCTTTTTATTTTATTTCTGATTTTTAATTTTATGCACATTTGTCAGTCTTTTCTTTTATAAATTGCACAACTGCTTTTCTATGCAGAATGACTTTCCTTACTTAGACATATTAGTATATAATTCCCTACTTAAATATATACTTAGAAAATATATTTTCTTCTAGTTTATTACAGTATTATTTTTACATTTAACTTTGTCCCATTTGGAAATAATTTTTGTATATGGTGGCTCTAACTAGAGATTTTACAAAATATGTATTCTTCTAGTACTTTCTTTTGCTTTTTTTTTTTTTTTTTTTTTTTATGTTTTGCCTTTAAAGAAATTTTACTAGAGTCAATTGGCATAGCCAGCATCCAAAGACATGTGTTTACCATGAACTTTGTTTTCTTCTCACAGGTGAACAGGAACCAGCCGTAAGCAGTGATTCAGACATCTCGCTAATTATGGCAATGGAGGTTGGACTGTCTGATGTAGAACTTTCCACTGACCAAGACTGTGAAGAGGTGAAATCTTGAAATGGCGACTATACCCCAAAGGGATGGTAGGACCCAAGGATAAGGAAGGGAGGCATGCCCCAAGACTTGGACCAGGTGCACGCCCCTCCAGAAACCCTTGGCTCCAGGGTACTCTATTCAAGAAGGGTAACGAAAAGCAATATCCAAAGTCACGTTAATCAGGATGCAGTTTCTCCATCTCTACAACAGACCATGGCCTCAGCAGCTTGGAAGTTGAAAGCTGATGTTCTCTTCCATGTCTTTGTCAGAAACTCCTAAAACAGTGACTTAAAAGGACAATTTTAGGGTTTCTTAGTTTCGTTTCAGTTTTTTCCAGGTTTCTTGTCCTTCTTTTTGGAATGTTGTCTGATTTCTTTGGCAGTTTCTTTTTGAAAACTATTTGTAGTTTATTTCCAAGTCTTTGTTTTTTCCTTGATTCACTCCAACTTTTACATAAGTTCTGTTTAGAAGCGCTTGTTCCTGCTGTGATCAGTTCATATTCCATCTCTGAGATTTATGGCCTTGACCTCTCTCAGCATGAAGTGTGCATGGCTTTGGGAAATGTCCCAGCACCCTGAAACAGTCTAAAGCCGGCTTTCATTGAGAATCTAATTTCTTTTCAATGGGTCTCGAAAATCCCAGCTGCCAGAGACCCCAGCACTAACCCCTAAGTCTGCTGAGGCCACTGCTCATTGCTTTAAGCTACATCACACTGGTTTCCACTTGGCAAGCTCTGCAAGAGCCCATGTAACATGAGGGAGGACCTCTCAGGAGAGGCACTTAAGTTCATCTGGGTCGCATAGTCTTTGGCTGAAATTCTGAACTCAGAAGTCTCCTCCAGGGAGTCAATGCCATTTGTTGTGGCTAGAAGGCTTGGGGCCGGGCTGCAAGGCTCATTTTAAAACCAGATACCACATAGTCTTCCCATAGAAAGCAACATGCCCGTTGCATTAGTTTCCTTAGGGCTAGAATGTAGCTTTTGTCACCTCTTTAAGCAGGTTCTGCAGGAAACGGAAGGTTTTCGAAAAGATCCAGACGTCTTAAGCCCAATGGCAAACCCAATGATGGCTACAGTGGCCGCCTAGATTTTACCGTAATTCCACCACACTTTTGTTTAACCTTGCCAGACAATAGGGCAGGATTTGGGTGAATCTTTCAGATTCCTTTCCAAGGCTCCCTGGCTATCCTCACTCTAGATATCAAGTAAGGAATAAGGTGCGATTTTTATAAATCATTTGATCCAAAAAGTAGACTGTGGGAATTTACTAAATCAAATTTATTCTGACTAAGAGAGAAAGTAAGAGGGAAAGAGGCAACAAACAAATACTAGAACCTACCAGTATTTTTTAACTGTTTATGTTTTTATTCTTTTTTTTCTATGACAGAGATGTGCTATTTTTTCAGTGGGCAATTTTGTAATACATTCTGACTATCCAGGTGCAGAGATAGCTTTCAATTGCCTGGCTGAGGAAGTGAAGGGTTTCTCTGGACAAGATGGATCACCTTATTATCTGCAAGAAATTGGCAAAGGGCATGCCATTGCTTGGGTTAACTACGAAAAAAAAAAAGCTTTTCTCACTGAGTTGTATTTGCATATTTGGTGAGTGCTTCCCCACCTTGTTACAATAATACTCATTCAAAAGCAGTGTTTGATTCTGTTGTAACACCTTGCTGCCTGCTGAAATTTGGGGAGTACAAGGGAGACCACAGGTTGCTTTTCCATCACTTTTAAAGATCTCATACTTGATGGTTTATGAGCAGGCAGCAAAGCAAGGAAAATGATTACTACCTTCCAGAATGTCACATCTCTCTAAGAGTTCAGCACTTCCTGTAATGAAATCCAACATTCACGTGTGGGAAGGCAGGAGAGAGGAATAAAAAGAGCTTGAAACCAGACACCAGGAGACTTAGATGAGGCCCACACTTGCTAGGCCTCAATTTCCCATCTCTAAAGTGAAGGAGTTTAGCAAGGTGGTTCCCACAACTCCTTTAGCCCCTGGGAACCCTAATGAGCATTTTGCAAGGGGATCCATTTTTTGCAGATAGTGATGACACGTAGGAGAATTCATAGCTTGGGGAGGCAGAGTTCCTTGATGCGAAACATATAGGAAAAGCCTTTGAGATTTGGCATCCCTCTGCTGCTGCTGAGAATGGACTTCTAAATGATAGAAGTTTTAAGTCCAAGTGGGAGTTGTTTTATTTTGCCTTATTCTCAAACTGCTTTTAGTCAGAGTTTGCAATCTCGGGATGAATAGATACTTTTACACCCTAATTATCGATGTAGAGAGTGTCTGTGGGAATTTCTTAACTACTGAGGTGTTTCTTTCTCTCGGTCAGCCTAGGCCTGCCCCACCTACCCCTTCTCCACCCAGCTTTGCCCTAAATAAATTGTAGTATTAATTTAAGTCAAGTGGAATTAGAAAAATAACCCAACAGCAAAAGAAATATAAGTACCCCAAGAGAGAAATGCCATTTGGGTTGTATAGTCTGCTGTTTGTTGAGTGTCACCTCTTCCTGCCGGTGGCCAGATAAATCAGGAAAAATTGCATAAGTGAGCCCTGGCCACAGCAGCCCCTTCTAGGATGTTGCAAAGACAATGAGGGCCCAAGAGGCCAATCTGAGGTCTGTGGACCTGGCCCCAAGGAGGCCCTGCTGCAATCCTACTGAGCCTGGGAGGTTTTCCATTTCCAAAAGTTTGTTCCTGGGGGGTTTTCATGTGACTTTGGTAGGTAAAGAGAAGTTCAGCTGGCATGGTAGAGTTCAAAAGAAAGGGGACTAGCCCTGCCCTATGCTCTTCATCATCACCTATCCCCAAAGAAGGACCCAGTGGTTCATAGACGAGTGTCAAGGGGTGTGTGGACCCTCTAAAAGTATGTGCAGACTTCATGTGTATTTGCAGATGTGAAGTCTTCTGTAGTGAGAGCTCTGTCCAATAGAAATATAATACAAGTCACAGAGGTCAATTAAAATGGTCTAGTGGTCACATTTTTAAAAGAAACAGGTGAAAATCATTTTAATTATATATTTTATTTAATGCAATATTATTGTTTTAACAAGTAATGAATGTAAAATACTTTACATTCTTTTTTATAGTAAGTCTTTGAAATCCATTGTGTATTTTACACTCACAGCACCTGCAGACTCAATGAGGAATAGCCACATTTCAAGCACTCAGTAGTCACATGTGGACTAATAACTACTGATTGAATATAGATCTAGAGCTTCTCCAGATTCTCACAAGATTCCCTGGCCTTTACAAAAGAAAAAAGGCTAAAACCTTAATTACCTCCAAAGAGAATTAAATGCCACCCAAGTTGCCTAATGAGAGGCCAATAGACCAGTTTCTTTTGTAATGAATAAAGATTTGGACAGTGCTTTTTGGAATTTCTGCTTGAACTTTCTAACCACACCATTGATGTCCATTATCCTTTATTGCTACTGCCCTGACCAGTTGTGTTTAGAAAGTCACACAAACCATGTTGATTTGGTGCTGAAACAAAATTATATGTTCTTCACTTCTATGATGAACCCTAATGACTGATGACATATGGCACTTAGGAGCCGAAGAGAAATGCAGATTCTGGTCATCCAATTTTACCTCAACCCCTAGTTCCTCTCATTTGGCAAAAGGGCTTTTCCCCAATCCAGTGCCCCTTGGACCCACAGCTTCAGCTAGTACTCATGGACTTGGGAGGAAAGCATGGGAAGGTACATATTGACTCCAAATAGAAGACTTCATGTGGCCTTATTAAGAACAAGTTTTTGGGACTGGTGAACATCGGCCTCTATTTGGTGAATTGTGACTGCCTCCAGCAGCCAGCTCTAGAATCAGAAGTCAGTATCCCCTGTCCCCAAGGCTGTGGGGAGAGAAAAGGAACGTTTTCATTCACCCAGAATAAGTTAGGATCACCTTGTAGGCATTGCTACCTCTTGTGTGGCTGGTCCCTTTGGGAAGAACTGAGCCTTGAACATGAATAGAGCGTCTGAATATTGATTCATTCTCTAGGGTTTGATCACCAGTGAAATGTCAACTCCAGTAATCTAGGCAGGGAGAAGATTTGGAGAAGGTAGAAAGTTAAAATTGACAAAGGCACATACCTATTTTGTCATCGCATGGTAATGATTACAGACAACCATGGAGGAAAACCTCTGTCCAAAGAGTTTTTTTGTTTTTTTGTTTTTTTCAGCATGTCCCACATTCTGGTGGAAACATCCCTGGACACTCATGGGTTTGATCATATCAATAATCACAGTGCCCAGCACCTATTTCAGTTACTGCTCTAAATCCGTGCAGCAGCCACACTTTCAGAACCAAAAATGATGACAGATAGCCTAACATAAGATTCTTTCTTATTTATAAATTTTGCTTATATGGAATTCTTACAGACCACTAACATGAAATGATATTTAATTGTGCATTGACTGTATCACCTTTACTGAAAACAACGAAATTTCATTAAATCAAAACTATTCCAGAAAATCTGGGATACAGAGCCATCCCCACTGTGGAGTGAGTGACCAGCCCTCTTTGATACAAAGGCCACTAGGACAATTTCTGGTATTGTTTTTTTAATTACTCCATCTTTTAGATTTCTTTCTCTTTTCTGCCTGTCTCTGTTTTGATCTATATTTGTTTTCCTCCGACTACCTGTTTCATTGCACACACACCCGCACTCATTCTTTTCCCATCTTCCTTTTCCTTCTTTCTTTTTTTCTCTTATTTCTTTGTTTTCTTTTTCTTGCAAGAAACTCTCAGATGGCTTTCAGGACAAAAAAAGTTACTGGCCCTGGATGTGTAAAATTATTATCATTATCGTGATTGTGTTGTTGCTATTTTTCTTCTTTTTGTTGTGCCGCAATATCTCTATTTGTACTTCTGATGAGGAAAACAGTTTATTATAAAGGCAAATTAAATTCCTCCTCAATGGAGTTAGCCTGATTTTCACACCCTTCTCACATCACTGATCTTAACTCAGACCATCTATAGCTCTTGCCTTTTTTTTTTTTTTTTTTTTTTTTTTTAATTCTAGGCTTTCTTGCCACAAAAAGTCCTTGAGGCAAGGCAAGGCAAGGTAACAATTCCCGAAGGCTTACTACATTCATTTTGTCCCACACCCAGCAGTTGTAACCTCCCTAGTTCACCACATGCCTCCAGTGTTAGAGCTGCTTCTACCTTGTGGGTTATCCTGGGTTAGAGTTCTACTCTTCTGTCTTAACATTTTAGCACAAGAGCCTGCTTTTCTTAAATGACCTAAGAAGCCACTTCTTCCTATAACAGGAAAAGGGGCACAAAGAGATTATCCTCCTAAGGCATGTGATGCACAGCTCCTGGGGCAGGGCTCTGCGCCACAGAAGGCCCCTTAGCCATGCTGTTGCATGGCCAGAACCCCTTGAACACATCTGATGACGGCAATTAAAGTAGTGGGAACAGCAGCCTGCAGGAAGTCAGCAAAGAGGATGGCAGTATGCCCAGCCAAGGAGCTGGTCAAAGCATGGCAGAAAGCTTCTGTGATGAGAAGATCGTGGGTGCTTTTCCTGAACAAATGTTTATCCCCAAGATTTAGAACTGATCCCATCTTTGTCTTTTATGTTTTTGGATTTGTGTTTACTTGTATGTGTTTTCTTGAGAAGTTAAACACTCACGAATGGCACAGCAAAACACGTTGGGATTGCCTGAAAATGAAATTCTTTCCGAGAAGCGGGTATCAGTTTCTCATCATCACTTACAGCTTCCCTTTCTTTGCTTTTCTTCTTCTTTCACAACCCTGCCCCCTAACCTTTGTAATGGTAAGAGTAATTTTTAAAGACCCACAGATCAACAGTCACATTCTTCCACGCTGTGTCTTTTGATAGCACTAAATTATTATCTGCAGAAGTAATGAAGTGATGCCAGATGATAGATGTGAACCCTTAATTTACTGAGCCATTTCACTGCAAAACCTGCTTGTTTTACAAAGAATATGTTGAGGTCAGTCACATCTCTCTTTACTACCTTCTAAACTGTGTCTGACTCAAGTGCGTCATAATCTAGTGGCTTTTTCAGGAATATAAGTGATCAAAGATTTTCTAGACTTTACGTATTATTGAAGTTTGCACTTACTACAGAGCCATTTTTTTCTATGGCCACTGGATAAATATTTCTTGATGACGATGTTAAAGAAAGAATACACATCTCTTAAGAGTTCTGCAGAGCTGAATAAGAACCTGGGGGAAAATTAATGGAAAAAGATACCTTAATCTGAGTTACTTTAAGTTACTGCTCAGTGGAGTGTCTGTGGCCTTGTCATCCTACTGAAGTGAAGGGTTTGTAACAGCAGGGAAAATGTGGGGACCATGTGTGCTATATAAACCAAAGACTGCTCACCACCCAAATGGACACATGTTTCTTCCATTGACTCATTTAATTTTCTCCTTATGGTCTCATAAGTAAAAGTGAAGCTGAGTGGCAGGGTTGAATGCAGCTCTGAAACTTTAGGGAGTTTTCCCCTACAGGCAGGTGATTGAACCTTACTAAATCCAGAAATCGAAAATGTAGAGTGGCCTTGGTACCACACCTTCTTTAAAAGTAGTGTTCAGTCCCGCTTTCCCTCAAAAGTTTTCAACTAATCTAGAGCTTTATTGAACTCAGAATAGTGTTCTTTTTGAGAATATAAAGATTTTAAACAGCCAAAGAATTTTCATGCATAATTTTCACATGTAAGAGCTAGCTAACTATAATGTAAACCCTCTAAACTCTTGCCTGTACTCATAGATGGTAGAGCAGTTGAAGACGGACTAACAGATGGACTTTTCAGTCTGAATTTGTGTTGGCATAGAGGGAACTTGCTGTTCCATAGGATGTTATTGCAAGAGGGCAGGGTGCCCTCTGCTGGAATAATCTCCATTATTCTTTCAGTGAATTAATTAATTTGACTTGGGTCACCATTTCCTCACCAACTAGTGATTTGCCTTTCACCACACAGTTTCCTCAGCAGTTGAGAATTTGGTCCATGTTTATCAAAAGAGAAAAGTATGTCACGAACGCAAGAGTTGAATGGGAACCCCACAGAAGATCTTCTCGCTATCAGCTGCCCTTTCTTCTGCAAAATGTTGAAATGTATTATTCACTTTGTTTTCCAAGAAGATGCATCTGGCTGGAATGTTTGTGCAGACTTATAAGACAAAGGCCTGATTCTTTTGTAATTTATCTTAACTTTATTGTGAAACTGCAAAGGAATATCAATAAACAGACTTCTTTCATATGAATGTAAATGGTGTGAAATACTGACCTGTTTTGTATATGTATATAATAATATATTTACTTCCTGCTTTCACATTACTGATCTGAAATGGTTGTACCATTTTATAATCAGAAAGAGATGTAGGGGTGGGGGAGGGTGGAGAGGGACTGTTATTTTTATAGAGGGATGTCCCTTATATTTAGAAAACTTGAAATAATTTTGTATTTGTGAAAAGTTAACATTCCATCCATTTCCTTAAAAAAAAAAAATAAAAAAAAAAGCCGGGGAGGGAGAGGGGTAGTATTCTTTAAAATGTTCATGAGCTGGGAGATGATTATTCTAGTTTCTAGGGAAGCCTCCCAAGCAGTACATATGTGACACTTGATTTTGTAGACTGCAGACCATTACCAGCAACTGCCAGTTTAAAAATGTGAGAAAACAAAATCCCTACCTGTTTTAACCCCTTTGTATAGCACATTCTTATTTCCCACTGAATAACAATCTGCTGCAAAGAATTAATTTACGTGGCATCATTGAATGATCTTTAGTACTTCCCTCCTAACAAGAAGAAAATCCAATGGATTTCTTTTTCCTTAGTAAATCCAAATTGTCTGTTTTTACAGTGGAATGAATGATGTCGAAAGTAGAATTGTGGCTGGCTTCCCCTTTTCTGGCCAGTTCTGCAGCTCGTATATTTGAAGGTCCCACCACAGTCATTCCCTGTAGTCTCCATAGTGAGATCATGAGAGGAAGCTTCCTGGATTTATTTGCCACATGACTCAAAATCCTGAACGTAACTCCTGATGGTGTGTGCATGAGTAGTTTTTAATTAGGACTTTGGTTAGCCCTTAACTGCTCAATTAATGTAGTAGTGGATTATGAAGTCATTTTACCCAAATGTCATTTACATACAAAGTCATAGGCGTATTTAAATGATTTAGTTAAGGCAGTATAGTTTCATTTGTTTGTTTCTGTATGAAGCTCTTTCTCTTTCCTTCTTCCCCACCTCCTATCCTTCCTATCCTCCTCCTCCCAGAGCACTTTATATTTCTCTTTAAATACACAGAAATCAAAAACAAAAAAACTGTCTTTGGAATTTGTCTTCTATTAGGAGAAGCAGACTTTTATTTTACTTTCTTTTATTCTCTGTGTTTTTGAAGAGCATAACCAGATTGTCTCATACTGGGCTAGTGATGAAATATTAAGGATGATAGTTGGAAACATTCAATCGTACAACATGACTATTTTTGTTATATACAAGATTATAATGTAAATAAGTGCAATCGTGTCTTATGTACTGGTAATATGTGTGTGTATATATATATATATATATATATATATATATATATATATCAACTATAAACATTTTAAGACAAGGATTGTGAATTCCAAGAAGTTTCATTGCAAATTTTGTTTGGTTTTGTTTTTTAATAAAATGTAATGGGATCCTTGTGTTTGTGTCATCCATATTTCCTAACTGTGCTGCCTATTCCTGAGTTCCAGAGGATTTTAAAACACTGGTATTTACAGTTAAATCATGTTTATGTTTAAAAAAGACAACACAGAGGAATTTTAATAACTTCCTTATTTCCATCAAGTAAGTCAAGTGCCAGGCACCAGTCCCCCTCTTAGCTTAGTTTCTGTGAGTGAACCGATTGAAAGATCTTGAGCAATTCAGAGTAAGCCGGGCTGCTAAATTCGTGTGAGGCACAGGCTGGTGGAGACTGAGCGGTTCGTGTGTGCCGTGGAGGGCAGGTTCCCTTAAACAGGATTACACTCTGGGACTTGTCAGATGGGCTGGGGCAGCCAGATCCTTTTTTATATTTCCCTGTACATCTCTAAAGGATTTTAAATGGCACTTCCTTGGAATTAACAAGGAGTATCTCAGGAACTAGAAAAGAAGCGGACTGCCAGCCTGGGAAAGGTAGGGAAGGAGAGGACTCCAGTTCATTGCAATGACCTACTAGGGAACGCTAGGCTCTTCCGCGTGGCTTAGAACCCTGTGTGTGACCCACCCGAGATTCCTGCCGATAGCCCCTGGACAAGCAGGCGGGGTTGGGAATGCAAAGGGCAGTTCAGCCTCAACCCTTCCACCTGGCCAGGCACCACTCAAGGACCTGTGGAGTCCACAGATTCTGCTGGCAAAAAAAAAATCAAACTGTACTGAGTGCTGTGGTCTCCCGGAGCAATTTCCTACCCAAATGGAGAACTGCAATGTAGATAATGCAAAACATTAGCACCCTGGAGGTTTGCTCTCAGGTCCGATTCATGCTGAATATGTAGGTATGAAGATATTCTAAGGGGATGTTTAGTAATGATAATGGTTGTGCCACAGGATAAGGCTCTTTAAACTATGTTTATGCTCCCATTGTGTCGATTTTTATCTGCACAGAAACCTATTGTGAGCAATGAAGCTGACACCTGAGAGTATTAACCTATCTATCACCCAGGATTTAGAAGCCATCCATCGGGACTCCAACCTCTACAATCTTTCCACTAAACCAGAGGTTCCCAAATTGAGAAATGCATTCTGTGGGACACATTCTGGGATGTTGGAAATTAGAGCCAAGGGCAACTAAGTTGGGACAAGGCTTCATATAATACATAACTATTCCAAGCTTTAGTAAAGTCACTTATTTAACTTTATAACTCAGCTTTTCTGGAACCCGATTATCAATAGAACCCTCCTTTTTCAAGGATCATATTTTTCAGCCTTGCACTGGACAAGACCAGTGTGAAATATATTAGTATTAGAACTGTGGGGGGAAACCTGCTAACTTTATTTCCTACCTCTCTCTCCTGCCTCCTTTCTTCCTAGCTTCTAGGTTATTAGGAAAAGGTCAAGCGTGCAAAGTTTGCACTGCCAGCCTGTGCCTGTTCACCTTGAATGGAAATGTCCCAGGAAACAGGTCACTGGGCTTTGCTCACACGGGAGCGCTGGGTGGCGCGGCCGTCGTGGTTTCCTGTCACTTTACCCAGGGAAGTGGAGGCCCTACCCCCACCTCAGAAACTCCACTTTATAGGCTTTTGTTTTGAGAAGCTGAGCAGCATTATTGTCCCTTTGAGGATGAAAATTGAAAACTCCCCAGAGCTTTGTAATAAGCCAGCTGGGCCAGCTTTTCCACTTGATTCTTACTACTCTGTTAATACTTGTGTTTGGAGTAGTGTGAGCTAAACTACTAACCTCCTCAAAAAGTACGAAAATATGTTTAGTTCTTTTCCAAGTCTAATAATTCCTTCTAATGTTAGCATTGCTACTCAGCTCCTTGCTTTGGTGGAAGGATGCTAGGACAGGGGGGAAAATAGGGGGGGTGAATTATTTATGCTCTATGATAATTACTAACCATGGAGGAGTGAGAGCAGCAGCTGATGTGAAATTCAGGTGGGCTGAGACAGGTTTCACATTTATGAGACTTTTTAGAACAATAGTTCCATCATCCTTAGTGACCCAAAAATAGAAATTCTTTTACCTCTTATTTCATCACATTCGCTGGTACAGAGTCTTCTTCAAGTCTCACGATGACTCTTTGTTCTTGGCTGTGAAAAGAATAAGCAACATTTCCACCGTGCCACTGAGGCCAGGGGACCTCACTGCCCACTGGGATGAGCTCTCTCTTCATTGATTCCCACTTGCAGGGGCCTGGCAGGTGGAAGAGCCGGCCCTAAGCCTTCAACCAGTGGATGTCTGAATCTGCTGGCACACTGGGGGGTTTAAATTAAACCCCCCAGTCCCCTCAAAACTTTGTTGTGAAAGACACCCCCTTCCCTCTCCATGTAGGAACATCCAGAAGGTCTGATCGCAGTCATGACCCCTAACCTAACTGCTCTGCTATGCCTCCCTCTAACATTCCTACCTTCTTTGTTCTTAAGGATCATTTACTAAATAGTCAAGGGGGAAAGCGGAGCCAGCTTTCACTGGTGGGCAAGTGCACTTGGTTGCTATGGGAACTGTATACACAACACAGCTGTCATTGATATTATACATCGAATGGGAGCCAAGGGTCTCTAAGAAAAAAAAAGCATAACTCAGAGTTTTGGAAACGACATCAATATATACAAATAAATGTGAGAGCAGAGAAGTTAATTACAGAATGTAAGCACACGATAGAATAAGACACAAGACTAAGATTACATCACTCTGGGCCCTGGGCCTTATGCTTTGTACGCCAGCAAAACTCCCAGTAAATCTAATTTCAGGGGACCTTTGCCTGGATAAGGGGTAAAATGTCGTTTCCTAAATATATAGAACTCCCAGACCTTCCTTTATGACATGGAAAATAAAAGTGGTCCCTTTGACTCTTGCCACATTGTCTTTCCCTCTTCCTTATTCCCTCTGTTTGAACCAGGATGAGGAGTAGGAAAAGAAAAAGGACAGGATGTCAATTAGCAACAGAGCCAGGGCTAGAATTGTGGTGTCCTGACCCCAAGGCCAGGCTCCTTGAGCTGCATGGCGTTGCTTCCTCCAGTGGGCAGGGATCTCCAGACTGCTCAAAATCCTAAGAATGGAAAGTGCGAAAATCTGAAAGGTGGATTTTATTATATTGATAGGGAGATTATTTTAGAGTCAGGAAACACTCCCTGAACTGAAACAATTCTCATCTGGATGCAGAGCTGGATGGATGCAATCACAGTATACATGCAGGGACACATGCAAACACACACAATCAGTCCCCAGTGCGTGAGTCCCCGCCGAGTGCTGTCTAATTTTAGCTGTGCTTGAAAACTGATTGCCTAAAATCCCAAGGTGTGACTTGAAAGTGGTTAAAATAGGAGATTTTTTGCTGTAACTAAAAAAATTGAATTACATTTGTTGATTTGTGATGATTGCCACAATGATTTTTTTAAGTCAATTAAACATTTAAAGCAAAACTTAAGGGGAAAATTCCCAGTGCGCATTATTATTTTCTTGACTTGCCCATTCAAAATAAAATCAGTCATTCTATTGAGCTTTCCAAAACAGGCTCACAGACAGCAGCCTGCCCTCCTTCTAGCCCCTGCTATGGCAGTGAACTTGCTTTGTCAGGAAGTGAAGAGGGAGAACTTCTTTTTCATACATTGTAGAAAACTAGAGGTCCAGAGAAACCCAACTATGGAACACCTAAACATATTGAATAAAATATTTAAAATATCTTTTCAGATGCAGAGCTAAGCTGGGAGGAAAGTAAGAGAAATTCTTGGAGGCCAGATACTGTGAGAAAGTACAGATCTATCCACAGGGGAAGATGAGCTTAGAAACAGGGTTTGCCCTGGGTGCATCTGCTGACCCTGGTGGGCTAGGGGTCTATAAACTATTTCAATAAAGAGCCAGATTATTAATATTTTAAGCTTTGTGGGCTACATATGATTCTTTTTTTCTTCTTCTTCTTCTTCTTTGCCTTCTCCTTCTCCCTCTCCTTCTTCTCCTTCTCCTTCTCCTTCTCCTTCTCCTTCTCCTTCTCCTCCTCCTTCTTCTTCTTCACCAACCCGTTAAAAATGTAAACACCATTCTTAGCTGGAGGACTACACAAAAACAGACCACAGAAAGAATCTGTGCTTCTGCAATAGACAGACAAAGTCCAGGGCCCACCAACATGAGAGGTCAGAATCAGAAACCCCACAAAACCAGCACCTACAAAAGCTGACACTCTTAGTGGGTAAACCAGAAAAAAATATGCCTGCTGGTGTTTACCAGTGTCAGCCTAGGTTTCAGGTAAGGAGGAAAAAAGATAAAGTCTCCCTCCAGATACCCTAACCCCAAACAAGCCTTCTCACAGGCTATGGACCAAAATCCAACTACCTGTGTGACCAGAATACTTAAGGTACAAATTTAGTTTAAAGTGGTCCCAGACTGGTACAAACACATAGTGCTTGGTAGAATTGAACTCATATCCACACTGAAGGAACTCTTTAAACCCAGCCTCAAAGAAATTTCCACAAACCCAGCTGCAAGGAATATAAGTTCACAATCACCCATCTCAAAACATACGAGGAAGCCAGCCACAGAAAAGGATTGCAGAATCAGAATCAGAAATATTGACCATGTGGGAAATGTCAGGTACAGGGTATAAAATGAGTGTTTTAAGGAGTCCTCCAGATGATTCTGGTGTACCATAAAGTTTGACAACCATCTTTCTAGTCATTTCAGAGCTTAATAGAGCTACCAAAATTACAATGGGAATGGGAGAACAGGAAAAATCATTAATTTGGGTGGGATACTTTGCTCTTGTGATGGTTGTACTGGCTCAGATTATGTACCCCAGAAAAAACATGTTCTTAATCCATTCCTATGGGTGTGAATCCATTGTAAATAGGGCCTTTTGATGGTATGCTTCAGTTAAGGTGTGACCCAACTGGAACCAGGATGGGTCTTGAACCTATAACTGGAGGCCTTATAGAGAAGGACACAGAGAGAGAAAGCCAGAGGGAACAGCCAGAAGCTGGGAGTCAATGGAACCCGGAGAAGAAAGGAAAAGATACAGTCATGTGCATTGCTATAGGACGCATATGCCAGGGATCGAGGATCGCCTGCAGCCAGCCCCAGAATGGCGCTGTCTTTGGGGAGATAACATAGCCTTGCTGACACCTCATTTTTGGACTTCTTCTATCCTCAAACCATGAACCAATAAATTCCCATTGTTTAAGTCAAGCCACTGTATGGTGTTTGTTTTAGCAGCCTAGAAGCTAAAACAATGATGGATCTGGAGGAGGCTGAAATTTTTCCATAAAAATATGTTATATTGCTTCAGGCTAATTGACTTGAAGTAGGGAAGACATGATCAAGGTTAGCCTTATCCTTTATCTGCAGGGTCCTATATGAACTGAGCCCCCTATAGCTCCAATTTCTGCCTAAACTCTCTCCAGCTGACTCACAGGGCTACAGCTACACCTTAACTGTTGGATCAATAATACATCCCTACAACCTAGAAAGAGCTCTATAAACATTTGCTAAACTAATGACCAAATGAATGACTGGGGCTCAGCATTTTGGCCCAAAGGCACCAAGCACAGGCAGGCATATCAGTGGAAAGGATTGCATGCTGAAGAATTGCTGCTACTGACTCTGAAGAATAATCTTAACAGTGACTTAAAGCAAATGCCTAAGGGTTACTGTCATCATTGTAATGTTAGTAGTAAGAGAAACACTAGAAAGTGCTTTATATGCACCCCGCCATTTGACCCTCACAATAACACTTTGAGAAAAGTACTATTATCATTATTATCCCCATTTTACAAATACTGATACTGAATCTTAGAACGTAACTTGCCCAAGATCACACAGCTAGTAAGTGGCAAAACTGCTCACAAATCAAAGTCTTTCTATTGCCTAAGAGCTGTTCTTCACCACCACATCATGCTGTTTATCTTGTTATCTGAATAAGTAGAAAGATTTTGAAATTCAAACAAAATACAACAAGAACAACAAAAAAGTAACTTTACAGTGGAGAAACCTGACAAACACACCTTCCACACACAGGCGATCACATGTAACATCAACAGGGACGATGTCCCATCGTGTTAATTGCACATACCTGTGACGTGATGTGATGAGAATGGCATTTGACCTCTGTGGTTTCCCTACCCAAACTCCTAACTCCAGTCTAATCATGAGAAAAACATACAAACTCAAACTGAAGGACATTTTGAAAACTACCTAACCAGTGCTCCTCGGAACTGCCAAGATCATGATAAACAAGGAAAGTTTGAAGAACTATCACAGCCAAGAGGAACCTAAGGAGATATGTAATGCGGTGTCCTGCCTGGGATCCTGGAACAGAAAAAGGACATTAGAGAAAAACTAATGAAATCTCAATAAAATTGGGAGTTTAGCTCATAGTAACAGAAAATGTTGGTTCCTTGGTTATGATAAGTGCACTGTGGTAATGTCAGATGTTAACAAGAGGGAAAACTGTGTGAACAGTACAAGGAACTCTGTACTATAACTTTTCTGTAAATTTTTTAATGCTCTAAAATAAACTTATTTTTAAAAACATGCTTTTGTAAAATATAAGGACTCCTGGATTATTAGAAATAAAAAATTAGTTTCTGATGATATTGTACAGTGTTCTTCTTTGGAAATCTTAGGAATAGAACAGAATACTCAGTAATTTGAATAGTTTAGATATTCATCTTTAAGCAGGAGACTGGACCAAATTAATTCCCAATGTCACTTCCATTTTGTTTTGGGGTTTTTTAGGCTATATATTGGTGATTTGTATTAATTTTTACAATAACTTTTCAATCCAAAATAATTGAAAAAATGTACCGAATGAGGAAGTAATAATTGGTAATTATATCTCAGAGTTATTGCAAAGGTTATGGCTAAGTTTCTTAGCTGGTGCACAGCAACTACACTTAATACAGGATGAGTAAACAGTGTGGGAATTTATGTAGTTGTGCTGTTTCTCCCACTAGGGGGCTCTATTGACCATCAAATAGGAAAAAAAATGTCTGGCATTGAAAACTAGAGGTAGATGGAGTCTACCTTGAATCAAGTTTGTAGGGTAACGTTAAGGAAGAATAACCATTCAGAAATCTTCTCCAGTAATACTTGCACAGTAAGAAAGGGAGGTTATACAACACCAAGCAAGGTGGTTGGGGTAGAGGGGAGAAGATATGTTGGACGATACTAGGAAACAGAACCCTTGGGGTGTTTTTAGGCTATGTATTCCTAAAACTGTATATCCCCAAATGAAAAGCATTTTAGAAGTGACAAAACTAGAAATGCCTTAATCCCAAACAAGGCTTGTGTTCCTGAACTAAACCTGTTTTTAATGTTCTTAGAATATCATCCACATACCCACCAATTGACTACTTGTTCCAGATAGCATTTCACAAGATAGCTCATGCACTTAATTCTCAACTCATCAGCAAGAGCAGACTTTACACACATGCACACTGAAAATCCCTTAATGACCTCTCATTTCTATTAAATCCAAGTACAGAATCCTTAACATGGCTTCCTAAGAAATCTGGCACCTAACAACATCTCCAGAGGTATCTTATACCCCTGTCCCCCTCACTACATATGCTCCAAGCCAATTGGCCTCCTTTAAAATCTTGTCATTCTAATGTGCAGAGCACTTTGCCAACGCAGAGCCTCTTCACAGGCTCTTCTCTCTGCTTGAGTGGTCCTACCCTTCTCCCCTTCTGCTAGTTAATGCATATTCATTCTTTGGATCTCAGCTGAACAGCTTTCCTTTGGAGAAACCTCTGTCATCTTTTCAAAGAGGTTAGGTAGCCCTATTAAACACCTATATAACACCTTGCACTTTGCCATCATCTAATTATAGATCTATGCCATGAATTAAACATAACTTTAAATGACTTTTGGCATTAATCATTCACTTATATGATGGTTAGATTAAAGTCTATATCCTCTCTAGGCAGCAAGTTCCTTGAAAATAGGTCCATAGTTTTATTCTCCATTGTATCTCTGTGCCTACCATAGAAGCTGGTTTAGAGTATGTTTTTCATATGAATCTATAAAATAAATGATTGAAGGGATGACAAAGAACCTGCCAGTTGTGCCAGCCTGGTCCTACCTGTTTTATCCTTTTCATCCAAAAACAAACAAACAAACAAACAAAAAACACTTAATACAGAAGATTTAGAACTATTAATATTTGAGCATTATACTAGGCTATTTAGGCAATCTGAAAAAAACTAATATAACCAGTAAAACATTTGAATGTTAGCAGCAAATCATTGAGAAAAAAAATAACAGAAAAGAAAAAGAGATACTAGGACATAAAACAAAAATTAAGAGATTGTTTCTGGGATGAGACTGGTCATCAGAGGGATGTTTTGCCTAAGGATGTATCTCCCAGGATGGCTGTGCCAATGGGGAGCAGATTAGCATTTCTTTACATTGAATCAAGTGAGGCTGGGGGCTCTTGTTAGACCAGGAAACCTAAAAAACTCAGCTCTGGCATCATCTCAGCCATTCCTTAGCAGAGCAAGGTCCTAGAGAGAAAAGCACCTATAATAAATGTCATGGAAAGCTGCACTCAGTGCAGGATTCTATTAAGCTTGACTAGACTAACTGGAGTACTCCTTTTGCTTAAGCTCTGCTGTGAGACACTCAAACTGCCCCACCTTTATAGCAAATGGGAAGTCTCTTCAAGTTGGATCCCAAGTCCTTCTTACATGATACTATTTGTCATTCTATGAGCTTCCGCATTTTCTGGTATAATAAGATGCTCCACAATCATATTGTACATTTCCTACCACAAACATGGAATCAGCCAATCTCTGAGAAGCAAAATTCCGAAATACAAAATGGACTTTAGGGATCCTAGTGGCTATTGTGCTAGTTATTCTTTCTACACAGCTTAGTGATATCTACAATTTTTTAGGAGGTACCAGGGATTGAACCCGTGACCTTCTACATGCAAAGCAGGCACTCAACCACTAAGCTACACCTGTTCCCCTATTTATATACATTTTTAAAGATAAAATACTGTTTGTTTGTTTTTAGGAGGTAGAGGGGATTGAACCCAGTATGTCATACATGGGAAGCAGGCGCTCAACCATTTGAGCTCTCTGATAAACTACTCTTGAGTTTGTACTGACACTTCCGATTCAGATTTAGCAGTACAAAGTTATTTTTAATTAACCACCTTTTTAGTACATCTGTTTGTGCATCCTTTATTCTGATGAGAATACTAAATCTTAAGGACATAGGGAATGACAGAATCAAAACATCTATTATTTATTCATTTATTCCATACCACACACAACAGTCTCTGAAAAATAATCCATAGATTTCAGAATTTGCCACTTCCAATGAGATGAGAATCCATTCCTGCTGAATCCAGAGGGGGTGAACCCAGAGAGACAAAGGTAGTACCTTTGCCCTCAATGTGTAGGGTTGAACTGAAGCCAGGTTCTATGACATGGACTCTCTCAAAGAAGTCCACCCTGTTTTCTGAAATATAGAGCTAGTTAGTTTACTCAGACCAATCCTTCTGGTAAAACCATATTTAAAATGGAATGAAAGGTAAATAAACATGGGTGAAATACATATAATGTGCATCTTAGAATCAAAGAACAGATAAGAGAGTAAGAACAAGAAGCACCTTTTGCTGTGAGAGTAGTTATTCATCCTAAAACATATTGGATTATCTTTTTAGTGGCCTTTGAAAAGAGGAAGGAAGAAATCAAATCTAGAGGCCACATCAAATAGGGAATAATAGGTGATACACCCCACAATAATCTCATACTACAGGGGCTATACCCTCACTTGGACCAGTTCTGACACAGAATTGTAGCCCAGATTAAACTCCGATGCAATTCTTGCATTTTTTCAAAGAATTTCAAGTGTTAAATTTGGTTTGAAGTTTTTCTGAACTGGTAGTACCTCAAGCACGTGGCAGGATCAAGTGCAAATCCTCTCTGGAAGAAAGCAGTTTCATCGAGGTCCCAGATAATTATTTCAATATGTTTTTAATTTTTATTGTGGTGCTATTAAATGTGCCATTTTAAGTGTATAATTTAGTATCATCACAACCATCCATTACCAAGTTCTTTTCATCACCTAAAACAAACTTTGTCCCCTTTAAGCAATAACTCCATGTGATGGTTAATTTCATGTGTGACCTTGGCTAGGTTACAGTGTACCATTGTTTGGTCAAGCAAACACTGGCCTGGTTGCTACTGTGAGGGTATTTTGCAGGTGGTTTTACATCATTAGTCAATTGATTGCACCTACATTCAACAAAGGAGATGGCCTTCAGCAATAAAAGGAGTCTCCATGTCCAGTCAGTTAGAGGCCTTAAAGAGAGAACTGAGGATTTAAGCAGTCAGAAATAAGAATTTCTATCTTTACTTCAGCCAGCCCACCTTTCCTGGGGAATTCAACTTCAGCTTCATCAAGTTTCCAACTTGTGGCCTGCTGTAAGGAATGTGGACTTGCCAATGTCCATGTTACATGAGCCAACTCCCATAATAAATCTCTTAATACTTTTTAATATATATATACACACATATATATAAATTATATGCATCCTGTGAGTAAATCTATATGTATATATATAAATATTGAGCTACTTTATATACAATATTTAATATGCAAATATTAATTTATATATACATAATATTTTATAAATTATATATATAGAGAGAGACCATTGGTAACCTCTAATAAGTTTCTGTCTCTTGGAATTTGCTTATTCTAAATATTTTATATAAGTCGAATCATATAATATTTGTCCTCTTGTATCTGGCTTATTTCACTTAGCATAATATTTTCAAGGTTTATCCATGTTGTAGCATGTATCAGAGTTTTATTTTTACAGCTGAAGAATATTCCATTGTATATATACACCACATTTTGTTCATCTACTCATCTGTTGATGGGCACCTGGGTTGTTTCTACATTTTGGCTATTATGAATAATGTTGCTATGAATATTGGTGTACAAATATCTGTTCAAATTCCTGCTTTCAATTCTTTTGGGTACATGCCTAGAAGTAGAATTTGTGGGTCAAATCGTAATTCTATTCTCTTTTTGAAGAAACACTAAACTGTTTCCCACAGTGGCTGCACCTTACATTCCCACCAACAATACATAAGGGTTCCAATTTCTCTGCACCTTTGTCAGCACTTATTATTTTCCCTTTTTTTTGTAAATAATAGTCATCTTAGTCAGTGTGAAGCAGTATCTCATTGTGGTTTTGAGTTGCGTTTCTCTAATGAATAATGATGTTGAGCATCTGCTTACTGGTCACTTATATACCCTTCTGGGAGAAGTGTCCATTCAAGTCCTTTGTCCATTTTTAAATTGGATTATTTGTCTTTTTGTTATTGAGTTAAAAGGGTTCTTTAGATATTCTGGATATTAAACCATTATCAGATATATGATTTCCAAATCTTTTCTCCTGTTCTGTAAAATGTCTTTTCATTTTCTTGATAATGTCCTTTAATGCACAAGTTTTTAATTTTGATAAAGTCCAATACATCTATTTTTCTTTTGTTCTCATGTCCTCTAATATTTGTTAAAGTCTAAGACTAAATCAAAGATAACCAGATACATAAAGAAACTAGATGTCATAAATGATATCCAAAAGAAACTTCAGATCATCAAAACAGAATTGCAAAACTTCAAATCTTGGAAGTATATAAATTAACTATACAAACACCCCACTCCAAGTTCAGGGGTGGACCAGCCCTTTCCACATGTGCGGGTGGACCCTTTCTCTTGGTCTGAGGAAACCTTTTCACTCCAGACATCTGCTCCCATGATTCTGTCCCTGAAGTCATTCTTCCTTCAATTTGTCCCTTTTCTGTCCCTTTCAGTCCCGACTGGCAGTGCTTCTGTTCCTTCAAATTTCACAAAGCACTTGTTAGCTTTGCATGCAGTTCAAGAGGGTCCAAACCATCAGGCAAAAATACTTTCCACAGATCATTCCTCATTAACTGCATTTCCAACCCTGACTTCCTCTGAAATGGCTGACTGGATCCATGTTCAGCCACACCTTCTTTAGAAAAGAGTTGTTCAGTTAAACCCTCACAAGGAGCCTTGCTCTCTGGTGATTCACTTCCCAGAAGCTCAAGGAGGGCCTTGATAGAGCCACCTCTGGCCCTAGTCTTACAGCACACTAAGCTGTGAAATCTCCTCAGCTAAATATCCAAGTTCATCGCTTACAAATTCCACTTTAAATCCAACACTAGGACATACTTCAGCCAAGTTCTCTGCTACTTTATAACAAGGATCACCTGTCCTCTAGTTTCCAATAGCATGTTCATCATTTCCTTCTAAGACCTCATGAGAAGTACCAACAAAGTCATATATCTATCAACAATATTTTTGATGTTATATAGGCTTTTTCTATCAAGCATCTCACAGTCCTTCCGGGCTCTATCTATTACCCAATTCCAAAGCCATTTCCACATTTTTGAATATTTGTAATAGCAGCAACCCCACTTTTCAGTACCGAAAACTATCTCGGTTTGCAGGCCGCTATGACAAATATGCTATGAAACTCACAAGGGGTTAGCTTAAACCACAGGAAGCTCTTGGCTCCTGGTTTCAGAGGCCAGGTGGCTGACTTCCTCCCAGTGTTGGTAGCATTCTGGCTGGATAGAAATCCTTGGGATTCCTTGGCTTTCCCATCCCATGGCATGTCCTCATTTCTCTTCCAGGTTCCATTGATTTTCAACTTCAGGCTCCTCCCCGTGGCTTTTTCTGTAGATAATATCTGAGTTTCTTCTGCTTATAAGGCCTCCAGAAATCCAGATTGAGGCCCAACCTCCTTCAGTTGAGCCACACATCTTCAAGAGATGCTATTACAAAGGAGTCACACTCACGTAAGATTAAGACCAAAAGCACATCTAAATTGGGAATGTAGTTGAGTCCATTACACCTGGGGTTTTCTTTTTGCTTCATTTAGCCAAGACGTGGAGCTGAAGAAGCCAGCAACCCAGAAACACCAAAGGGTGGGGGAAAAAAAAAAAAAAGCCCTTATTTTCATCAAAAAAATTAAATTCCTCCACTAGAGAATAATTCATTTGAGTCTTGAAAATCTTTTATTTTCAATAATTCCTTATTAAAATCAATTTGATCACCTGGGTGGAATACAGGAATAGGTAGATATGGTTACCTGATCCCTTTCAATCTGAAAGCAAGGAGCAGTGGGAACAGATCACAGGATGCAGACACATATAGGTGGCAGATGGAGTACTGGGGGGGGGGGAGATGAAGGGAACCAGTGATTGTGCAACAGACAGGCATAGGATATAGAGAGGGAGAGAAGCACATTTTATAATTTTGCCAAGATCACTCAGCAGGAGATGGAGGAAATAAAAAATTAAAATAACAAGGAATGGATGGGAACAGAAGCACTAAATTGTATAATTAAGATGTAGGTTCACTTTATATCACTGCTATAAGCAGCATGACCTTGACAACCACCATCAACAAAAGTCATTATCCCGTGACCACCATAGTTTAGGAAGGTGGTTGGGAAGGAGTGAATTGCAAGGGAAAGGGCAGTTTCCTAACATGTTTCCTTCTTGCTGAAATGGGAACAAAAGGCTCATGTAGAATTAAAATCACCAATATTTATTTAATTATAAAGAAAAAAATGTGTGTGTGTATATATATATATAGCTATATCACATATGTTTGCTTTCACTGCCACTGGAAACAAGAAGCTCAAATGTGATTAAAACCACCAATGTTTATTTATTTAATTATAAAGAGAAACATATAACCATAACAAACAGTGCAGCCAACAAATATCAGAATAAAGTGTCTCTTTTGAGTGCCCTGCCTCAGAGGGATTATATAAAACTTGGTTTTTATTATCTTGTAACAATCTGTGAGGCAGCTTAGGGAGACATGTTTGTTGATTAGTTTATCTCTTCATGTATAGTCTGCGTTGTCTCAAAATGGATATAAGAGCAGTGATTCACAAATTATAGTAAGATAACAGAATAAGAAGCAAATTATAAAACACCATAACCCAATATATACACACACATCGAAATCTTAACAATATTATGTATGTGAAATTATGGATGATATTAACTTTTTTTCCTCACGCTTTCTTATTTCCCAATTTTCAGTAAATAAATAATTTATTTTTGTAATGAAAACAAAAAGTAATTTTCGATTAGATGAAAAAGAAGAAGAAATAGAGACAAAGAAAAAATAATCCTTTATAGCTTTTTCCAAGGATAAATAAATGCAGTTCTGGCATACTAAAATATAATATACATGTATACCAAAAAACCATATTCTTGCTAGAAGAGATCACAAATTGGATTTGAAGCTATAAAAAAAAGAGAAGCCTGGTCAGTTATAAAATTCACATTGTCTATAACATCAATGCAGCAAACTGCTAAAAAGTATACAACTATTTCCAATACTAAAATGGACAGATATCTCTCAAGAAATATTATAAACAATATCCTTGCAAAGGAAACAGAGACTCACAGACACCAACTAACTTGCCCAGGCTGCAGCAGGCTCTAGGTGTCAGCCCGTCCCACCTCTGATGTCTTTGTCTGCACTTGCTGCACATGGACTGTTTGCACTCAGCCTGGCCTGCTTTCTGTTCTCCTTCCCAACCTCGAATAACAGTATTAACAATCCAGACACACACACAAAAAAGGTAGAAAAACAAAGTTACCTGGGGCTCCACAAACTGATTCCAAGTGCCTAAAGCACAGAGCAGCCTCTCTTAAATACTCAGGGGTGAGGAGGTAAGCCTTCCAAAAGCTGCATGTTAGCCCTTCATTTAAAACCTCCGCTGATGCCCAATGAAGCCATTCGCCCACTCTTTGATGACAATTTATGAAAACGACCTCCCAGAATTCAAGTCTTAGAAAATTTTTAGTAAAGGTAACTGCTTCTAAACCTGTTTTACACAAACCTTGTTGACAGTTAAATGATGTTTGATTGGATTCTGTATATCTCTTAACCTCTGACACTAAACTTAAATGTACCAAATTTACTTAATTCTTTGCCTTTTTTTTGGGTACTTGAGTTGTTTCAAATTTTGCACTCTTTAAAAAATTACCCTGTGATGAACACACTTGTATAAATCCTTGTATCCTTTCCTAACTTTTTCCTCAGATAAATTTGCTAATAATGGAATTACTGGACGAAATATGAACATTTATGGTACTTTATATTAATCATCTTTCAGAGTCTGACAAAATTCCCTCCCACTCCCATGATAGTGTCTCTGTCACTTTGCTGCTGGGTCACCCTTGTCCTGTGTGAAAACAAATCTCTTCACAGAGACCTCCTAGAACTGATAAAACTTATTCTGCCTGTACCACTATGGACAAAATGTGACATCAAAAACTTTTTAAAGAAACAATTTGGCAGTTGAAATGTGTGAAGGACAAGACGTTCATAACTCTGTGGATTTTCTGAGGGTCTTCACAGGCTGTGATTTTTCACAGATATACTCTGCTATCCTGCATTGGCCTGGGTAGGTAAGGGGTTAGGAGTAAAGAAAAGAAGAGGAAAGGGCCCTGGCACCCAGGCCTCTAGCCTTAGGCAGGGACAGAGCACTTGCAGGTACTATGACAGTGTCCCAGTTCTCAGGGCACAGGTGATGACTTCCATTGAAGCAGGAAGCAGGTTCTTCCTGGAAAATTTGTTATTTTCTGGACAAGTTATGTCAACATCACACAGGAGCATAAACATTTTTTATAAGCTTTTTTCCTTTCCATGACATCTGTGTAACTGACACATGGAGTTCCTCATAGGCACATCAAAGTGCAAAAGCATAAACTGTTTACTAGGAGGAGGAAATTGAAGTTTTCCAGAACTTGCCTGCAAAGTCTTCATTATGATTGAACCAGAACAAGACTAGCTATACTCCCAAGACATTAGGGAATGCCAGTTCCACCAAAAAGGGATGTCAGCTCCACAGAGTGAAGACAGTGTGACAGAGGAGGGCAGCTGCAGTGCTCAGGCAGGCCTGGCTTCAGTGCTTGGAAAGACCCAAGCCCTGGTTTTCAAGTTCTTGGGTTGGTTCCTTGAGAAACACACTACTATTGACACACCTTCCCAGTACAACACAGCCAGTTTCACTTCTCAGAGTAAATGACCAAAGGGAACACTGGTCACAGTTCTATGTTGCCATGTACTGGTGCATGCATGTGTGTGTGCACAGAGTAATATTTTGAGATGGTATTTCTCTGAGAATGATGAGGAGGAGTTATAACCAAGGACAAAGAACTCAACAGACTTGTTAAATAGACTTTCTAAAATCTCATAGCAGATTTCTCAATAGCCTTGCAGGTAAATGACACCATAAAATGAAACTGAAAAATGGAACTGGCGAAGTTGTTTGACTTTTGTATTTGTTTGTATGGGGCCTTACACAATGTGTACAAAACATTAATATTTATAAACATACGCTTTCCTCACAACTTTGTGAATGGACAGAAGGGATAGTTGTCTTTTTTTATAGATGAAGACTGATAGTTGCCTTCATTATATAGATGAGAAGAGGGTGGAAAAGTAATGTTTCTCCCCTAAGTCCACACCACTACTAAGTGGGTAGAAATGGGACCAGAATCCAGTTGATCCGATCCTTAGTACTGTTTCCCTCTCTGCCATTGCACAAAGATGCCTTTTCAGCAATTTCCCCCTGTTTTTATATGACCATGCTACACACAGAGAGAACTTTGTTTTGACCCCTTATTGTTTTGGCATCTGAAGGGCCTCCTTTCTCTTAGAAACCAAATTGTTGCCCATATTGCTAATTACTATAATTTCTTACACTTAGCTGGCCTTGCAGGCTTCATAAAAATGTGCTGCTTCTTGCAAATTCTTCCAGAGCTCTGCCTGGCCTAATATGCATCCTGAAGAGCTCCAAACTCCTAAAGGACCCTTAAAATGTAAGCATATGGAGGAGATTATCTCAACAAACCTCTCTTTCTTATGTAAAAATCCTGTCAAGAATTCTTTGCACGTGGCCTCACCTTCAAGAAGGCCCTGGCTCAGTTGTATATCAGAACACTGTAGATCCATGTTCTTCCATGAGGGTGGTAGCCTCTGAGCATCCCTCAAACCCACCTGCAGATGCTGAAACTGCCCAGGACTGACTTGAGGAAGCCTGAGGATGACCAGCAAACTTGAGCGGGTTTGAAACTACTCCAACAAGCTATTGATCCAACTAGCACTTATCTGGTGTTTACTGTGCCCATATTACTAAGCATAAAGGAGTCAGAGTTCAACCCTTCTTGGAATTTGAGTCATATAATGACAGGTAAGATTTATATGCAAATACTGGCTAAAGTTCAAGAAAGAACGTGGTGAGCTCATGGTAGAGTTAATTTTGAAATGCTAAGATGATTAAGGAAGAGCAAAATCACAGAGCCCTTAAATTTCCTTGACTAATCATAAATGTGAGCTTTGTTCTTTTGCTTGCTGGTTTATTTCCTGTCCATTTACCCCACTGGAATATATGCTTTATGAGGACAACTCTTTATTTGTTGATATAGGTTTATGCATAGCACACAAATCTGCTAGTCAAAAGGAAGAAAAGAAAGGGGGAGGGAATAAAGAAGAGGAGAAAAGGAGAGCAGGGGGAGGAAGGAAGAATACTTAGCAGTTAAAAGCATAGCATCTAGACTGCTGAGGTTTGAATCTAACTCTTTGAAAGATAGCTGTGTGATCTCAAGCAAGTTACTTAACCTGTCTGTGCCTTTGTTTCTTCATCTTGAAAATAGCAAAAATCATAGTACCTACTTCCTAGTGTTGAATGAGGAAAAATGATTAAATATTTGTGGTTTTAGAATAGTGCCTGGATAGATTAAGTACTCTATAAGCATTCATTAAATTTTAAAACATTTTAAAATGAAATATTTTGGGGGAGAGGGGAGTAAGAAATAATTATTGGGAAAGCTATCATTTTAGATGCTACTTGAAAAAGAGTTTGGAATTAAATAAACAATGATGGTAGAAGAAGGCCACATAGTATATTATAGAATACAATAAAAGAAATTAACAAAAAGACAGAGTGTCTGCAAGAGAGAAAGGGGAAATAAGTCCAGAAAGTCATTTACAGCCAGATCATGGAAAACCTTGATGGGTCCACTAAGGTATTTGTACTTAGTTATGTCAGCAGCACAGAAGCATTGACAGGTTTTAAAGAATGATATGATCTTTCCTCCACTTTTAGGAAATCTTATCTGGCTATGGTGTGAAAGGTAGACCAGGCGAGAGCAAAACACAGTGAGGCTGGCTAAACTTGTCTTGGCAAGAAGACCCCAACTAGAGCAAGTGTGGGAATAGAAGGAACAGATACATTTGAGAGCTATTTTGGGGTTAGAAGGTGTAGAACTTGGCAGTTGATCTGATGTGGAGTCCTGGGAAGAACAGAGTCGGGGCAGAGAGCCTAAAACTGCTCTGCTGGCCCAGCAGGTTGTTTCTACCAAGAGCAGGGAATGGGAACCCCGGGCCCTGGGCCAGATCCCACCTGCCTTAAAGGGGACAAACTCATTGGTGTGGACCCCATTGAGGGAAGTCTCCCAGACACCCTCATCCAGTTGTGTTTGAGTACCCTGCCAGGGGCTCCCGTGTGCATGGCCTTGCCATGGTGTGTCAGAATATGTATAAATTCTCCATTTGCGTTGCAACTTCTTGAGAACAAGGACTGCCTTTTTCAGTGCTGTGTTCCCACTCTGACTTGCTGTATGGCCTTAGAAACATTATTTGACTTCTTGTCGCTCACTTTCCTGATAAGTTTGAAGGGGGTAATTTAAAATGCCATCTCACAGTCCTATTAGAAATGTTAATTGGGATAATGTATTTAATGTGCTTGTACAATGCCTACCACATTGCAAACACTCAATAATATTAGCTAATATTAGTATAGAAACCAAATATATGTTTGAAACCAAAAAAATTAATGACATAAAAATATTTAAAGATGAAATGGAATCAGAGGTCATCCTTGGGTCTATCAGTAAGGAAAAGTGAGGCAAAATTCTATATAGCAGTCAGAAAAGAACTAGACCTATGATAGCATTTGAGATTGATCTCAAAAATATAATGTTGAGGGCAAAAAATAAGGAGCAGAAAGTTTTTAATCTTCCACACAAGATCACTTACTTTTAAAATATTAATTTTAAAGTATTTTAAAAGAGTATGAATTCTATAAAAATAAATAAATAAATGAAGAAAAAAAAGAAGAGTATAAACATAATCACACTACATATTTCATAAGGATATAAACATATCAATAAATGTTTGAAAGGTGGACTGAAGAAAATATATTAACTCTGCAGGAGTAAGTGGTTAAGGAGGAGATGAGAACAGGAGTGAAACTGGGAGTTTGTGGTAGGTTGAAATTGGCCCCCAGAGATATCAGGTCTTAATTACTGAAACGTGGAAATGTTGCCTTATTTAGAAAAAAGGGGTAGAGGTGATTAAGTTAAGGATCTTGAGATGGGGAGATTATACTGGATTAAAATAGTTACTATCTAGCCCTTTGCAGAAAGATTGCAGACTCCTGGTTCAGAATATGGCTATTGGTAAATAAGCTATGGACCATTTACTTCCTGAACTGTTTGGCAGCTTGTGATTGTTTGGAGTTGTATTTATTCCAGAAAAACATGTTTTTAAACTTAATTCATTCCTCTAGGTGTGAGCCCATTGTAAGGAGAACCTTTTGATGTGGTTACTTCAATTAAGGTTTGGCTCAGAACTGATCTTAATCCCATTCCTGGAGTCCTTTATAAGCAGAATGAAACTCAGACAAAAGGGAGAAAGCCATAGGAAGTAAGATATAAACTCAACAGAACTCAGAAGAGAATGGAGAGGCCCAGAAAGGCATCCATGTGCCTTGCCATGTGACAGAGGATCATCTGCAGCCAGTCCCAGAAAGACAGTCTTTGGGAAGAAAGCATCACCGTGATGCCTCCTTGATTTGGACTTTGTCCAAGCCTCAAAACCATGAGCTAATAAATTCCCTTTGTTGGTACCCACTGCATGATATTTACTTGACCAGCCAAGGAAACTAAAACACAGCAGTTGAAAATAAAATTTCATAGAGAGTTTACAAAAATTGGAAAAATGTCTCATGATATGAGAAAATAAGAGAACGTAAAATTATAACAACTATATAGTTGCAATTATGTGAAGAAAAACATCTAACAAGGGAATGGAAGGAGGTATAACAAAATGGTAATGTTTTTCTTTGAGCGAGACAGAATACCTGTGATTTTAATTTTTGCCTCTATCTATTTTTCTATTTTTCTTCAATTTATGCTAATGAGCATATTTTACTTTATAATTTAAAAGTAAATATCAATTTAAAAATTGGGCATATTAAAAAATTGAAACTAAAGAAATAAAATCAAACTCCAGAGCACTAGGAATTCAAAAGCTCTTGGATTATGTGTATGATTCCATATTATAATGTCTTCAGCAAGCACTTCTTACTTTTTAAAGAAAGCTCCTACCCACTAGAGTTAGAGATCTTATGTCCATTCAGGTTTATATGGCAGGAGGAATTTTTTTTCCCTTTGCACACCTTCTTGTGGAAGGACACATCTGCCTTTGGGGGGGGGGGGGAGAGGATATCCTGTCCCTATTCTAAAGAAAACAAAAGAAGAAGAGATTCCATGATAAGACAGAGAAAAGAGAAAAATGGGCAAATGGCTAACTGCACCAGGACCAAGGCTGGGCCTCAGAAAGTTTCTTCCCTTCATTCCTTTATAATGTGCATGTGACTTAAAGCCATGTCCACGGGAAAATCAAATGAATCTATTTTGATTCATTTACTTATTTATTTTAATAAATGACAGTCTATACCAGAGAAGAAGAAAGCAGAAGTGAGACCTTGAGGGCAGAGAACACTGATTCCAGCTCTGTGTCTCTGTTCTTTTCTGAAGATGACTCTCTATGGGCTAAAACTCCTACAGGAGCAAAGCAGAAATCTGTTTTTCATCACCCTCTGATGTGTGAGTGAAAGTAATTTAATAACAAACTCTCCACTCATCTAAATGTTAAGGGCTTAGCTAAAGGATTATGTTTAATTCAGAATCATCAAGTATTAAGAGCAGAGCAAGTAAGACACAAGTGAGAACCAAGTTAAACAAAAATAGTGAGGTCAGCCAGAGTAACTTCACCGCCCATAATTACTTTCTATTACTGTAAGGCCTGGAAAAATTGCAGGATTAAACTTGTGAACTGCCTGGGGAATGCAATTGTTTCTTCCTAACATCTCTTCATTCCAACTGGACACAACTCTCTCCAAGCCACCAGGCAACCCTAGATTCTCATTCCCCAGTCTGTTCAATCCACACATGCAAAATATCATTACAAGAGTGAAAATCAGACAGCTGTGGGATTGGCTACATGGAAGAAAAAGTGAGAAGGGGGAGATGATGGCTGCACAGACATATTATGGCCAGTTTGTCAATTGCCTGACCACGTCTCACTTCTCAGCCCTATGAACAAATTAAATCTAATTCCCTTTTTTGGAAGTACCAAAAAGCAGCCACAGCTAAACCATCATAGTTGTTCTGTACATCTCTATTTCTTCATGAAAACGCTTCCAAATGACAATGCCAGGCCTAAACTAGAAGCCTGACCAGGAAGTACTTCGTTTATTCATCCAACAAATATTTGTTGAGTGCTGTGCCTCAGGGTTACAGCAGAGAAGAAAATAGAGGGAGATCCCTACCCTTGTGGAACTTAGATTCCATTACTGGGAAGATAAACACTAAATGGTAAAGATGGTAAGAAAATTATAATATGTTGAAAGATAAGTGATATGGAAGAAAAGAAAAGTAAGAGAGGATAAAAGGACTTAAGAGTACTTGTATGAGGGTACTGTTTTCATTATTAAACAGGATGGTCAAGATAGGCTCCATTGAGTAGGTGAGCAAAGATTTGAAGAAGTTTGAGGAAGTTAAGAAAGTAGCAGCTTCTCCTGCTAAAAGCTAATCTTTTCAGATATTTCCCCCAGGGCCTCCATGACAAAGCAAGGAGGGTGCAATAAAGTCTGGCTTCTTTCCCCCATTTCAAGAGAGAGTCTGTTTCAATCCCAGATGGAAGCTGACCACTCAGTGCAGGCTCCATGAGAGCAGGGACTTTCTTTTCTTCACTACAGTATCCCCAGGACCCCGCCCATGGGAGGTGCTTGTCTTAGTTGGCCAAAGGGCTGCCGATGCAAAGTACCAAACCTGGGTTGGCTTTTATAATGGGAATTTTATTTAGGATAAAACCTTACAGTTCTGAGGCCATGAAATGTACAAATCAAGGCATCAGTAGAGATGCTTTATCACCAAACTCAGCTACTGGTGATCCCGGTGTCCTGCCACATGGCAACCAAGCACATGGCAACCAAGCACATGGCAGAGCTCGTCTCCTCAGTCTTGAGCTGCTCCATGAGCCCAGCCCCTCAAGGACCTCTTTCTGTGTCTCTGTTCTCTGCTGGTTCCAGGACTCCCAGAACTCTCTCAGCCTCTCAGGGTTTCTCTCCTTGAGCTCAACTGTAGGCAAAACTGGAGTCCTTTCTCTCTCTACTTTATCCTTTCTTTCACATGGCAGAATCAACATGGTAGCTTCCTTCTTCTCTGTGTGTGTGTCTCTATCTGTGTCTCTGTTTATAAAAAATAAAGCTCGAGTAAGAAGGACCCAACCTGAATCATGCTTCATTGACATAGCCCAATCAAAAGAGTCTCACACCCACAGGAATGGATTAGTTCAAGAACATAATCTTTTTGGGGGATTCACTAAATTCAAACTGTCACAGCCCTCAATTAATATTTGTTGAATGAATGACTAAATGATCGCCTATCTGCATCAGAGAGGACACAATTCAAGACAGAAATAGAGGAGAGGCCTTGAACCAATGTCTCAATTAGGCTGCATTTACTTCCTTAGCAGACCCCCACTTTCCTGGCTCCTGTGGCAACATGGCAAGGCACATGGCAGTGTCTTCTGGCCTCTCCCTTCTCTTTTAGGTTTCGTTGGTCTCAGCTCCTTGCTTCAGTGACTTTCTTTCTCTCTTTGTATTCATTCCTTTTATAAAGGACTCCAGTAAGAAGATTAAGACCTATCCTGAATGAGGTAGGTCACACTTAACTGAAGTAGCTCATCCAAAGGTCTTACTTACAATGGGTTTACACCCACAGGAATGGTTAGATTTAAGAATGTGTTTTTCTGGAGCTACATAGAGCTTTGAACCACCACACTCCACCCTCTGGACCCCAAAAGACATGTTCTTTCCATATGCATATTCATTCCATCACAATATCCCAAAAGCCTTAAGTCATTTCGCTAACAATGCTAAATACAAAGTCACATCAAAATTGGTTATGGGTGTGGTGCCTCCTGAGGCACAATTTCCCTCCATCTGTGGCCCTGTGAAACCTAGAGAACAAGTTATCTCCTTCTAATATATAATGGAGGGACATTCATAGGAGAAACATTCCCATTCCCATAAGGAGAAATTGGAAGGAAAACAGAGGTCACTGATCCCAAATAATCCAAAGCCCTGCAGAGCACACACCATTAGGTTTGAAGGTCTGAGAGTCATCTATGGACTGCTTTGTCCTCTGGGCCTTATGGAGTGGTCCTTCCAAGTGCTTGTGCACCCACATGGGTGGGTCTGCGCTCTTGGCCTGAGAAATTGTCTTTGGTCCAGACCTTACCTTCTATTATCCTGCTTTTGAAGATTTGCCTGCAATCTGTTCCTTTTCTGTTCCTTTTAGTCTAGGCTGACAATGGTTCCATTCATACAGATCTCACAAAACATGTCAATTTTGCGTGTAGGACACAGGGGTCCAAACTATTAGACAAAAGAAGTTTCCACAGATCCCTCCTGGATAACTGCATTTCCAGTCCTGACTTGCACTGAAATGGTTGACTGGATCTATGTTCAGTTAAACCCTCATATGGAGCACTATTCTCTGGGGACTTGCTTTCCAGAAGCTCAGAATTTTCCAAACCATCAACTTCTGGTTTCTTTGTGCCCATGAGTTCAGTTCTCCACTTATCCGTTTCCTCTTGCATTTTACTCTAAGCTACAGGGAGAAACCAAGTTGCTTAGGAATCTCCTCAGCTAAATATCCAAGCTCATCACTCTCAAATTATGGCTTCCATCTGACATCAGATCTCAATTTTGCCAAGTTCTCTGCCACAACAAGGATCGCATTTCCTCCAGTTTCCAGTAACACATTCATCATTTCTGTCTAAGACCTCATTGGAAGTACCTTTAGTGTCCATATTTCTACCAACAGTCTCTTCAAAGCCATATAAGCCTCTTCTATCAAGTACCTCACAATTCTTCTAGCCTCTATCCATTACCCAATTGCAAAGCCATTTCCACATTTTTAGTATTTGCAATAGCAGCACTCCACTCTCTTGATATCAAAATCTGTTTTAGTTTCCTATACTGCTTGAAATACCATAGAATGGTTAGCTTAAACAATGGGAATTTATTCGTGCATGGTTAGAGTCTGGAAAAATGTCCAAATCAAAGCATCCGGGAAATGCTTTATTCCCGAAGACCGGCTGCCAGAGATCCTTGGCTCCTCTTTCACATGGCAATGCACAAGGAGATGTCTGCTAGTTGCTCATTCTCTTCCAGATTTTGTTGATTTCAGCTTCTGGCTTTCATGGCTTTCTCTCTCTCTCTGTATTCCTGCATTTTATAAAGGACTCTGGTAATAGGATTAAGACCTATCCTGAATGAAATAAGACACACCTTAACTGAAGTTGCTTCATCAAAACATCCTACTTAAAATGGGTTTACAACCACATGAATGGATTAGATTTAAGAACATGTTTTTCTGGAGTTCATACAGCTTCAAACCACCACACTCTATGACATCCAAACTCAGATCTCAAAGAGAATTAGACCCAAACACAAACTCCTCATTATTCTCTGTTCCTCTTTTTTAATTCTCTACTTCTCCCTTGAACTAGAGAATTCTCGTGCCCATGAAAGTCACTTCCTGTGTATGAAGATCAATAACTACATTAAACAAAGAAATAAGGAACTGTAGATAACTTTAATGTCCTGTAGATTCAGATCCAGATGAAACAAGTCTAGAGTTATCCTCTTAGGCTACCACAAAGTCTTGGGGAAGAAGTTTTTCAACACTATACTCCAACTTCACTGGACTACTTGCTTTTTCTCAAATACACCATGATTTTCCATTACTCCTTGGCTTTCTCTAAGCTATTCCTTCTATGGAATGTCCTTGCCCTTTACATATCTGAGCACTACTCAGTCGTCAAAACTAAGCACCTCTTAAAATATATGTATATATATATATATATATATAAATAACATTTTTGTAAGCAAATACACATATATGCATATATATTTATATATCATTTTACAAATGTTTGTATGTATTGTGAGAATTTTGATTTTACCCATAATAAAAAGAAATTAAAAAAAAAAAAAAAAAAACTTAGTTCAAACATCACCCCAGGCTGAGTTAGTCTCTCCTCCTTTGATATTTCCATAGTGTCTTATTTATATCTCCCTATCTATTTCCCAGAAACCATGAGCTCTTGATAGACAAAGTGCCTAGCACATAAGCACTATTAAGGAAAAAAAAAATGCTGATTTCATGGGTAAGTGGATAAGTAAATGGATAGATGGATTGTGGTAAAAAATGATTAGAAGCTCAAAGAATCCCACTTTCTCCTTTTCCTGGGCATATATTTGGACCACATTTCCCAGCCCCGTTATATCTGTTAGAAGCAATATGATTGAGTTCTGGCCAATGGAATGGGCAGAAGTGATATGTGCCATTTCTAGGACAGTTCTCTAAAATCTCCTACACAAACATCCACATCCTCTTCTCTTCCTTTTATGCCAACCAGATTCAGAGGACCCAAAGAAAGACCCCAAGACCATGGCACAGAACCCAGATGGAAGAATCCTGGGTCCCTGAACAACTTTATGGAGCACAGATCCCCTTACTTGCATTGGAAAATCACATAAACAAGAAATTAACCTTTACTGTGTGAGTCCACTAAGATTTGTGGTTGTTTTTTAGAGCAAGTTAGCCTATACTAAGTATACATGAATGAATCTAAAAAATAATAGCAGTAAGTAGGTTTCTGGGTTTCTAAGAAACATCAGAGGCTACATAAAAGCCTCACTGGCCCATGCCTATATCTTGCAATTCCTGCCATTGGTATTGTCTTGATTAAAAACATGCAAAACTCTTGCAGGTGACATCCAGCCTTTGGGGAGTTAGGAAACAGTCTTGTTTTGGCAGTGCTGCCCCTAGAATACTGCAAATTCCAACACATTATATCACAAGAGCACAGTGAGTTAGGGAGGAGGAAGTCATCAGAGAGAAGGAGCTGTCTCTGCCTAATCCTTCTAATGTGCCTAATGCTGCAAATAAATGACTTGTGGCTCCCAGGCAGTGTATGCACCATCTGCATGTCCACAGAGATTGGTCTAAAGAGTGGGCCCCTGAGCAGTAAGGGACAGTCAGAGGCTCTCCATCAAATTTCATGCTTTTGGGGTGACTCTCCCTTTTTCTCTAAGATTAGGAACGGCCTGGATCTTCCCATACCTTAGAAAGAGCCTACCTTAGAATGAAGACAATCCAGAGGAAAACAGAGGTGAAAAATGGAGAGAGACAGAACCCTGCATGCAGTCTTTCCTTAAGGTCAACCTAAGACCTTTCAGGAGTGTGAACAAGTAAATGCCTTTTTGCTGAAGTCATTTTGAATTGATTTACAATGAAAGATCCCTGACTTCAAACTTGTGCTTCAAACTCTAAGTCCTGCCTACTATAACAATATTTCATACCATCCCCTTCTGTCTGATAAGTGCTGTTCAATGAGCATTTCTTTATTTTTTAAAAGTAGTTAAAATTGCTGTGGTTTCCAGAATGTCATGACTTGAGATAATGGGCTATAAATTTAAGTGCTAACAAGGCATCTTAGGAATCATTTTTTATAGGACACTAATTAGAGTAAAGAAATCTGGGTGTGTGAGAAAGGGAACAGAGAAGAGAAATACCAATAAAAGATGAGTTTAAAAATAGAGAGCTACAAGTAGACTATATGCAAAGAGATATCAATGTAATGGAAAGAGAATTGGGCTTATAGTCGAAGGCCTTGTGTACCTTGAGAAAATCACTTAAGTGTGATATGATAGAAGGACTCTGGGATTTGGAGCCAGACGATCCTGGCTCTGGCACTTCCTTACTGGGTTGCCTTAAGGCAAGTAACAACCTAACTGAGCATCAAATTCTTACCTATGAAATGGGGCTAAAGATGCTACTTGGCAAGATTAATACACAAATCAATGTATATCAACACACTGTTAGTAAAGCAGCTATGACTATACCTGGCACATAGTAGGTGCCCAATAAATGATAGTAAGAAGTCACCTTTGTTCTTATTGTTACTACTTATTCCTAAAGTCCTTGGCTTCTCCGTCTGTGAACTTTGGATACTAATCCTTGTTGGTAATCAGATTCCTTTGGTGATCAAAAAGATTATGCAACTTGGAAGTGCTTAGTGAATGGTTATCAGATACAAAAGTAAAGAATTGTAATTAATATGACATATGATTGGAAACCTCACGGAACCCCCATATTCTATGGTTAAATATGGTCTTCCATGTGAAGGGACCAGTCCCTGTTAAAAGCAAGAGAAAAGCAGCTCCAGTGTGAAGGCAATTGCAGGACCCTCCTGCCAGGCCAAAGCCATGAGTGAGATCCCTGCAAGATCCTGGCCTCCAGCTCATGGTCAGCTCTGCACAGCAACAACCGGAATCCAATTAAGGGAACTGAGCCAACCACTGTCAGAAAAACAGAAGGTGCTCCAAACAATAAGCAAATGTGCCTCTTTCATACATTGCCCCTGCTTTTGTATGTTAGAAACTGAAACCAGCACAGTTGATACTGAAATGACATACCCAGGAAAATCACACCTGGTTCACTTGGTGAATGTCTTGAATTATGCCTGGTCACCACCTGAGTGGTAGGAAATTCTCCTGCTCTGCACTGCACCTTACTATAGGCCCCCCAGGAGTTCTCATCTATTGCTGAACTGAGAGTCTGAATCATTCCTCCAAAAATAGCCAGGGAGAAGTTAGCTTGCCGAAGTCCAGATGTGTTCAGGAACCAGGTGCCACAGTTTCAAACACTTTATTCACATCAATCCTATGAGTTACCTTAAGATAATATGAAAGTCAAGCAGATTTTTAAAGGCAATATATGCTAGGAGGAATATACATTATCTGCCATTCCACAAAATAAAAGTACTTATTTCTGTGCCTACACAGGGTAGCTTAGGGCAAAGGAAATCACTGGCCATGTCTGACATTTTCAGAAGAGGGTCATGTGGTTAAAGTGAACATCAAAAATGGTGTTGAAAGGAAAAGTAAATCAGAAAAGGCAGTGTTTTGAGGAGTGACTGAGAGAGATAGGGCACCATGTCCACTTTGCTTTGTTGTGTACAACAGGGTGAAGACTTGTACGTTTAAAAGTTTCAGGTGTGTTGTGATTTCAGCACCAGGTAACCCAGCAGCTTCCCCCTGACTTTCCATGAACGATGCCCAGCTTCTAAATGAGGAGGGCAGGACAAATGAAGGCAGTCGGGTTGTGCAAAGAGGGAGCCAGTCCTATACCATGTACTCTACATGGAATACCAGTGCACTAAGAAAAGCAGTACTGCACATGCCACAGCATTGTACTGGCAAACTTCTGTCTGAGAAATATACACTAAAATTACAGCATCTTTCATTTTACCGCTGGCAACCTTTTGGTCTATTTTTTCAACTACATCAAAGAGAGGAAGAATCCATAATTTTTTTCTAGCTCATCAACTTGGTTAGTAAAGCCTGGATAAAATTACCTTTTAGAAATGATTAATGAATAACACTAATATTGCTCTCGATAAAGAATAGAAAACATGTTGAAAGCCATTGGCAGCTAGTCCTTGAAGAAGATACTCAAATCCTAGTTTCCAAATCCATAGCATGTGGCTACACATGCTGACCCTTACCTTCCTGAGAGAAGAAAATACATTATGGTGCTATGTCGATGTGCTCTGTGAGCTTATGCATATTACACAAGTGTATAATTATTCATAATAACAAGAAAGTATGCTTGAAATGATATCTGAGAAGTCTAGATGATTGCTAATGCACAGATAAAATACATCTTGCTAATATCAGAGTAAGAAGATATCCTTCCTAATAAGACTTAAAAAAAGGGTAGGATTCAAGAAAATAGGAATTTCATCTTTAAACAGCTTTGGAAGAAGAACACCCAGAAGAAAAACAAGATGCCTCTTTGTAGTCTTTTCTTAGAAGAGCAAATTTACAGTGACATGTGGAAGCTCAGGTGATACCTAACAGGATCGTGTCAAAAGAAATCTGCAAGCCTGCAAATTAAATTGGTAAGAGAACAGCAGTCTCTTTAATGATGTGATGAAGCTGGATTTGACGTAAGTCAAAAGGTATTTGGGGGAAGCAGATGTGGCTCAAGTGATTAGATTCCCGTCTACCATGTGGGATACCCCAGGTTCAATTCCCAGGGCCTCCTGGTGAAGGCAATCTGATGGCCCACACACCATGGAGATCTGACGGCCCGTGCCTTGGAGAGCTGGTGCAGCAAGATGGAGGAAAAAAGCAGGCATGGAAAGCATACAGCGCATGGACACAGAGAGCAGAGAGTGAGCGCAAAAACAGCCGGGGAGGGGTTGAGAAAAAATAAATAAAATAAATCTAAAAGTGGGGGGGAGCAGTATTTGGGATCATGATCTGATGTAACCCGCTGGTTTAATTCACCTCCACATACTTGGGGGGGACCTCCTGTTCCCTTCCCTTAACCTTGCTGGGGTGGAGGGAGAACCCTTAAACGCTTTATGCAACGCCTGAACATTTGCTCCTCTTCTGCTCTGACTTCCTTCTGCAATTTTGTTAACAAAGCCAAGTGAGGATGCTGCACCTCTACAACTGGGGAAATGGCCACCAAAGTCACAGTAAGCCAGCACAGGTCTGCTTTAAAACAGCCCTGTTGAAGTGGGGAGAATACCTTCCTCTGTCACCCACTTGTCACCATGATCCCAGAGAAGACTTACCCTACTGTGACCTGCCTGTGAAAACCACTCTTTGCATTTCTGTTTGTCCTCCCTCCCACCCTAGACAAAGGAACAAGCCCATGGGAAACTGGACCTAATTTTTCTTTCCTAATCAGATTGTTTTATTCTCTTGAGAAAACTTCTCAGATTTTGTCATTTAAGTAAATTTTTAAAATGTTATTTACTTTATAGACAACATATTTAGAAGGCATCTTTTCCAAAAAATAAAAGAAACCTTATTTTGAAGTATGGCTACCTTAGTACTATGTTGCTTGAGCCATACAACTAAATCAAAGTGTTTATTAAAGCAACCAGCAAAGTGCATTCGTGGCTTGGCTCTTTAGATGTAATGAGAGGAACTAAAGTGACACAAGACATCTCTGCTTTCAAGCACCAGAGTATAATTATGGTAGTAAGATACTGGAATGCATGCCAATTTTGTTTTTAAACCATGCAGTAAAAATACTAAGCTACTATGGAAGTTTTCATACTTGCCGGCCCCCCAAATCTATTTCTCCCTTCTTCCACAATAATGGAATTCTGACCCAGCACAGGCTGCCAAGTTAGACTGTATCTCCCAGCTTCCCAGGCAGTTAGGTATAGCCGAGTAATCAAGTTCTTAAGAAATTATGTCTTAAGTTCCTAACTTTCACAGTGCTTGCTTAAAAGAAAGTCATTTACCCTGGATTTTCTCCTTCCCCTTCCCACAGGCTGGAACACGGAGCCCCAGGAGCCCCAGTGTCAACTCTGCAGGTAAGGCCAGCACTCTAGGAGGGCAGGGCAAAAGGGTGTAGGGGTCTGGGGTGTCAACTGGTCTTGTGATATAGGGGAGCCCTATCAGCCTGGAGGGTTTACCTCAGACTGTTACTTGAGGGAGAAATAAATCTGTGTTTTGAGATGTCTCTATCATTTTGAATAGCTAATATGCTTTCTATACATTAGCTCAATAAATCTTTACACAATCCTGTGAGGCCATTATTTTATATTCCCATTTTACAGATCAAAAAATCAAGACATAGATACATTGAGTCATTTGTCCCAGATCCCAAAGCTAGAAGGTGCTGGAGCCAGGAATCCACATCTACATAACTCCAAAGCACACAATTTTAACCAAATGTTCTTATTAATAATTCTTATTTTTAATAAGAAAATTCTTATTTTAATTAAGAACAATCCTAATTATTAAATTACAATGCTTGTAATAATTGTTAAAACAATTCTTATGAAATAAGATTTTATTATTTAATAAATACTATAATAATAATTATTATTAAAATAATAAGAATGATTCTTTATAATTCTTACTTGTAAAATAACTGCTGCTAATTGAATGATTAGTGTCTGCCGGGCTCTATGCTAGTTTTGTTGCATACATGAACTCATTTCATCTTTACAAGAGTTCTGAGATCGTCATTATTATTATCCCCATTTTGCAGGTGGAAAAACTGAGAGGTCCAGCGGTTCACCCCAGATCACACAGATAGTAGGCAGAAAATGAGGAAGTGAGGCACAGCAAGTACTAAGACAACTTTGCAGAGGAGAAACGAACGTAGGCTTAGAGCAGGAGTTCTTAACCAGAGGTCCAAGGAAAGATTTCAGGGGGTCTGTGAGCTTGAATTGAAAAAAATCAACTTATTATCTTTATTTTCTCTGACCTCTAACTGAAATCTAGCATTTCCTTCACTTATGAATGTATGCAGTAAATTACAGTAGGATTCATTTCATATCACATTACAGTTGCTGCATATTTCAAAAAATCGCTTACGTTCATACTTCGAAATGACCCTAGTTGAGCGTCATAAAACTATATTCTGAGAAGGGGTCCATGGTTTTCATCTGACTGGCAAAGGCGTCCTGGAACAAAAGTTGAGAACCCTTGGCTTAGAGGCTGCAGAACAAACTTCACGGTGGAGATGGCATTTGAGCAGGGCTGTGAAGAAACACTGAAGTATCCTCGGAAATATTTTCTAGGACGAGAATGATGGAAATGGAATCTGCGCGGGGAGGGGCAACCCAGAGGGTAGCGGCCCTCGGAGCTGCGTGGGGCGAGCTGGCAAGGCTCTCCTGCGCGCCAGCCACTCTGCGCAAAGCCTGCTCTCTGGATGGATACCGAGAGGGAAGGAAGCCCCCCCTAAGGGGACCCGTTGTGGGGCAGCAGCTGGCGGAGAGAGGAGCCAACCAGCTGGGTCTGGGGTCGCACTTGCGGCTAGAAATAGTCGAGTGCAAGGCGCCCCTGGGCTCACTCAGCAGCTGCCTCAGAGAGACTCGCCCTTCCCTGACAGTGCCTTATGTTCTCACCGGGAGTTTTACCATCTGTTCACCATCTGTGAAAATCGACCCTCCTGGAACGGCATGGCGCCTCCCCATTTTGGCCTTTTCCCATTTAGAGAACCCGGTTTGTTTTTATTTTGTTTCTTCTTCCTTATTTATTTCTAAGAGGCTTGTCCACTAAAGTCCCTATTTCTGTTTGTCTTTTTTTTTTTTCAGTCAACCCAGCAGTTGATGAAGCTCGTTGTTGGAAAGAAAAAGTCTTCACCTCTCTGCTCTCTCCCTACCCACCCCTGTTAGGAATGTTCCCCTCTGCTTATGAGGTCCAGGAAGTCACCAGTGAGCGACTTAACATGAAAGCATGGAGAAGAGTTCTGCTGAGCCAGCTCTGTGTCTGACCTCTGAATGATTTCCTGTAAGCGTAGCACTGAGGAATGGATGAGAGGAAAGCTACCCAGTTCAAGATGTATCCTCCTCAGTCACCATGTCGTTTCTGAACACCTGTTTGAGGCCCAGCACTGTGCTGGATACACTTTTGGAGTTTACGCAATCCAAGGAAGCTGTTTCAAATGTCTTCTTGAGGGGACAAGTTCGACCACATGCAATAACTGAAGAGTGCTGTGAGAAAAAAAAAATCCCTCTCTAGTGTGCTATGTAATGGGTGGAAGACAAATGAAGAGAATTGTTCATGTGGGAGAAAAGATGTGCCTATACAGGAATTCATAGAACGGAGGGAAGAAGCTCCTGTGGTCTGGAACAGCAGAGACCACTTTCTTAGAAGACCTGGCTCTGCCCTGTCCCTGCCTGGAGAAGAACTAGGAAGTGATCTTTGCTTAGTCAGGTTGGGAGGAGGTGGGATGATGGCAAGAGCTTTTAAAATGCCTGATGGCCAGGCAGCAAAAAGCATCAGGTAAATTTTGTTTAAAATTATATTTAATTTTAAATTATTATCTTTTCACATGGATTCCAATTTCCTATTATGGCTCACATGACACGGTGTTCCTAAAAAACTCATAGGGAACATTCACCTTAATACCAAATCATGGATTTTCTCGTGCATAGGTAGATGAAGTCTGCCCACAGAAGAAAGCCTCCTTAAGAACAGAAAGCAATTGGATAACAAATATCCACCTCTCTAAGATGTCTTCCCTCTTCACAGAAAATTGTAGGTGTAAAAAGGTAGACTGAATCTACCATAGGAGAGATCTTCAGGTGTATCACAGTAGTTTTGCCCCATTTTCCCTTTGGAAATCTAGTAGTAATATTATGGGCTCTGTCCCTGCCCCTTTATGCTTAGCTGCCCAGTTCAGACACCACAGGACAATGGCTAAGTGTCCTTTTCTTACAAGACCTCCTGACCAAGATTCTTCTGGTTCCTGAGCTAAAATCTACCTCAAGCTCTTTTTTTTCTATCCTACTGACTTCACTTCCCAGCTATGCCCCAGACCAGTTGGAGTCATTGGGTACTGGTACTAGTTTAGTTTTTTAATCCCTGCAGTTACAAATAAGAAATAGCCACCTCCTTGCTGGCAGTCAGGAGCTGAAAAACAGCTTACATTCATATTAATTCTGTGCATTTTTCCCTCAACCTTAACAATTTAGGTTCACATTGTTGTGGATTTTTAATCCACGCTATGACAGATAATCAGAGAACTGTAGAACTGGGTGCTGGGAAGAGAGCAATGAGATAAAGTGGAGGACAGAGTTGTGGATACCTGCAGCTTGGCTTTGAGAAATGTAGTATCAGCAAAGTGGAGGCACATCCTTCCTCCCGCATCCCAGGGCTAATGCCCTCTGTGATTCACTTGGTCCTCCAGACCCTGAGACCCCTGTGACTGCTGTCCACTTTCTTCCAGGGATACTGAGCCACCTGAGTGAAAATGTGACATCAGGAGTCTCTGAAGGGGGCAGAGGAAGAAAAAAAATGGCAAAAAGAGGCTGTTGAAGAGGTTTAACCTCTGAGACATTACCAAAGAGAAGCAAAGTTGTGTCTCTGCATTATTTTTAGCTAATAAGTTACCAATAAATAGACCACATCTCATCCGTCAAAATAGGAAATTACCAAAAGGGAGTGAGAAATATGATAAAGATCTATGCAAATATTGGCATGAACAAATCACCTGTCTGTGAGCAGGGAGTAAACGAGGCAGGTAGGATGGTGTTCTTGAATTGGCATTGCCTTATAGTTCATACCAAAGAGCATTTATTTAAAAATGTTTTCCATATTATTGTGGAGGGGTATATACTTTTTTTTCACTCTGAAACAGAAGAAATAGAACTGTGACTCAAGTTTCACAATTTCTGTGGCTGATTTCCTAAGTGATCAGGCCGATAATAGAATCCTTTCCTGTCCTGGTAAGTTGCTGGGAATGGTGACGAAATTCCTGTATTCTTTCCTGTCCTCTCCCGTGATGTTAGGTTTGTGCTGGAATATATAAAGAATGCTGCAGAAAAGTATCTCAGCCTCAGAGCAGCAATCCTTCTGCATTTGGGGAGCAGAGCTTAAGACTTAGGGCTTAAAGCATGGGGTCAGATCTGTGTTTAGCACTCACTGGTGACACTACCTTGACTAAACTAATTTAGGCTAAGGGTCAGTTTCCCCATCTGTAAAAAGGTGATAATACCTGTCTTGCAGTGTTATAGTAAAGATAAATGGCACGATGCAGGTAAAATGCCGAGCCCAACTATTGACACAGAAAATGTTCAAGAAATGTTTATTTAACTATCAGCTGTTATCTGCTGGGAGAAGAGAACTGAAACCAATAGAGGATCTGACAGAACCAGGTTGCAATGCTCTGTTCTCTTCTGGTGAAGTTGTCATGATTCTGTGCATAAGGAGAGTGGTTTGAGGTCTACTCATTTAGGCAAATGTTCCCTCACAAACATCCAAGTTCCTCTACGAAGCACGAGAAAATTCCAAATCAATAAGGACTGGACACTTGAGAAGAGAATCAGAAACAGAATAAAAAGGAATGTGTCTTAAAAATGCAAATAAATGTAATCTGCAATAATGCAGAAAGAATTTTAAAAGCATTTCAACTAAATGGGAAAGAAATCCTGAAAGTGTCTAGCAAGTAGGAAATGGCACATGGAGACTAATTGTGCAGTGCCCTTTAAATTTAGGCTGTATTTAATGTCACGATTGTCTGTTTAGCTTAGTGTGCCCTCCATTGTTTGATTTTGGAAAATGTGATTATATTCACAAAGGCTTGCAAGCCTAGTTCTTCATCCTACTTTTGCAGTGAGGTTTTTTTGTTTGTTTGTTTTTAATTTATTTTTTTTAACTTTATTTCATACATTTAAAAATTGAAAACATAAGCAATTAAAAACTAAAAAGTAAACACAGATGAATAAATATATACATTTCTCAATTAAATATAATGGATACATGTAAATTTTTTTGTTGTTTTTTTGTTTTGTTTTGTTTTGTTTTTTGTTTTTTGTTTTTTTGTGTGTGAATCAAACAATATATTACACAATATATTTGGTTCATAGTAATGCATTCATACAGTATTTGTCCTTTTGTGTCTGGCTTGCTTCACTCAACATAATGTCCTCCAGGTTCATCCATGTTGCCATATGCTTTATGACTTCATTTCTTCTTACAGCTGCATAAGATTCCATCGTGTGAATAGACCATTCATCTGTTGATGGACACCTGGGTTGTTTCCAACTTTTGGCAATGGTGAATAATTGCAGTGTGGTTTTATGTTACCCAACTATAGAATTTCTTACTATGCCATTTTCAGGAAAATAACCTTTAAATTAGAGAGGGAATGCTGTTCTATCACTTGTTACTATCTAAGTGATGGTTTATTCCCAGTGCATTTAATTTAACTACCACTAGTTACAGTTGAGCAGTAAGGGAACTCTTTCCTATCCATAACCTTCCCTTTGCCTATATCAAGCAATGCTCCTTCTTCAGCCTTCTTCACTATACTAATGACTCCAAGCTCTAGCCTTAGTCCTAAGCAAGCAACAGTTTGCCATTTCCACTTACCTGCTCTAACACCTGCAGGTGAGTGGATATTCTGCCTACATGTCAGTCATACCATGACCCAAACTGAACCCACCCGTTTACTTTCAAACAGCCCTCCTCCTATCCCGCCTAGTTCTCCAGTTCCCAGGGGGTAAGCCAGGACCACCACCAGTGATTGATGGCAGCATTAATGGCGATGGGCAGAGGGGCCGATGGGGGACTGAAACCAGCCTGTGCTATACTGGCCAAGCCCTGTGTCCAGAACAGTGACTTTATCAGTTGTCACAAAAGCACTACACAGATTAAAAGCCTGGTGGATGATGGCAGACACCTAAATCTATGAAATCTCTTTTCCTCTGTGTCACATCCAATCAGTTGTCAAGTTCTGTAGACTTATACTTTCTATCAATTCCCACATCTATGTTCTCTACCAAAGCCCTATTCAAGCCTCAGTACTTCCTGCCCTAGACACTAAGTTCTTAATCAAAGGATATCAAATTCATCTACTAAGCTTTATAAAATGCATACATTCTGACCCCCACCTCTGGAGACTATGATTCAGTAGACGTGGGATGGGCCTCTGACACTGATATTTTTAAGAGTTCTAAAGGCAAATCTGATGCACATCTCTTGTTGAAACTACAGTCTCCCATCTCTAGCCTCTCAGCCCCCACTTCCCCATGGTTGGCCTTTTATACAATGCTGTCAAATTAATCTTCATTGTGGAGATGACTTTGATCACTTGACTTCTAGGATATAGTATAGAATCAGAACAATACTAAGCCACATACTCTTCCCTCCCAAAGATCACAAATGATGAGATTAATGATTCAGTCGGAGAAAGTTTTTTTTAACTTTTTAAAATTAGCATTTTAGTATTCATACATGACCATTCATAAACAATAATTGTATAGTGTAAGTTATGAACTTACAAAACAAGCATGCATATCATACAGAGTTCACATACATTACTCCACCACAAACAACTTGCATTGTTGTGAAACAATTGTTACAAACTATGAAAGAGCAGCATCAAAACATTAATACTAACTATAGCCAATATCTTACATTTGATGTACTTTCCCCCCAGCACACCCTGTTAATGACACCCTGTATTAGTATTTATATACTTGTTATAGTTCATGAGAGAATGTTCTCATATTTGTTCTGTTAACCATAGTCTATCCTCCACCACAGGAGTCACTGTGTTATACAGCCCGATGCTTTGTACAGTCCATTCAAAGTGTACACTCAGTATCTCTCATTTTCATCACAGAGTTGTACTGTCTTCACCTCAGTCAATTTTAGAATGTTTTCATTATTCCAAAAGGAAAAATCTCATACCCGCTTTATACCCCCCTATTCTTGTCCCTTAGAATTGATACATCTTCTTTGCCATTGCTGCAAAAATATTACAATATGGGGGACGTATGTGGCTCAAATGGTTGGGCGTCCGTCTCCCATATGGAGGGACCCGGGTCCAATACCCGGGACCTCCCGGTAAAAAAAAAAAAAAAAAAATTACAATATTACTGTTAACTGTAATCCATAAGTTACATTACTTGTAATTTTCCCATGTATCACTATATACTTAACACTTTGTAAATGGAGAACATTCTTATACTATTAACCACAATTTTCATCCACCACCAAAATCACTGTTAGGAGAAAATTTTGTTCTATCTAATACTTTAATTAGGAATTTGGTTAATCTGCTTAGTTATTTAGGCATTTGTTTCTGAAACTTCTCTTCATACCTGCCTGGATCCCCTGTCACCTGGATCATTACAATAAACATCCTCCATTATCGGGATCATTACAATAACTTTCTAACTGGTCTCCCTTCTTATAACTCAGTCTGCACTGTAACAGGTGAAATAATTCTGGTTATAAATCCCAGGAAGATTCTAACCCTGTTTAAAACCCTGCAGGAGTTTCCCAGTACCTTGAATAGAGTCAAATTCCCAACAAGGCTCCCCCAAAGCTGGCCAGTGTCTAATTCTCCAGCCTCATAGCTGCCCTTTCTCTCTCTTGTCCTGCATGCTCGAATCTTAATGAAGTTCTTGTAGGCCCTCAAATTATTTCCATCTTAAACACTTCCCTACATGTCCTTATCTGATCTCTCTTTTGGACTTTTCTTATCATTACTTTTCATTGTAATGGCTTTTTAAATGCCTATCTTTCCCACTAGACTGTAAACTTCTTGAGAGCAGGGGCCATATGTAAGTTGATCGCCACTATATTCCCATGACCAAGTTCAATTCTTGGCACATGTTTAGTGTTAGATACATATTATGGAAAATAATAAATGTTAAGACCAGCAAAGAAATAAACTATGGTGGTCAGCTCTATAATAAGAAGTAATTAAAGGAAAAAGGTTACACATATTGAGCTATACTATGTGCTAGACATTCTTTTTAGGACATTGGGAAACTAAAGAAACAAATGGGTTCTCTGTTCTCCCAGAGCTGATGACCTAATAGAGGAAATCGATGGGTAAGTGGATAATTATGATCTAATTCCAGGGTAGCTTTAGTAGAGGCCATCAAAAGTGTTTATAGGCTTATACATCAGCTCTGGAAAAAGAAGTATTAGTCTAAATATCTAAAACAATGATTCTTGAAGGCTGACCCAAACTATTCCAAATCCTTCTTCTTTTATTCATAAGCACTGCCAGGGTTTCTCTCCCAGCTCCACTAATTTTAGCTGTGTAACTTTGATAAGTTACTTAACTTCTCTGTGTCTCAGGTTCATACTTTCTATTAGTATGAGGATTAAGAAATTAATTCACAGGACTTACCATGGAGTAAGGGTTTGAAAATGGGAGTTATCATCATTATTTTCATGACTAATTGGTTACAGTAAGTTTCTAAAAATTAATACAATTTGGTGTGTGTAGTGAAAATTAGCATATTCAGAGTTTCTAAGGACTGTAATCACTAGAAGACTGGCTCCTAGGCAACACTTGTCTGTGTTTAACGCTTGTTAAGCATGGACCATAAACTATGGTCCATGCATAGTGGCAAAGCCCCAGGATGTATATATCCATTGCAGGTGATGTGCCACACTAATGAAAGATGTTTATATGGGATGTTATGGGAGGTGTGGGAGGTGGGGAAAATGGAAATCCATGTAATTTTTGTGTAACATTTATGTAATCTAAGCATCTTTTAAAATATATATATATATTAAAAAAAAAAAAAAAAAAAAGTTCCTGATACCCATACCTCCACACAGGTGCGGGCTGGAATCCTTGCAGTTTTCAGGAAAACACATATCACCAGAATTGTCCTGGGATGGTTGTACTTTTTATTGTGGCTCCTTCTGTTCTTTTAGCTATCAATTAGATTAATAATGGAGCTAATCTAAGTAGTTTACTGGGGATTGTGTGATTTCATTGCATCAACAATATTTTTTGGATCATAACTTTCCAATAATAATACTTTAAGAGAGCTATACATTATAGCTCAAACTTAAATAATTATATTCCAATTGTAGATGCAATTGGATAGACAATTCTTCAATTTCCTCTCTCCCTCTCAAACATTTTGTAATAACTATTTATTGCTATCAGAGAAATTACTGAATTCCTTTACTGGTAGGAAATTGAAGGGGGTGATGTAGATGTGCCAAAGTGGACTTGGTCAAAGATTCTCAGATTAAGAAGCAAATGATCAACACATATGCAAGCACATATAAATATGTTTAAAACAGTGTCTGGCACATAGAATGTACACATAAGTGTTTGTTGTCATTATTATCATTATTATTAATATTATTATTTAGTGCAATAGTTTTTGAACATTTTAAAAACAATAGTACCCTTTCTTTTCCTTCCTTAAATTAAATCTTATTTGAAAGGTTGTTTTGTATGATTATGTTCTAATACATTTTAACAATAGCAACTATGAAACTTTTTTAAAATAAGAGAAGCATGATTGAGCTCTAGAAAGAAAGTTCAGAAAAGGCTCCAAACTGGACAAAACGCTGCTCCTTTCCCTTTCTCTTTAAAGGTCCTAGAGATCTCTTAGTGAAAAAACTTCAGATTACCGTCAACGCTTTTTGGAGGAGGGGTGATGGAGGAGAGTGATGCAACTTCTTGATCCAAGAGACATGCATGTGTGTTGCAGTGTTAAATTCTGAGGTGAGAATAGTTTACACACTGCAGAATCACTTAATAGATTATAAGTGGTCTATTTTCTTGTATAGTACTTTTATTAAACCATAAATGAAAATATTATATGCTTTCATATCTTTAAAGTACTGTACTATTGCATCCTATTATCTAATTTAAGAAGTCTTACAATACTAGACAGAGCAAATAATGCACCCATTTTACAGATGAGGAACCCATTTTTACCAAAAGAAAAAAAAATGATGTGACTTTCCCAGGGCCACAGAGCAAGCAAGGGGTGTGGCCGGACATCTCCTTCTGCTGAAACACTAAAGGCAGATATGCCAAAGAAATGTATTTGTGGCTCCCTCCGCTGAGAAGCCTACCCGAACAACAAGGCCACTAGTTCTTGCTGTGAAGAGGAAGGAAGAAGCTTCTCCGAGTAGACAGATTTTCACTTCCACATTCTGATGATTGATGTAAATGAGGAAGGAAGTACACACACAGGCACTCTGTTGCTCTCTGAAACGAAATGAAGATACCCGACTCTTAGGTTCCCCCTTCTCCACCTGTAGCCCCAGCTAAAACGATTTCTGAATTTCTTCTGTCCTGAAAGAGAAAAGGGAACTAACGATTATTGGCTGTGTACTCTGCGTGCACATGGCAAGGGTTTTCTTACTTAGTTCTGGGAGGTCAGGCCTCATCACAGCAGGTATTTGAAAATTCAGGAATGGAAATTGAAATACTAGATTTTATAATAATTAGCATAGAAGAAAAGCATTAAGCCATGGGAAAAATCAGGGAATTGGGAGAATAAACTGTAATCTGAGGGGCCTGAAGTCCATCTGTTTTACAGTGTGTATATAGCGGGTTAAGCGTATGGGCTTTGAAGTCAGATATTCTGGGTTCACCAACATATTCATCCATTCAAAAAATATTTATTGGGTACTTATTATATACCAATCTCTGTGTTCAATGTGGTACTTACATTCTAGTGAGGAAAGGTAGGTAATAATCATATAACAAATACATTCAAATTAAGTGATATTGATTTATTGATTCTCTCAAATATTCCAGTTATCTTTCCTAATTATCTAGGAGATGAAGTCAGAAAGATAACCAAGACCTGAGAATACAGGGTGTGGTGGTCCCTTTTGAGGTCTTTGGCTTTTTGTCTGAGATGGAAACCTATGGGAGGGCTTTGAGCAGAGGAGTGACATGCACTGACTAATATTTTAAGAGGATCACTTTGCTTGCTGTGTGGAGAATAATCTAAGAGACCTAGGGCAGAAGTGGGAAGATGGGTTATGAACCAATGCAATAATCTCAGTGAGAGGTTATGGTGGCTGGACCAGGGCTGTAGCAGTAGAGATGGTGAGAAATGGTTGGAATCGGGATCTAAGTTGAAGATGGAAACCAGAATTTGCTGATGAATTGGGCAGAAGATATGAGGAAAGGAAAAAAATTCAGAGATGCCTCTGAGGTTTTCCTCAGAGTGATTAGAAGAATAGAGTTGGCATTCATTGAAATAAAGATTGCAGGGCTAACAGACTGGGGGGAAGGAAGGCAGGGGATCTGAAGTTTACATATGAATATGACACCGGTGAGTTTGAGGAGTCTTGTAGATATCCCAGTGGAGATGTCAAGCTGGCAATTGGTTAAAGCAGCCTGGAGTTCAGGGACAAGGTCCGGGTTGAAAATATAATTACTAAAAGGAAAAATAAAGCATAAATTGGAGATAAAGACTGACAAGGGTGGGGGCTGCTATTCTAGAAAGGAGAGTTAGAGACCTTACTGAGATATTCAAATTGAGACTTGGATGAAGTGAGGGACAAATCCACATAGTTATCTGCTCAAAGCCCTCCCATAGGTTTCCATCTCAGACTAAAAGCAAAGGCTTCGCAAAGGACTACCAGACCTTGTATTCTCAGGTCTTGGTTACCTTTCTGACTTCATCTCCTAGATAACTGTAATATTTAAGAGAATCAATGAATCAATATCACTTAATTTAAATATATTTGTTATATGATTATTACCTATCTTTCCTTAATTGAATGTTAGTACCACATTGAACACAGAGATTGGCACATAATAAGTACCCAATAAATATTTTTTGAATAGATGAATATGTCGATGAACACAGAATATCTGACTTCAAAGCCCATACACTTAGACCACTATTATACCACACTGTAAAACAGATGGACTTTAGACAGGAAACAACATGAACTCAGAGTTTGAGGAAGAATGCATCTGACATTTGGAATAATAGCCAGAAGCTGAGGGGGGATGAACAAGAGACCGCCAGATTAGGATATAAAATCAGAGAGGTAGAAAAGGATGAGATAATGAGTTCAAGTCCCTGCTCTGCCACTAGTTAAACTTGCACCCTTAGTCAAATCACTTAGCCACTCCATTTTCTTTATAAAGCATTTAACACACAGCCTGTGGCATAGGTGACATTTACTGTTTATGATATACTTTTTTAAATGTCTCGAAGTGTTTCCTAGGCTTAACTATCATTTCTGGAAGAAAAATTTGTCCCAACTGGAAGTTTAGATTTTGTTGTTAGCGTTATACTCTTTAACCTCTGTTTTGCTTTTCCTGCTGGTGGAGACATGGGTAGTTTGTCCTTGATAACAGCTTCCCATGGGCACATGAAGTATGAGTGAGGAAATACGGAAGATCCACAATTCCTGGCTTGAATTGCAGATGGAGTTACCCTCCAGCTTCTCAGCAATAATACTGGGTTTCCCTTCAACAAGGAGTCTCTCCAGGGTTGGCAAGACATCCAGTCAAATCATCCCACCCTCACTCTGGTTTTCAATAAACGGAATAGTCCGGTCACTTTTGGCCTCAACTGACAATATTGGCCTTCACTCTGCATCTCAAACAGAACAATGTCCCTGGAAGACCCTGGAAGTTCTTACTCTGGACCTTCCTTCAGTTTTCCTGAACTGGCATGGAAAGAGGAAGGTTAGAACTCTGAAAGTTTGCTATAGTTCAGTAGAGCAATACTGGAGAGATGCATTTCATTTCATACATGGATTGTAATTTAAGACCCCCAAAATAATATTCTGGTTTAACCCTGATGCAAAGAGGATAAGCAGGAAGAACAGAAAAAGTTGAGGAAAAGAGAAAGAGAAGGGTTCTAAGAAAATGGATTTTTATTAAGTCTTACCCAATATTGGAGTAAACCATGCAGAAAAAAATCAGATAATAAGCCCGTGACTGTAAGCTGGTCAAGGTGAAATGTTCAGCACACACCTTCTATTGTGCTCCAGTGTGAAGCAAGTTTATCCTTTGTCAGGAGAGTCTGACAATTGCACTTCTAATGTTCAACAAAAAAGAAAGATTAAAATGTGGAGAAGAATGAGAACAAGTCAAGGGCATGCCATGATCAGGAAAAGCTAAATGTAAATGCTGACAAAGCTACAGAAGGTTTCTAAGGGCCTTGGTTTTACATTTTTTAGGCCTATAATTTTATTCAGTGACTTGATGGGGAAGAAACGTAGAGGAGGAAAGAATTAATCAAAGAGAAAATAAGAAGTGAAATAAGAGGAACCAGCTAAAGACAAAAGACCCTAGAATAACTGCCTGGCTCTGAGGGGAATGTGAATTCAATTCTGACTAAACTGTGAACCATTGGCTGCTCTGGGCAACTGTTCCAGTTCTGAGGCTCTTGTGGCTCTTTCATGCTTTCTTCCTACAAGGGTTCAAGGTGCATGTCAGAGAGGTAAAGTGGCTCTGCTCCCCTCAAGTTGACCCTAACAGAGATCCAAAGACCCAGTGGACCCTGGCCCCCAACTGCGGTGTTCAGCTGTGTCTCTCCTGGATGGCTTTAGTACCTTCTGTTGCTCCCTACATCCCATGGCTAAGAGAACTCAATGAGTGTCACATTCCCTTCATGAGCTCACAGGAGACAGAGACTCTGTCCAGGCAGATATTTGAATGTCAAAAAAATTAAATAATGTAGATGAAATGAATAAACTCCTAGAAATACACAAACTACCTACATTGACTCAGGAAGGAAAAAAAATAGAGTATCTCAACAGACCAATAACAAGTAAAGAGATTGAATCAGCAATGAAAAAACTCCCAACAAAGAAAAGCCCAGGACCAGATGACTTCCCTGGTATTTTACCAAACATTCTAAAAATTATTATCAATCCTGCTCAAACTCTTCAAAAAATTGAAGAGGATGGACTACTCCTTAACTCATTCTGTGAGGCAAACATCACCATAAGAACAAAGCCAGATAAAGCTATCACAAGAAAAGAAAATTATATACCAATATCACTTATGAATATAGATGCAAAAATCCTCAACAAAATACTAGCAAACTGAATGCAATAGCACATTAAAAGAATTATATACTATAATAAAGTGAGATTTGCCCAGGTATGCAAGGGTGGTTCAACATAAGAAAGTCAATTACTCTAATACACCACATTAATAGAACGAAGGGGGAAAAAACAACACACGATCATTCCAATTGATGCAGAAAAGGCATTTGACAAAGCCCAGTATGCTTTCTTTCTTTTTTTCCCCCCTAAAGATTTATTTATTTACTTTTATCCATTTTTGCTGTTTCTGTGTCCATTCACTGGGCAATTCTCTGTGTCTGTTTCCTGCCCTCTCTTCTCATCCTTGTCCTCCTGTCTTTACTGGGATTCGATCCTGGGGACCTCTGAGGTGGGAGAGAGGCATCCTAACAGCTGCGCCACCTTAGATCCTGGTTTTTCAGTGCGTCTCGTCTTCGCTCTCCCTTGTGTCACTCTCCTTTTATGTCATCATCTTGCTGCATGGCTCAGCAGGGCCTGATGGCATATCTGCGCATGGGGCCTGACAGCACACCCGCTTGCGGGGCCTGGCGGCTCACCCACTCACGGGGCCTGTCGGCTCACCCACTCATGGGGCCTGGCAGCACACCCATGCACGGGGCCTGGGGGGCTCGCCTGCTTGTGGGGCTTGACAGTGCATCCACGCACAGGGCCTGGTGGCCAGCACGCCTTCTATATTTTTCTTTATTTTTACCGGGAGGTCCCAGGGATAGAACCCAAGTCCCTCCATATGGGAAACGGATGCCCAACCATTTGAGCCACATTTGCCCCCCACAGTATGCTTTCTTGATAAAAATATAAGACTAGAAATAGAAGGAAACTTCCTCAAGATGGTAAAGTCCATACATGAAAAATCCACAGCTAATATCATACTCAGTGGTGAAAGACTGAAAGCTTTCTCTCTAAGACCAAGAGTAAGACATGGATATTCATGGTCACCACTGTTTTACAACATTGTATTGGAAATGCAAACCAAAGTAATTAGGCAAGAGAAAGAAATAAAAGGCATTCAAATGGGAAAGAAAGAAGTAAAATTTCCTTACCAGCTGATGACATGATCCAATATACAGAAAAACTGGAAAATCCATCCAAAGCTAATAAACAAATTTAGCAAAGTGGTGGAGTATAAGATCAATGAATAAAAATCAGTAGTATTTCTATACACTAGAATAGTGTGGTGAGCCATCTGAAGAGTAAATTAAGAAAAATTTCCATTTACAATAGCAATTAAAGAATCAAATATTTAAAATAAATTTAACCAATGATGTAAAGGACTTATACATGAAAAATTACAAAACATTGCTAAAAGAAATCAAAGAACACCTAAATAAATGGAAGGACATTCCATGTTCATGGATTGGAAAAGCAGTATTGTATTTTTGTTTTGTTTTGTTTTTTCATTTTGCAGAATAAATTGCATTTACTCTTTACATCAAAATTAAGTAAAGGTATTCTGGGAATTTTGAAAGTTAACATTACATCTTTTTTTTATTTTATTTTATTAAAGTCTATCATTCATACATGAACGTACATAAAAATTAAGTGTATAGTGAAAGTTGTGAACTTACACAACAAACATGCATAACATCATACAGGGCTCCCATACATCACCCCACCACCAATACTTTGCATTGTTGTGAAACATTATGAAAGAATATCATCAAAATATTACTATAGTACTAACTATAGTCCATACTTACATTTGCTGTGTTTTTCCCCAAACCTACCCTACTATTTTTATCTATTTATTTACTTTTATCCATTTCCTCCCTTCCCCCCTTCCCCCCTTCTCCCTTTCCCCCTCTTTCCATCGTTTTTGCTGTTTTTGTGTCCATTCACTGGCTATTCTCTGTGTCTGTTTCCTGCCCTCTTTTCTCATCCTTCTCCTCCTGTCTTCACCGAGATTCGATCCTCAGAACCTCTGATGTGGGAGAGAAGTGTCTTACCACCTGTGCCACCTTAGTTCCCGGTTTTTCAGTGCATCTCATATTGGCTCTCCCTTGTGTCACTCTCCTGTTACGTCATCATCTTGCTGTGTGGCTCATGGGGCACACACACACACACACACACACGGGGCCTAGCGACGCACCCACACGTGGGGCGTGGGGGATTCACCCGCTCGTAGAGCCTAGCAGGGCACCTGTGTGTGGGGCCTGGTGGCCCACGTGCCTTCTATATTTCTCTTTTATTAATTTTTACTGGGAGTTCCCGGGGATTGAACCCAGGTCCCTCCATATGGGAGATGGACACCCAACCATTTGAGCCACATCCACCCCCCCCCCCGCTATATCTCTTAAGGCTGACCAAAGGTACCTAGAGTTACAGTCATTTCCCATACAGGATGGTCATATAATAAATCAGGCTTGATTTATCACCAGCATTCTAAAAACTAGACCTAGGGAGAAAACTAGGTTTGGGGACACATGCATGGTTTCTAATATAATGAATGTTTAACCTGCCCTGATTATCACAAAATCAGGATAGCGAGAATATTCACAAAGTAGTATTGTTTTAAGAGGTCATTTCTACCCAAAGCAATTCCAAACAAAATTCCAACCTTCTTTGCAAAAACATAAAAGCCAATCATCAAATTTATATGGAAAGGGGGGCGGATGTGGCTCAAATTGTTGGGCGTCTGTTTCCCATATGGAGGGACCTGGGTTCGATGCCCTGGACCTCCCAGTAAAATAAAGAAAAATATAGAAGGCGCACAGGCCACCAGGCCCCGTGTGTGGGTGCGCCAGGCTCCACCGAGACAGGCAGCAGGATGATGACGTAACAGGAAAGTGACACAAGGGGAGAGCCAAGACGAGACGCAGTGAAGAACCAGGAACTGGGCTGGCGCAGGTTGCAGAATGACTCTCTCCTACATCAGAGGTTTCCAGGATGGACAGAAGGAGAAGGATGAGAGGAGAGGGCAGGAAATGGACACAGAGAGTTGCCCAGCGAATGGACACACAAAAAAACAGCAAAAACAGGGCGGGGGAGGGGGTGTTAAAAATGGATTCAAAAAAAGTCAAAAAAAAACAAACAAATCTTAAAAAAAAAAAATTTATATGAAAGGGTACAGTACCTCAAATAGTCAAAAACACCTTGAAAATGAAGAATTATATTGGAGGACTCACATTTCTCAATTTTAAAACTTATAAAGCTACAGTAATCAAAGGAGCACGGTACTGGCACAAAGACAAACATATGGACCAATGGAATATAATTGAAAGTTCAGAAATAAACCCTCATGTCTATGGCCAATTGATTCTTTTATCCTCCTACCAGTGTCTCATTAATTGCTTATTCTAGTTTGACTCTAGTTTTGTCACTTGCAACCAAATGAGATGGAGCTTCCTTTGGAATAAATTAAAACCTTTTGTGCATCCAAAGATTTCATTATGGAAGTGGAAAGACAACCTACATAATGGAAGAAAGTATTTGGAAACCATGTATCCAGTAAGGATTTAAAATCCAGAATATGTCAAGAACTCCTACAATTCAACAATTAAAACACAAAAACCCAATTTTAAAATGAGCAAAAGACTTGAATAGACCTTTCTTCAAAGAAGATATACTGATGGTCAAAAAGCACATAGAAATGTGCTCATCATTAGCCATTAGGGAAATGTAAATCAAAACCACAATGAGATACCACTTAATAGTGACTAGAATGGCTAGTATTAAAAAATGGAAAATTGCAAGTGTTGGAGAGGATGTGAAGAAATAAGAACACTTGTTCATTGTTGGTGGGAATGTAAAATTGTGCAGCGACTGTGTAAATCAGTTTGGCAGTTCCTCAGAAAGTTAAATATAGAATTATCTTAAAATAAAATTTAAAAAAATAGAATTACCTTATGACCCAGCAATCCCTCTTCTAATTATATACCCAGTAGAATGGAAAGCAGGGACTCAAACAGATATTTTCACACTGAGGTTCACAGTGGCATTTTTCACAATTGCCTAAAGACAGAAGTAACCCGAGTATCTATCAACAGATGAGTGGGTAAACAAAATGTGGTATGCACATACAATGAAATATAATTCAGCTGTAAAAAGGCATGAAGTTCTATACATGCGACAACATGGATGAACTATGAAGACATCATTTTGAGTTAAATAAGCCAGACACAAATGGACAAATATTGTATAACCTCACTTAAATAAAATAATTAGAATAAGCAAATTCATAGAGTCAGAAACTAGAACACAGGGCTGGGATGGGGTTAGGGAATGGGAAGTCAATGCTACATTGGTACAAAATTTTTGTTTGGGGTGATGGAAATTTTTTGGTTTTTTTCAAAGGTACCCATCATTGTTTCCCTCAGTGCTCTGGTTACAGAGCTGCATTAATTTTGAATGGTCTGCCCCACTTCTGTTTTTACCATAAGCCCTATTTTATTTTTTTTAAGGGCATGATTTTGCAGAAAACAAGGTATCTCAGGAATGCCTCTATCTAGTTCTATACAAATGCCTATTCTATTAAAATTTTAAATGTGATCCAGCACATTTAATGTTCAGAATCTACTTTGAAAAACACTTACACACATGCACAAGGTGATATGTACAAAAATGGTCATTACAACATTGTCTGAAAGAGTATGAAATTAGTGGGAAGATCTTGAAGAAGGGAAAGGGGACATCCACTCCCTGCCCATCTTCTCCTCAAGTCTCACACGGGCTGGAGGGAGGAGAAGGGGCATAGAGGAAGCTTCTTCCGTGCACTGCTGTTCACCTAGAATGGACAGCCCCTCTCCTGACCCACCCTGGGTCCCAAGCCAAGCTGATGCTCCTCAGATCCCTCCTATCGGCTGGAAAGGGGTAGAGGGTAGGGGAACTACTGAGACTGAGAGAAAAGAGCAAGATGTCGACCCCCTCCCTTACTCTTCATTCTTTCCCAGGGTTTCCTACACACTGGACAGAAACTAGCCCTGGCCAGCAGTGACCAGAAGCTATTTACTTGCATCCTTTATCTGTAAGTTGTTTTTTTCTTCTGAATAATCTCACCCTATTTTACATAATTTTATTTTACTATGTTTATAGTCATGATATTCTTTTAGCTGATTGTTTATGTTAGAAAACACTAGTAAGATTATCTTAATTATTATTTAATCTTTAACTTATTGGGTAATACTTATTCTTTAACTTTTGCATACACTGATCATCCTTATCAACTCATTTGAACGTTTTGGCTATTTGTTTTCACAGAGGAAACACAGAACATTGTTATTAGAAAGGAGCATATACCAATCTATGCCCCAAACCTAGGGCTATGCCATCTCTTTACTGGTTGATCATAAACAGCCTCTTTTCATACCTCAAAACAGATTACCATGGTGACCTCAGTGAAGACCTAACTATAGTCAGAGAAGAGACTTTGAACCTTTCATGTTACCTAGCAGAAGCTCAGATGCCATTTTGTTCCCAAGATCTTTTTTTTTTTTCTTCATTTGGAGATCATTCTGTGTAGCCAGACCAAACCTACATCATAATAAGATGAAGGTCAGATCTGGGACAGTAGTGGCTGAAGAAAGAAAGGAGTGACATCAAAACAGAAATGGGATGTCCTCTCCTCATATTGGGTCTCTAGTGACTTATTGGCTTTGGGGAAGTACTGGTACCCTGCCAAGCCAAGAACCTCTCTTTAGATTGTCAAAGTGGCAGGAGACCTGGAGAGTTTCTGGAAGAAGTCTCTAGCATCCACTACCCATCATACCTGACAGTGCTCAGACACCTCCTTGAAATAAACAATCTTAGCAAAGAGTAGTGGTTCATAGGGAGAAGCAAGAAATAGATTTATTTATGTTACAGACAAAAGAGAGAGAGGGATAGATAGAGACAAATAGCTAGAGAGAGAGAGAGAGAGAGAACTGCCCCTTACCGATGGACTTCTTTCATGAGTCTTCAGTGGTTTGGTAATTAAAGGTAACTTTTTTAAAAAAACTAAAAACTAGTATAGAAAATGAGCTTAAGCATAAGCCTAATTTATCACATTGGATCAATAAATACTTCATGAATTTTTCATTGTGATAGTGAGAGTTTTGTCTCTCTAAGCTTGTCTTTTTGTCATATTCACAAATCTTGAGTTAAAGAATCCTCTAAGTGTTATAAAATAGAGCTGTCTTTATTTATTGGGTTTCAACGTTCTGGAGCACAAATAAAGAGTCCTCCAGATAGAATACTGAGTGAATGAGGTTTATTTCTTGTTGGATGTGTTACATGTTACAGACACTGCCTTATCGGGATGCTGGCGTCCTTTTGACTTGGCATGTCAGTAATGGCATCCATTACCCGCAACCTTGATTTGCTCTTCAGAGAAATCACAAGGACAGGGCACCACTCCCCTTCCCACTCACCCCCATCCTACCCTCAAAAAGGAAGTGAAAGAGGAGCAAATATAACGCGGGCGGAGAGAAGACCAGACCAGAGTGCATACACAGCCCTAAATACCCACACACAAAATACCTGTGTTCCCTGTACATTCAGTGGCCTCCAATCAAAGGCCTAAAGACATGATAGGAGTTTACCATCTTGGCCACTCAAGACCAAGCAGTAAACAGACTCCTGACCATGGCTGACATCTACTACGCTCTGCCTATGTGCCAAGCAATATTCAAAGTGCGCCACAAGAGAGGTTAAATAATTTGCCTAAGTGGACATGGCTAGTAAGTGGCCTCACTGGGATGTGAACACCAGCAGTATTACTCCAGAAGCCAGAGGCTTTTAACCTTTATGCCATTCTTCCTCCATTAATTTCCCTTTGTCTCAAGTTCTTCAACTGTAAAGTGAAGATAATAATAGAACCTTATTAATGAGGGTTTTGTGAAGATTTAAAAACAAAACACAATGTAGAACACTTGACACAGTGCCTAGCAGAGGGTAAAAGCTCGATGAGTGTCAGTTGCTTGCCCAGAATCAGAGTAGTAACCAGCTGAACCAGGACTTGAAGCCAGGGACCCTGCTTGTGGAGTCCTCTTCTTAACTCTACCCCTTCTGCAGCTCTAAACCAGTAATCTCATAGGTAAAGTGTCCAGCACAGTGGCTGGCACAGAAGGACCACCAGGAAATAGCAGTCTTGCTCCTCTTCCAAATTGTTCTCCTTCTCGCTGAGGGACAAACAAAAGCACAGGAACACCTTCTTAAAATGGCCAACCTTGAAAAGAGAAGCCTGGTTCAAATTCGGTCTCATACAGGGGTGGGAGAAGGGAATGGGGAGTTAATGCTTAATTGATACAGTTTCTGTTTAGGGTGATAGCAAAGTTTCAGCAATGGATGATGGCAACTGAAGCACAACATTGTGACTGTAATTAGCACCATTGAATTGTATACTTGGAAGTGGTTAAAATAGGAAATTTTTACATCAAAACAATATTTTTTTAAACCATAGAACTGTATGACAAAAAGAGTGAACCACAATGTAAAGTATGTATTTTAGTTAATAATATAATTATATTGGTTCATCAGTTGTAACAAATATACCACACTAATGCAAAATGTTAATAGGGAAATCTGTGTGTGAGGAGGACGCATATGGGAACTCTGTACTTTCTGCATAATTTTCTGTAAACCTACTACTTCTCTAAAAATTAAATTTAAGTTCAAAAAGTATTCTACTTCATTTCTTATCCTTATACTATGTATAAGATGAAAAGTAAAGTGCATGAAATAAAAGATACAATTTTTAACAATATACCCTTGAATCTGGCTTTGTCTTCCTTCACTATTACCGTCTTGCTCCATTCCATTAAAATGACCAGGATGGAATGTCTCCCTGCTTAGTCATGCTGCATCACCTGCCTCGTGTCAAACATGATGCTCAGATTACTCACGTACTCACAGTTAAATGTGCTAGCCACACTGCCCCTTTAATTGTGCAATGACAGTATTTGCTGTAAGTATAAACATTCAAATTTCAGTTTTGAAGGGAATTGGCAATCACCTTCATGTCTTTAGCAATATAATAGTGCACTGTAAATTGTTCTCCTTAAAAAACCTTGTACTGTACATATTGTGGAACACAATCACCTGACACAGTCCAAAAGCCATTTGTCCGCTATCTATTTCCTCTAATTTTCTCCCCTGCTCTGGCATCATCTCTAAAATTAAGAGATCACTCTGGCTTTCTTGGTGTATCTGGATTGCAAATTAAACCTTAAATATATACACAGAAAACTTTTAGTAGCTCAGATTCTTCTCAGGATAAAGATAAGTAAGAAAACATGGTTCCATTCTTCACCACTTTTTTGTCTCTCTTTCCTCTTCCATTCCCACCTTCCTATGCCAAGCCTGAAACACTGTTTTAGTTATTGCTTATATACCCATCTCTACTTGTGAACCCATGGCCTCTTCAGAGTGGCGGTCACTTTATTCACCTTTGTATACACAGATCCTATACTGGCCTAGGGCCTGGTAAACACTTGTGAAATGTTGTTGAATAAATGACTTATATACCCAGAACCAATGTGGCTCAGTATTATATCGTGTTTAAGAAACACGTTTCAACTGCCAGAAGTACTAAAAAAAAAAAAAAAAGAAAATGAATTGCTTTCTTTACTCAAATATCTTGAAGGACATTGGGGCAGTCTAAAGCTGGATGGACCCCCAGAAGATTATGTTCTTAGAGTTAATCTATTCTTGTGTATGTGAACTTATTGTGAGTGGGATCTTTTGACTACCTACTTACTTACTTACTTACTTTAGTTAGCCTCCTTTTGATTAGATTACTTCAATTGAGGCGTGTGCCAGGGTGGGTCCTAATCCTCTTACTGAAGTCTTTTATAAACAGGATGAATATGGAGAGACAGAGAGAAAACCACAGAAGGAGAAAGAAAGCCAGAGGAAGCCAGACACTGAAATAATGAAACCTGGAAGAGAAGGGAGAGACTAGCTGATGCTACCAGGTGCCTTGCCATATGACAGAGGAGTCTAGGATCACCAGCAGCCCTTCTTTGGGGATAAAGAATCACTGTTGATGCCTTGATTTGGACATTTTCATGGTCTCAGAACTGTAAGCTTTTAAGCTAATAAATCCCCGTTGTAAAACCCAACCCATTTCTAGTATATTGCATTTTTGCAGCTTGGGAAACTAAAATAGACACTAAAAGGAATCCAAACACAGAGTCCACAGCAAAACTAATTAAACCCCTCTTTCTTCTCTTATTCACATTTTCCATTCACACAATTGCTCCAACTTACTCCTTTAAATCCCTTCCAGGAAAAAAACACACACACACACACAACTTTCTCTGTTCCAAAAGTGCTAAGTTTTTTTACTTTTGCTCTTCCCTCTTCCTCACTTTCTCAAGAATGTGTTATGTAGACAGGTTTAGCTTTTATCTTAGCAAAAAGAAATCCCTCTTTTTTTGAAGGGGAGGACAGGGAAACTGGGCTAAAATTTTTAAAATGATAGAATTCTCATTAGGAGCCTGAGAAGAGGGGAAATATGGGAACACTCCCATCACAGTTATTATAATACAAGAGTTTGATGATCAATTAAATGGAGGGGGGGGGCATAGAGGAGGGAGGTCATTGGCCTCTACAACCAATGAAGAAGACTTACTTGGGTGCTTTGCCCATGAATGTGTTCAACAGCTTCAACTAAATGACTCCTCTATAATATTTGTCAATGCTTATCTCTTTCATATTTTCTTAAAGGATGTTTAGTTTCCTTGGCTGCTCAAGCAAATACCATGAAATGAGAATTTATTCACTCACAGTTTGAAGCTGGGGAAAAGTTCAGATCAACTTGCCATCAAGGCGATGCTTTCTTCCTGAAGACTGTGGCCTTCTGGGGCTGTGTACTATCTTTGATCTTTGGTCCTTAGCTTATCCCGTGGTAAGGCACACTGTGGCATCTTCTAATCTCCCCTTCTCTTCTGGGTTCCATTGATGTTCAGCTTCTTGTTTCCTGTGGCTTTTCTCTCTGTCTGAATTTTACTCCTCTTATAAAGGACTCCAATAATAGGATTAAAACCCATCCTGATTAAGGTGGGCCACGCCTTAACTGAAGTAACCTCATCAAAAGGTCCTATTTACAAAGGGCTCACAGCCACAGGAATGGATTAAATTTAAGAACATGTTTTTCTGGGGTACATACAGCTTCAAACCACCACACGGGAGAAAATGCTTCACAGTCTTCAGTCCTCCTCCAGGGGACATTTCCAAAAGCAAGAAGGTTCAAATTGATTGACATGTTGAGTTCAGTATAAACATTGCCAACAAGAAATTTCCTTTGTTCATCAGGTGAATGGGCCATAATCTTCATTCATCTCCTACTTCTCCACTCAACTCTGAGTATTTATTGAACCAGGACCATTACTACCACATCATTATTAGACATGCATTTTGGTTAGAATGAGATAAGTATGGCAATAGTGGGGGTAGGGGGAGTAAGATATCCCTAATAATATAGAAGCAACTTTTTGGCCCTGGCATTACATGAGCACAGGCAGTGTTAGGTCTCTAAATCTTAGAATTGTTACTAACAGTATACTATGTAATACAGAATCTGTGCAGTACAGTAAAATTACATTTGAAAACTCCAGTATACTTCTACTAAGCTAAGGGAAAGTAAGGGGAGGGCTTTATTTTGCTTCTGCTTTGGCTAGGCAGAAAATGAGAAGCAGTAGTATCTGGGGGAATTTGTAAGGGCTTAGGTGTTGAATTGAAAGTATAATTAATATTAATTAAGTAGAATTAAAACCTTATACTTAAATATATGTGTGGGAGGTGTGTGTTTGTGTTTAGTGGAAGAAAAGAGGAAAATGAAAAAAAAGTGATCAAACACCAACTTTCCACAAAATTTTTCTAGAGAGAGATCAGCATTTATCTCCAACTTTGTTCATCTACATAAGCCTCTCATCAATGCTCTTACTACTTCCTTAGCTTTTTATATTAGTTTCCTGTTGCTGCCATAACAAATTACTACAAATGCAGAGGCTTAAAACAACAAAGATTATTATTTTACAGTTATGGAGATCAAAAGTCCAAAATTGTTCTCAATGGACTAAAATCAAAGTATCAACAGGGCTATATGTTCCTTCTGGAGGCTCCATGGGACAGTCTGCTTCCTGGCTTCTTCCATCTTCTCAAGGTCGCCCTCATTCCTTGCCTTGTGTCCCTTTCTTCCATTTTCAATGCCAATATCATCTCAATTCTTTCTCTGACTCTAGCACTCTGTTTCTCTCTTTCACTTTTTTAAAGAAAACTTGTGATTAGATTGGCCCATCTAAATCATCCAGAATAATCTCCCCATCTCAAGATCTCTAATTTAATCACATCCACAAAGTCCCTTTTGCCGTATAAGGTAAAATATTCTCAGATTCTGAGGATTAAAACATGGACATCTTTGAAGGACCAGTATTCTGCCTACTGTACTTTCCTTAACTCTTGATTTTCTATACTTTTTGCAATTCCCACTTAGCCATTTTCCAAAAAGATAGTGGTACATGAAACAATAACTAAGACTACCAGTTTTCTCCACCAACTCCCAGTGCTTTTGAACACCAAAATTCTGAGCAAGCGCCCCTCCCAGACCACACAGCACAAAGCTCTACTTGCATCTGCTTTTCTTCCTTTCTTCTACACTTCATCTTCATCTTTAGAAATCTAATTTTCTGAACACTAATTCAAATCATACTTCTTCCTCGAAAACTTACCAGGTCCTTCTAAACATGAATCAGGTTTTCTTTCTCCTTTGAAATCCCATCACTTTGTTTCCCTTTAAATAATATATAACATTATATTATTTAAATATATAATATTAGCTGTGTGTGTATACATATGCTTATATGTATGATATCTACATATGTATATGTCTGTATACATGATAGCAAGTTTTTCTCATTACATACAAAGTGATTTCTCTTTCAATCCTTACCATAATGTAAATTTGATATTATTAGCCAATTTTAGATCTAAGTGAACAAAATCAGAGAGTTTAAGTTAACATCCCCAAAGTCATACTCTTAATTCAAATGTCCTTTCTTCTATACCATGGCTATTGCGGTCTCTATCTCACTGACATGCTTGTTCTAACCCTCCCTGCTAAGTTGGAACTGAAGATAGAGACTATATTTGTCCTGTTACATCTGCTGTTATGTTCAGTGCTCATAAATATTTCTTGAATTGCTCGATATAATCAAGCCTTCCGAATTTTGTATGCTATCATATAGTTGAATCCTGAATGTACCCTCTCAATTCGCTTTAACACAGATCAACATGTCTTCAGAAATAGAAAACATAATGTTAGAAATTGAAGACATCACTCAGTAAAGAGTTAGTTGCTCTCTCTATGCCACTGGGAGAAAATTAAATATTAGTCATGGGACACTAGCTGATGAAATCTCTAAAATGTTCTAAAATTATTAGTCAAATTGATCCATTTCTTGGTTAATGAGAAGTGAATTCATGATGCCTAGAAAGATGCTAGCATGTAAAAGACAAAAAAAGTTGGCTTAATTAATTAACTTCTTTAATTGTGATCACTTGTGGTGGTTTGGAACTGTATGTACCCCAGAAAATCATGTTCTTAAAGCTAATGCATTCCTGTGGGTATAAATCTATTTTAAGTAGGACCTTTTTTTAAAAAAGATTTTTTTTTATTTTATTTATTCCGCCCCTCCCCTTGTTGTTTGTGCTCACTGTCTGCTCTCTGTATCCATTAGCTGAGTGCTCTCTGTGTCTGCTTGTCTTCTCTTTAGGAGGTACTGGGAACTGAACCTGGGACCTCTCATGTGGGAGAGAGGTGCTCAATCACTTGAGTCACCTCTGTTCCCTGCTTTGTTGTCTTTCTCATTGTGCTTCCTCTTTGTGTCTCTTGTTACGTCACCTTGCGTCAGCTCACTGTGCCAGCCCTTCGTGCCAGCTCACTGTCTTGCTCGTCTTCTTCAGGAGGCACCAGGAAATGAACCTGGGACCTCCCATGTGGTAGGTGGGAGCTCAATCACTTGAGCCATATCCACTTCCCCAAGTAGGTCCTTTTGATGAGGTTACTTCAGGTAAGACATGGCCCAGGGTGGTTCTTAATCCTCTTATTGGAGTTCTTTATAAAAGAATTAAATTCAGACAGAGAGTAAGTCATGGAAGCAAGAAACTGAAAGCAAGGAAGTCCAGAAGAGAAGAGATAGACCAGCAGAAGCTGCCCTGTGACTTGGCCCTTGGGAAGAAGTTATCACCTTGATGATGCCTTGATTCGGACATTTTTCTCAGCCTCAGAATGGTAAGCTAATAAATTCCTATTATTAAGTCAACTCATTTCATGGTCTCTGCTTTCAGCAGCCTAGGAAACTAAAACACCACTAAATATCAAAACAAGTCAATCTGGCCAAATGATTTAAGAAATCAGTCAACTCAGTGAAAAAAATCATCAGTCAAGCTAGTTATTTATTTGTTGTTAGAATGACAAGAATGAGTTTATCAGTCAAAACAGCTGATACACATGTAAATTCAAACATTGTTTGAAAAACAAAATCTCATTCACAGCAAATACCCTTCCATAAATTGTTGACATATTTTCACAGTAAATATTGGGCTTGCTAAAATAGATTCTTTAAGCTTCATTAAAAAGTATGAGGTTAACACTATCCAGTTTTAGGAATAAAATTTTATTTTATGAAGTATTAATTTTTTAAAAGAAAGCCAAATTTACCATTTGAATTATTCATGTAATCTGATTGCCAAGATTATATTTCATTTAATCAGACTAACTTTACATTCTGTTGAATACAAAGACTATTGATAATTTTTTTAAAGCCACAAGAGCATATTAGAGGGAACTCAGCATTATTCTGGTTCATAGGATGTTCTAGAGGGAAAACAGCTATAATGGATTTAATTGTAAAGTTGAATTTATCAAAGTTAGTGCTGCCCTTTCTTATTCTCTAAGTATGTAAGTGTGCCAGTTATCAAACATTTAAAATATTATACATGCTGAAAAATGCCTGTATTCATATATTCAATTTGCTCTATACTCACAAATTGCCTAGTTGTGAGGCAGGTTAGTATAGGGAAAGAAGGAAGACTGAGTCACAGCTGGGACCCAGCAGAGAACATGGCCATGAGACTCTGCCTGGAAACTCCCTGAGGGAAGGTCACTACTAAGAACAAAGCCAGAAAGACCCTGCTGAGACCCTGGGCTCAAGAGGAAGCCCCAAATAACTCTAAACAGGCGTCCCCTTTGGTCCTGGATAACTTCAAACAAAAGTCTTCCTCACTGGTCCCCTGAGAGCTAACAGGTGGGGATCCTAAGGCAACCAATCAGAACAGCAAACATTTGGGCCTCTCCCCAACATTAAGAAAGGGGAGGAGGTAAGGTCTTTAAAAGGCTAATTGGGGGCTCCACGCACACATCTCACCCTGTAGTATGGTCGTACCCATGTCTGGTGGTGTACTTCTTTTTCTTTTCTCTCATTTCTCAATAAACTCTTTACTCCATTGCCTACCCTATGACATGTCCTCAAATTCCTTTATGGGATATAACCAAGAACCTAGAAACCCAGATCATTCCGCTAACAGTTGAAACCATTCAAAAACAATATTCTCATTTTATTCCTATGGTAATGCCCTCATTTATGCTTTATAAAAAGTGCAAATAGTCTTATATATGCTTTGCTTAATGCAAGGTATGCCATTGAAGGTAGAGATTGGTTTGTGTTGGGGAAATTTAATTAAAAATATACTTCTCCTAGCCCAGAAAACCACTCTACAAAGGTATGAGAGAAAGAAAATCAATTTTATTTCTGAACCATTAAATGTAAATGCATCACAGGCAATCTACGAAAGATGTTGCAAAGAAAGAAATCTCACCCTTTTATATAGCCAAGCAGATGCATCCCACTACAGGCCTCTTGCAAGATAACTAGTCCTCAAGTAAGAGGACTTGACAGAGTCATTTATCACGCATAGCTCTTGAATTCAGCTGGTAATTGGGATGGCCTTTGTGTTTGCTAATTGCCTTTATCCAAAGGAATGATAAAACTTCTCATATCTCTAGGACAGAAAGTAACAATTTGGAGCAAGACACCTATAGTTAACTCCCATGAATATGAGGAGATAAGGGTACTATCTTTGACATTTACTTTTCAAAGAGATGGCTCCCAGATTCTTGAGAAAGACATTCTTGGGCTTTAAAACTGGCAGCAGGCTTATTTAGCTTTTTAAAGATGTACATACATCTCAAAAGGTCAGAGAAAGAATTTACAATTACAATTTCTCTAAAGACTGTTCTAAGAATAGGGAAGGGAAGGAGTCTCTTTCTCTTTTGGCACCAGGGAAATTTTTTCTTTTTGGATTTGTATTTACACTTACATCTGCCCTTTCATGGGAAAACATTTTAGATGAAGGAAATATCCAGAAACTTGGTCCAAGTATCTTCCCCTAGTTTCACCACCCTCTGCACAATCTGCCAACTGGCCTATTTGTTTTTTCCCTCCCAGCTGCACAATGGAGCTTTCCAGGGACCAGAGCCTGCTAGAATAGTCAGCTTGGGTTATATTTTTTATTCTCTATAGTCAAGAATGTGTTTCTTAAAGAGGCTGTGCCCTAGATTTTAGGGCTAGATAGCTAATGTTCCCACTCTGGGGTGGGGGGTGGGAGGGAGTCCCCAATATTTGCATTTGTAAGTCCTGCTCTGTGTCTTTTTAGACAAAACAGAGGAACTGCTTTTCATGCTGAATATGTAATCTTCTCTCTCCTTTCTGTTTCCCTTAGGACACCTCTCCTACAACTAGACACATTCCCCTGGACAGTCGTAAGACATTCAAAGATACTGTACTTATCACAGTGCAAGTAATTATAGGGAAATGTTCCAAATCTCCTTTGCAAATTTCCAAATTCTCAAAAATTATTTTAGAATATGTTGTAGAGGGACAATTTTCATTTACTACTCCTGGGCACTTATTAAGTATTCCTGCATTCTAAACTTTGGCATACTAAAGAAGATTAAAGCCAATGTAAGCTTAGATGTTGGGCTGTTGGTTCAGCTCACTTAGGAGCTAAGAGTTAAATCTCTCTCATACTCTGGCCTCACAGTGAAGGCATCTGAAATAGTGCCTTCCGAGAAAGACAAATCATTAGCTATTATGTACCTTCAGGTCAAAACAGTTAACTTTAAGTGCTTGAGAAGAGGAACCAGCTGTGTTTGTGTACACATCTATCAGCCAAAACAAGTTCCGGGGAGAGCAGGGTCTGTCTGTCTTGTTTGCTGCTGTAACCCAAGGCCTAGCACCAGGCCTGCCTCAAGGGAAGCCTTCAATAATGAATGCAGGAAGGAGCCTTTGCCCAGATCCTAGGCTCTTGGCTCTTTCAGCTTGTCTCTTACTATTCACATTGTGGAGTGTTTCTCTCATTTTACTTTCAGAAGCCAAGCAGGAGGTGAGCAGACAGTGCTTTTGTGCACTGAACTCCTAGTAAGATATTATATATGGAAAATCTAGCTCTAGTCCCAAAACCAGGCTTCTCCAATCAGATATTTAACAATGGAGGAAATTCTGTGATTGCTCTGAACAGAAATTAGTCTCCTTAGGAGATGTGTTATTAAATTTGAACTGTTCAATTCAAATACATTTATTAAATGCCCACCGTGTGCCAGGCACTGAGTCGGCTGCTTAGGATACAAAAGTAAATTATATGCATATAAATAGATTTAGATAGATATCTAAATCAATGACAGATGATTAGACAGACAGGCAGAGATGAGAGAAAGGAAGGAAGGGAGGGAGGGAGGGAAGGAGGAAGGAAGGAAGGAAGGAAGGAAGGAAGGAAGGAAGGAAGGAAGG